>OX596219.1:12118090-12538090 GCA_951394215.1 Glyphodes perspectalis
CAGCATAAAATAATATTAGCGTTGAACGCAATAAAGAATGGGATGCCCGTTGCCACTGCTAGTAGAGATTTTAACGTACTTCAAACGATTTTCGAATAAACTTTTTATTACTTTGAATTATATGATTTTTATTTTTGATGAATTTTGATGGCCAGAACTGGCACATGACTGTGGCAGAAATCGGGGTAAATCTGGCCAAAAATGGCACAAATTCCCATTTTTTTTTCTTTTCTACAGGATTGTTTTTCCATTGAATCATTATGAAAAAAAATGTATCCTTAGGCTAGATTTATATATATTTAATCACTTTTTACAAGAAATATGTCCGTGATAACAAATACTGTAAAATGATATAGCCTCAAAGTCTACAAAATTCTTAAAATGGCCAAAACCGGGTCACCTGCCCTACTTGCCGATGAGGTAAAAAAAACATCATGACTATAGTCATTCTGGATCATATATGATCCAGAATTGTTCGGTTTTCCTATATAGAAAAGTCAGATTAGTAGTCGCTTCAATGTAATTACCGAACTCGCGAAATCCTGGATCATGGCCTAAGAAGATACTGTTTAAGCACGGGACATAACGCTAGAAAGATTAAGATAAAGTATTGCACGATGATGTAGGTACAAAGCGTTACACTTTACGAATTCTCTAGTGCGCATGCGCCGTGAGATAGCATTTTGAGGAAGTGAGTTGGCTCGCCCAGTGCAGTTAACTGAGTTAGGTAAGTTTGCCTTCAAATGACCGGTGGTAAATGCGGAGGTATCGTCATCCGCATCCGCCGCCGACCGAGAGTGGCTAGGTATCCCTGGTCATATCTGTCTACCTAGCAATCGTTGGCCGGAGTGGATCTCCGAGAGGAGGTCCGTGGCAGTCTTACAAACCACCCGGGGTCTCCCCGGGATAGATTAAGGGTGCGTAACCCATTTTCCCTAGTCAAAAAAAAAGAAAGCTTTCTTGCCTGCCAGTGTGTACTGTGCTGTGTAGCCGACGTCGGAAATGCCTTTGTAAATTCACAAATAAAAAAAAACGCTATGACAAGTAGCTTTACCATTCAGTTGCATTAACCATATCATTATTTCTTCATTACACACCTACCTACTTAAGTACCTAGTTACTTATTTGCAATAACAATTTTTCATCCATCAACCCCAGCCATTAATCAGCTTCGTCACCTTCGATCTCGCACGAAGGATGGCTGTATCACACGGGCTTCGTGTTGGCTAATTCGTAACGGCTGTTGTGATATCCGTTCTCTTTTGTAATATTGTTGTTTAATTAGGTATTATATTGAGGGCAATAATACGGTCGGTAGATCGAAGTAATTAATTATGTACTTTGATTACACATTAAAATAAACGTCAGTTTTTTTTTTAATTTTTATCTAAAAACGTGTATTAGGTATAATAAAAACTAGAGAGCAAGATGTAATGTGTGTGATGTAGTCGGGTATTTAATTTTCATTGGTATAGGTTAGCAGCAGCTTCCGCAACGGGTAAAGATGATCCGGCAGGAAAAGTTGATTACAAATGACGTTTGCAAAGTTTGCAGTCCACAGGCTATTTGCGGTCCTCCTTTTTTTTTAAAAGCTATTAAAGATTAGCTTAAGAAAGTGCGAGACCTCCCCAACGTGTAAGGTCTGTAGCACTCGCTAATTCCTGGTACTAGATTGATCTTACTTTTTATGCAATGCTCGTGTTCGATCTTGCAAAATTCTAATGCCTACAGGAGGAAAACCGATGCGTTGGTGATGTTGCAAAATGATTGGTAAGTGTGCTAGCTTAGTGTTCAGGGGAAAGTACAGCATCATAAGAGCCTAGTCAACTGACTTATTTTTTTTGAATAAGTACTTTTTACAAGTAAATTTATCATATCTTTCTGGGATTTTTTCTGTAATTTTTAAAGTGATCGAGACAAATCTTCTGATTATAATAGTTATATGTTATAAATGTGATCTTTCGTTTTGGGTTCCGTACCCAGAGGGTAAAACGGGTCCCTATTAGGTACTAAGACTCCGCTGTTCGTCCGTCTGTCTGTTGTGTAACACAAGTGCTTAAGCTACTTACCTCGGATTCAGATTAATGTATGTGATGTAGTCTGATATTTAACAGAAACAACAGTGGTATTACAAATATATACTTAAATATTAGATATTAACACCCAGACACAGAACAAACACAAGCATTCATCATACGAATATTTGTCCTGGGTGGGGATCGAACCCACAACTCTTGGCGCATGGGGCAGGGTCACTACCGAATGCGCCATCGAGCTTGTCAAAAATATTATAATAATATAAAAATATTTCGTACATATCTCTGACATATATCCTACACCCGCGGTTACATCCGCGTTTATGGGTAATGTTATATAGCCTTTTCATCGATAAATAAATTTTAAAATAAACAAAGTATTTTTGAATTCGGACCAGTATTCTTGAGATTAGCACGTTCAAGAAAACAAACAAACTCTTCAGCTTTATACAATTAGTAAGTATGAGATGTATTTTCTGAATATTAAAAATCACAGTGTTCCAGCAATACCTTGGTAGAATTAATTTTCAGTTTGTATGTTTGATCAGACTTACATCAATACGGGGTAAGCCCAACACCCAATGAACCGGTTTCAACTGACTCACTTACCTTTCGAAGGCATTGC
The DNA here is from genome assembly GCA_951394215.1 of Glyphodes perspectalis. Lineage (NCBI taxonomy): Eukaryota > Metazoa > Arthropoda > Insecta > Lepidoptera > Crambidae > Glyphodes > Glyphodes perspectalis. Next base: position 12,120,752 of record OX596219.1, read on the forward strand.
CCGGTCCAGATTCGACCCAGTGCGGGTTCGATTATGTAACGGCCGCAGGAAATGCCTAAGTTCTAACTGTTCTAATTATAGCTGTCATAGCTGTGGAGACTTTATTTTCTTGACGAAATAACATTAATTATAATTATTGTGATTTTTGTCTAAAAGTGGATAAAGGAGATTTCCTACCTCAGTCTACCCCTTTGGGTATTGCGGGCGTGATGAAAGGATTTGATATCATTGGTAATGATATGTTTGGTAGAAGAGCTACTCAGTGGGCAGATATTTCCAACCGTGTCACCCTTTTTATGCGCATTATGATCGGTCTTCCAATTCACCTTCTCAGTGGGCGAACCTACACTGGTTTCCGAACGCTTCACCCTGAGACCTGCCATGTATGTACACTATGACACGATATACGATTGCCAGTTCGAAATTCGAACTGGTTCACCGTGATCGGGCGCGGAGGTCCGACCGGCAAAATTCCGCGGGTTCAATGTTAATACTCGCTGATTTCCAATTAGGCTCGCAACGTAGAATATACTGGATAAAGGCGGTCGCACATTTAGGTTTTTTAGTTAAGATCATGGGGGAAACTATGGCATTACAAAGTCAAAGTCAAAATATTCTTTATTAGGGGATTTAAATATAAGCAGTGATACATATAGTGTAGGTATTTCCAATGGGTATTTCCATGTCCGGGAAAATAAATAATAATTAAAATATAATTGGCGAAATTAACGACAATTTTAATTTAATTACTGAGTAAGTGAATGTATGTAATCGATTTTAATTGTTTAGTACTTTTGGCATGCGTCATTTAGTAATTTACGATATAAATCTAATTGTAATTATTTCTGCAACCTCGTTAAGTTAATGACAAATAGCAGATTTGTGTTACTCACACGCACTTGATAGACTTTTATAACTATCAACTGTGAATTTTATAGGTTAAAAATATTTTAGTAACGATGATTTATCAGTGATCCTTAGTAGGTAATACTTACAGGTATTAAAATTAAAACTGTTTCATTATATTGAAAAAAAAAATAACGGTAACGATAGTCCTAAATAAAATAGTTTTTTATTATTTAGGGCAAGCTTTCATAAAATCATCTTCCTAGCGTTATGTCCCGTGCTTAGACGGGGTCCGCTTAGACCATGATCCAGGATTTAGCGAGTCTGGTAATTACATTGAAGCGACTGCCGATCTGACCGTCGTAACCCTAAGATAGGGGAACCAGACAATTTTGGGATCATGGTTACAAATCCAAAGTTGTTTGAATTTGCAGGTTTCATCACGATGTTTTCCTTCACCGTCGAGCTAGTGGTATAAATACGTACATAGACTTGAAAAATCCAGAGGTATGTGCCCGGGTTTGAACCCGCACTTCTCGGTTAAGAGGCGCGTGTCCTTACCATTGAGCTACCACCGCTCCTCTTTCATAAAATATTATTATCTAAATGTAATATTTAAAATATTTTATTCTTATCTTCCTTTTTTATTAACCGACTTATTTAAATATTATTTAATTTAACATCAGTTTTATTGATCTTTAGGTTCGGTTTTGAATAAGTAATTTCTGTCGTCCAGTGACGGTTAATAATAAAAAAAATCCGAATAGCGTAGATCTGCCGTTGAATGTATTTAATAAGCATAGGTCAACATGTGAAATCGAATACAGAAAACAGAAAATAAGTTTTAAGCAATCCGCTAAGGGCGACCCATGTAAGTCATTGGTAAAAGTCATGGACAGTTTTTAAAACACGAAGTTGCGAACAAAATATTCGCATCTTACGACACAACCAACGTGCGAAGGTCCAGCGTTCCCCGCACGCGACACCCACGATAACCGATTGATTTGGGAAAACCACCCAATCGCAAGCAACTCGTTATAAATTAATTAACTTTCAAAATGGCCGGGTAGCACCGTCTCGGATACGCGAACGCGCGCCGCACACCTGACTGACTGGCCAGTTCGCGTTTGACTTTCGAACGCACGCCCGATGCGCGCGAAAAAAATCAACTGTCAAACATTGGCGGCAAAACTTCCGTCACAGATTAAAAATACTTCGGATAAATTTTCTTTAATGTGTTTTTATAGTGCACTGTCTTTGTAAAATGAAGAAATAAGTGTTATTTAATACATACTGTTTTTGAAACGAAACCCAATCAACTTGTATTTGGATTTGTATATTGAATAGTAATGCAGTGAGAGTGTTTTTTTCGGTGAAAGTGTCGAAGGATATTATTTAATTAAACATGAAGCTAATAAGTTGTTTGTTATGCGGATTTCTCATATTCCTAGCAGTTTTTATAGGTAAGTTTTATAGGCTTTATGAGTAATTAATGATAAGTTGTAAAACATAATAATACTTATTGTTTTACCACTAGGTAATTGGGTAAGTTTATATTGATTTCAATGATATGTTGGTTTCTGATCTTGATTGAAATACTTTCAAATTGTATTGTTTGATTTATAAACTGCATGCAATTACGAACAATATATACTATATATTATATAATACTCATTTAGTACTAAGTATATAAAAGTAATCTATTATTTTTTAGAGTGTCTACTTATGTAGGTATAAAGAGAGGTTTTAAACACTATGTTTACTCTATCGTAAATATTATTTAAATAGATCGCATTATTTACCAATTTAACATGATGAAAGGATGGATTTCCATCTAAAGATTTTTTCTATTTTATTTATATTCATATTTTTCTGCAATTAAAATATCAAGCCAAGCTCTTAAAATGTATAAATTTTACTATAAACGATATCTCCTAAAACATTTGGTAGAAAGAAATCTTCGCAGAAAATACAATGGCAGCCTAAGCCGTATGTCAACAGAATCTCGTGCACAATTAACGTTGCAGTGTGCTTGTAATTGCGTTAGTTATGTAAAAAAAATTGCTTTATCACCTAGCATTAGCCTATAAAATTTTGCCAACTGTGTTCCGCATTATTTTTGCGATTTATTTTATACGATGCGGACGAATATGTGCGAGTATTATTCTCATTTGTCAGTTATATCGTAACTGTCAAGATTAAATAATATAATTAGGAATAGTACAATAATGATGAAATTCGTTACTCAGCAATGTTATACTTAAAAGTAAAAAGTAAATATCCTTATATCCTTTGTCCTAGTTAAATCGACAAATCCGGGATGCGTGATAAAGTATAGATAACAGAACGAATTTCATATAATCGCAGTAAAAATCATATAATAAATTGCCCTTTAACACCAGATTTTTTTGTATTCTAATCATACATACATATTATTACGCCCGTAATCCTCGAAGAGGGGCAAAATCAAAGGGGCAACTAGGCCCCTTAACAATGTTTACCCAAAATATAAAACTGTGCTGGGTTGACTGGCTGGAAAATTGTGAAAAAAATCCAAGTGGATAGCTCGTCGTCTACAGAATCACACACCAATTTTTTTTTCTGTCTAGCTTTTTTTTAGGAATCAAATACTATTTATCGACAAAATATCTTGTAATTTATACTAGTAGGTAGGTATGTATATACTTACTATAATTCTTCTCGTTCAAACTGAATCATTGACATACAGCACTAATTTTAAGGCCACAGCCTCTCATTGACATCGAACGAGTAAACGTGACACCCCGTACATGTCTTATATTGTGTTTGAGTAGTGTAGAGGTTTATTTGTCTTATATAAGGGCCAGAGGTCCCTATTATTATTAGGTACCAACTAGTTTTTACCCACAGTTCCGTGTGTGTAAAATTTGGTCTTCTTTAAAGACTATTTGTAAACTAGCTGTGCCAGCGGTGTCACCCGCGTTTATGGTTAATATTATAAAGACTATTTCCGTCATACATGATTTCTATGTAACTTTAACCATTAAGGCTGCACACGCGACGGAAGCTTAAAAAATGGAGTAACTTCTCCCGTTTTCCCAACATTTCCCTTTACTACTCTGCTCCTATTGATTGTAGCGTGATGAAAAGTATACTATAACCTGCCCAGGAGTATGAAGAATAATTGTACCAAGTTTCGATAAAATCCGTCGAGTAGTTTTTGTTTCTATACGGAACAAACAGACAAAAATTTTACTGATTGCAATTTTGGCATCAGTATCGATCACTAATCACCCCCTGATAGTTATTTTGAAAATATATTTCATGTACAGAATTGACCTCTCTACAGATTTATTATAAGTATAGATAGATATGAACCTACGTCTACACTAAAATTATAAAAAGGATATATTTGATTATTTATTTGTTTGTTTGCATTGAATAGGCTTCAAAACTACTAACCGACTTGAAAAATTATTTTACCAATGGAAAGTTACTTTCTTAGCAAGTAAAAAGGCTATATTTTATCTCCGAATTCCTACGGGAACAGGAACTACACGGGTGAAACCGCGGGACGCTGATGTCTTATAAAAAGATAAAGATAAAGATAAAGATAAAGATCTTTTTATTTGTCAAAACATGAGTAACAAAATGATGTACAAAAATTGTGTAAGTCCTGCATGTTTTTGCCAATAGTGGCGAACAAAATTTGGAATCTTATTTATACATTAAATTATACAATAATCGATTAAGATATTGTCAAAAACTTACAAACTAAACTTCAAAATAATAAATAAGTGCATAATTATAATTCATACCCAAAAAAAAGGTTCAAACTTTTGGTTGAACTTGATCTTATTAAATGTTTAATTAATTGACTAATTCAAGCTACTAAATTATACTACGAATATAACGACTTGAAATAAAATACAAACCAACAAACCATTCACAAAACACCTGTGCATTTAACTTTGACAGTTCCCATCACAATACCAATACTCGCAACTCATTTTAAATGGCTCTATATGAATGGTTCATTTTTAAATGTCCACACAAATGAGTTTATATCAATTACTGTCAGCCTTTAAACTAAACGTCTCATTAAATAATTCTTTATAAGCGAGGAACGGCTGTTTCGTTGGAGAAAGTGTTTCCACATTAGGGAATGGTAATTAACGCAATCAGATGTGTAGGTTCCTTTTATAGCGTTGAGAAAATTAGAATTAAGTACTTACTCAGGGGAATATTTGAAATCATGAGTATGTTTGAAGATTAGTTTATTAAGATGCTTGTTGAACATAATGTTATACGTAACATAAATTGTATTCTTAGCAGTAAGTAAAATACAAAAAGACATATAAATTAAGTATTCTCCTTTCCAATGATTTTTATAAGACCCAACTGGACAATCAAGTCTGATATCTTAGTCACGTATTGAATATACACTTCTTTGTAGCGACTGTCACTATTGTAAATTGTTTTTTTATTTCTTTAATCGGTCAATGCAGGCATACTCGTTTACATCATTGGGAGTTTCCAACCTCCCGATATGAATAACAGCTTTCTTTATTGCATAATAAATGTTATTGTAACAGAACCAGACGTCATAAATGTAGAAAAAACAATTTGGCTAGTGATCTCAATGATAAGACTGAGGAGGAGGAAAACACTAATGGTATAGCAGGTTTTGGGTGTGTGGTTGTGTAAGCGACGAGCTAGCCACTTGTCACTGCTTTTTCACAGATTTCCATCTAACCCAGCCCAGTTTTATTTTTGGCTGAATGTGGTTCAAGAGGCCTGCTGTCCCTTTGACTCTGCCTACCCCTTAAGGGATTATAGGCGTGATGTTATGTATGTAGAGGAAAATAATCTTGTTGAAAAAATTACGCCCTGTAAATACTTACTTAAGTCAATAACATAACCAGATAAAACAATTTTTTAATAAACTATTTCTCTTGACATAATCGCATAATATCAAGCGTTTATGTAAGTATTATTTTCACTTGTCCAAAACACGGAATTATGTCATCGCAATTCTCACGAAGCTTAAAAACGTTAAATGCGCGCGCGCCGGCCGCGCGGTCAACAAGTACCGTTGCAAGGGACCTGACACACATCACAGATAGCTTGCCACTGTAGATATTGTTGTGTGTTGCTATATACACAAGGATTTGTGTTATATAATTACAACAGTTCTATAATTACACTAGTTGTACGGTTCCACCCGCGTTTATGGTCTATAGCTTTCCTCGATAAATGGGCTATCTAACACTGAAAGATTTTTTTTAAATCGGACCAGTAGTTCCTGAGAATAGCTTGTTTCAGCAAACAAACAAACAAACTCTTCAGCTTTATTATATTGTTATAGATAGTATAGATACATACATACAATCATCCCGTCATTCACGATGTTATGCAGAGTTCAAGGAGCAGTAAGTAAACTTACATACATATATATCATTACACCCGTAATCCCCGAAGGGGTAGGCAGAGTCAAAAGGGCAGCAAGCACCCTTAACCACATTCAATCAACCAAATAAAAACTGGGTTGGGTTAGACGGAAAATTAAACTTACATACATACATACAACATCACGCCCATAATCCCTAAAGGGGTAGGCAGAGTAAGTAAATAAACTTATGCTCCTATATAATATCTTTATTATTATAACCAGTCGTCAAATGTGTTCTAGAATGGATTTGGGATAAAGCAATAGAGAAAATAGAAGACGTGTAATTGTCTACTCTTAAAACATATTTGAGAAGCATTTCGTAAGATCAGGTGTTATATTTTTTTAAGAACCCAGCATGGGAATTTTTAAAAAGGATTTACGAAGTTACCTAACGTAAAGTAATGTCTAATGCACCTATGAAACCTCTAGTGTTGCAGTTTCCATAGGTTACGGGGACTGTTCATCATCAAGCACACCCTAAAGCCCTATTTACCTTGATAGTTTCCCGAACACAGTGGTAAAAAAAAACAATTATCAGTATCAACATTGAAAAAAACGCGTGTATATACACACGACAGCACTTCAAGCTCAACACTGCGGAGTCTTATTCCGTTGTGATAAGGACTGTTTCGCAACATATGTATAGCTTGATCTGCTGCCGTCTGTACACACAACTGTTCCAGTTCATGACAGCTGCAGCTATTTACACCTTAACTCCGACCTTTAATGTCTGGACCGGTTCCAAGAATTAGTCGACAGTAATCAACCTGTCGCTTATTTCATACGTCATATAATAGGGCCCAAACACGGTACGATTTTACGTCGTTAAGAAATTTGTGACGATCAATCTCTTTGAAATGTCGTTTACGCCCAAATTAATACTAAACTCAATTGTTGTTGTTTCAATTAGTGTGAAACGGCAGATCTCAAAACAATATCATATCATTTAAGCTCCTATATATAGGGTCACAGTAAGGGCCAAAACGAAGATTAGACAAGCATTTATATTAAACTACATGAAAATAACTTAAAAGTATTAAATTCGTGTGTAAACGGCAATTTAAAGCGATGTGGATCACGAATATCTTGTAGACGATGTATCGTGACGTAGACTAAGTTAAAATATCCAAAATTGTTAAACAGGGAATTTAAAGCCCTCGTTTGCTAATTCTCTATATTATAATGAAATAGAAATAGAAATAGAATTATCTTTATTCATGTAGGCTCCACAAAAGCACTTATGAATAGTCATAATAATACAAGAAAAATATTCTACTGCCAGGTTCGGAACGTTGATTTACCGAGAAGAACCAGCAAAAAACTCGGTAGTTACTCTTTTAAACCGCCATGTATACTATAACAATGCTACTTGATATCTACTTCTAGTCTAGTAATTTATATAATTCAAATACAATTCAAATGCAAAGAAACAGTAACGTAGGTATGTGATTAGAATACTAGACTCAAAATGCCCTTAATGGTATAGATAGATAGTCCTTGCCTTGCGTCTTGAGGTGTTATGTTTTACATAAATGTTTTTAGCTTATTTATTTATTTATTATATGAATGCTATGTGATCGTTAGGAATACAATGTTGAGCTAATTGACCGTATAGTTATGGGTAGGTGTTAGTGGAGTCAATGCTTCAAATTGCGAATGGTTGGCTATTGCACACTCGGTATAGGTGCCAATTAATTCCTATGAAATCGTTTAGCGAGTCAATTGAGTCTTCACTGCTGTATTCATTCATTTTATACTGGTGTGTAAAATATGACGGTTTCAACATTTTTCTCAGGGTATTGTTAATTCTGTGGTAGGATGGAGAATGTTAAAAGTGAAGTGAAGAAAATCAAGCGAATTGCACATTCATTCAATTATTTTCACATATTACATTATGAATGTTGCATGCACTGTTAATCATAACCAAAATAGGAATTAGAAAATAATTGATATACTTCTTTCTACATTTAGTGCTTGCTGTCATGCTTCCCGCTGGATTAGTAAATTTTCCCAGAATAAAAGTATTTTATGTCCTTCTTAGTGTTAAACAATTCGGTATGCCAGCATACCGAATTTCGTCATGTCAGTCAAATTATTTAGTCTGGGAAACATAAAGGATAGACAGACAAAGAGTAACATTTATATATATATATATATATATATATATATATATATATATATATATATAAATTTAGTAAGGACGACTATTCCACACAGCTAATTGCTTTTTTATTATTATTATATTGTTTTAGGTATGTAATGGCTTACATACCAAAAACCAAATTTATCAGGAAACATCTGATATTTAATAGGTATTTGTTGTTCCTAAAACAAAAAAAATCCATGATATATTCAATGTTCAATTCAATACAAGTTGTAACGTTCCGTAATATTTGTTACTGAATGCTACTTAATGTTTAAATATGTTGCTCTACAAATAACTGCAGTGAGAAGGCACCATAAAACTCATTGACTAACATCTAAGAGATATTAATCATCACGAATTCAACATACATTCCTCACTCAAATAAAACACGCAGCTGGTCAACAAAGGAATATTAAACTATGCAAATTAGCCGAAATGTCTAAAGGCGACCGCATCGCTTTCGCCAACGAAAGTGGTCGAATTTTTGTGACGAGTGATGCTTAAATATCGATAGTTTCGGTATCGATAGTTAGATATTTGAATACCAATGGTACATTAACACAAAAACAACAGCAACGAAAATAATAAGTCTAACGGAAACTATTATAAAAGTATATTATCATCAAGTATAACTATTATTAATGATATACCTAATCATAGTTCAGCTAAGTATAACAAGATTTTTTTTTAGATATAAAGCTGACAATATTATTATTACATCAGTATTACCTATATGTATATTCATAAAAAATTTGTCAACCGTATCTTCATGTTCTGTCACGGAAAAAGCAATAAGACCACTCAGCGCGGTAGAACATCCTACGCTAGGCGGACGGAGAAAGATAATGAATACAAATTTAAATGTATGTCCATCACATCTGCATTGTGAGAGGAACTGAGGTTATCTATAGAAATGTTTTATCGACAGTCACATAACGAAATACATCACTAGTCGCTACTAGTAATGACGTAGTGTGGAGACGACACTGTTACGTCGGCAGATGTAAAAAAATGTGAAATTGGTTTGTGGCCACGCGATATTTCGTCGCTTGTTGTCTGATAACGGGGTTTTTATTGAAGAAATGTCTGGTGTTACAGATAAAATTACATAGTAGCTATAATTGAATGTTTGATATTTAGGTATTTGGTAAAAATTGAATTAGGTTAACAAATAGTTTGACAGATTTATTTCTACTTAAAACTTTTTGCCTATAGAAAAATATGAATTAAAGTTAGCTGTTTTCAATAATAGAGTTAAACGATTAGTTCAATAAAGTGAAAAACGAACATGTATTGTAACAAAAACAAATTATGTGTTGTTAATTTGTCAATATTAAAACACATGTACCTAATTGTTCCTGAAGGTAAACAAGCAAGAATGTGCTTCTCTTATACTATTCTAAATAAAGTATATATTCGTGACAATCCGAGAATACAGCTTAAATTAATGTACCTAGTGTTAAAGACGTACTCTATTTAGAAAAACAACATAATTAATTTCACAACAGCTCGTTCGAGTTCAGTAGCTTGTTAATTTGTTATTTTATGGTATATTTATTTAATGTTCATATGTGACTTCGAACGAAGGTTTTGCCTTGCGGGCATATATGTATATAATATAAGTTGTAACTTAGTGGAAGTAATTGGACTTTATCTTTATGAAACAATTTTGCAAGCATGATGTGCCTACGGCCATGGTATTTTTGCAAAAGAGGACTAATTAGATTAGAACCAAAGAAATAAAAAATACAATGAATAAATAATTGATAATTACGTTTTTACAATGCAGAGATTTTTGTAAAAAACTAGCCCGATCCATTTGATATTTATTACTTATGTTAGATATATTTATTCAGTATTATACATTTTCATTCAATTTTTGTATTGTTTTATAGAATTCCGTATGTACGAGTGTCATTATTTATTCCGATATAATTAGTTTTACTCTAGTTACTGAGCGAGTCAGTGAATACAATTGATTATTTCAGTATAAGCAAACTTTCTTCTTTTAGTAAAGTATACATACATTATATACTTTAAAGATATTTTTATATTGTGCGTACTATGCCTATCGTGAAATGACGCACACACAAAGTAGATTAATTAACTTAAGCGAGTTTACCTTGAATACTAAAAGTTACATTTACAATATGAAGTTTGGTAATGGGAAGTAGTATGTGTCATTCTACTTTGATCCTTATCACTTACGAGATAAGGATTAAAGGAATCATCCTTTAAACCAGATGTATTCTAGGTGGCATTACAATCAATGTCAATTGGTTCTAGTTATATTTTTTTGGAGAATGCAACTTAAATATGACTTGGCATCACCTGACTCGTTTCACTTCAATTACCACCTTAAAATAAGGTCTTAGATCCAATAGTTTGGTCTATGCATTGATTATCACTCAGTCAGATAACTTCATTTTTATATATAAATTTGAAAAGAAGTTTAAATGTCTAGAATAATTTTAGTGAATTTAATGGCGGATTTACCGGAATTGTGCATGTGGAAATTTTCATCTGTCTTAAAGCTAGTAGACACCTATCAAACACAATATTTGTAGCTCTTACTCGATATTCCATTATGCCGGATGTAAGTGTATCTAATTAATATTACTAGTAAAAAAAGAAACAGGTATGTAAAGATGTAAGATAAAACTAAAATAATAAGAGTAGAGTATACAGAAGCGGAAAACATAATATTAAATTTGATCAACCGCGACTCACATGATATGTAATACGTCTTGTTATATTTTTTGTTGAAACATAATATCACATTAACCTAACTTGTATTCCAATAAATAAAATGGCATGTCTTTTGGTAATGTCAATGAGGTTTTGTCTAGCTGTCTGCTTGTTTCAGCTAAATTCTGAAATAATTAAAGCAAATTTGACGAACCTATTACAGGCAGATTAGCTGATGGTACAAACAATAACTTACACCACTTTTATTTAAAAAAAATATTAGAGCTTCACATAAAAAAAACGAAATATTGTGTTGCATTCCACGTGGCTGAAGTCGTAGTGTAGGTAATTTCTTCTAAAAAAAAAACAACCGAAATAAAAATTCAAGAGAAGTGGAAAAAAACACTTTTTCAGCTTAGTAAACAACTAAAGTACCTGATGAAACGAATAAATATATGACTGGTCTTTCTATTTTGTGCGGTGTTTATCTTTTATTAACTGTGTACATACGTAGATGTTATTATACATATTTAGCTCTAAATAAAAAAGGCCATTTCTAACAGGCAAATCACCAATCTTGCATGTAGCACTGCAATATTAGTGTAATCAATGAGATGTGTCGTCGGTGAGGAAATCATGAATTAGCGGCGATGCATAGCGGCGTCCCACTTGACGCGAAGGTCTTTGAAGCCGTGTGACGTAGACGAACACACGGACAGACACGTAGACTTCGGTTGCTGTGAAAAAGTTGGTGATAGCGGTAGCTCAATGGTAAGGGAACGTGGTTCAAATTAGCGTAAATCTGGATTGTTTAATCATCATCATTATTATTATCATTTCGGACGAGACACGTCTATTGTTGAATATTTTCAATGTTACTAAATGGGCGAAGATACTAAATTATAGTTAAAATATTTTGTCTATCTCCGTTTCGGATATAAACAATCAGAGATTAATTCAAATTTCTCAAACGATAAGTAGACATTAACAAAAATATACTTTTGATGAAAAGGTAACTAAAGGTCCGATGTTGGTCTGGGACTTAAAAAAGAATGTGCTAACTCTGTGTTTCTTGCCTAGGATGTCGTAAAACGCAACTAATGGTATATCGGATTTTGGGTGTGTGATTGTGTAGGCGACGAGCAAGCCACTTGTCGCTACTTTTTCACAATTTACTTTTAGCCATTTTATTAGCCCATTTATTAGCCCATTGTCCCATGTTGGTCTGGGACTTTAAAAGAATGAACCAATTGTATTTCTTGCCTAGCATGCCGTAAAGGGCGACTAATGATATATGAGCTTTTGGGGTATGTGATTGTATAGGCGACGAGCTAGCCACTTGTCACCACTTTTTTACAATTTTCCATCTAACCCAGCCCAGCCCAGTTTTGTTTTTGGCTGAATGTGGTTAAAGTGGCCTGCTGCCCCTTTGACTCTGCCTACCCCTTCAGGGACTATGAGCGTAATATTATGTAAATAAATGGAGATAGGGTGGGTAAATAGGGAGATAGCATACCTACCATTTAAAATCTTTGGTCTACCTACTTCCGTGGGACAATCATAGTTTCTCCTTTGAACAGGTGTGACTAGCGGCTTTTATATAACAAATAAACCGAAAATTAAATCGTTAGTCCGCAAATTGGCATTTAATTTTATGTTGGTACTACAATATTTATATCCATAGTTTTACTATAAATGACCAAGTTCATCACTTAAACATTTATCTCCGATGAGTTTGAAATTCACGGTCTTTGATTTTGTGGTCAGGGTCGCTAACCACTGAACCAAGCAAACTGTCACATTTACATTCAAGATACTAAGACTCAAACAACAAAGATAATTTCACAAAAAATTAGCAGCTTGTGAGTTCGTCCATTATCGTGTGAATACGCGAAAATCATTTCGGCTCAGAGAATCTTGAGTAAGTGCTGATTGTTTTGTCCTTACATGGTTAAGAAATCAATTAACACAAACATTACTTCAACGGCTAAATGACATTTCACAGTAGTTGTTTAAGATTGCAATTGCGAATTCGTTGCAAGTTTTCGCATCTCATCTTAATGTATATTTTTTTTACAATAATGTGTCAAAATTTGCATCTGATAAAATCTGTGTTTGCAAATATACTATTTGTAAGTGTCATGATTTTGTGAATATCTATGTTTAGATAGTAATTCATAATGGCACGTGTTTACAAAATATTGGTGTATTGACTTTTATAAAAATGTATAAGTATTAATGCAATAATCGCATACATTTCACTTAATTATACAGTTGTAAATTATTTATTGCATAAACTAATATACACGCTGATTAACCTTATCTAGTAATACTTTATACAAACAAGAAGGAAGAGGTTTGAAGAAAAATAGATTTTATATAAAAAGTTTAATATTAAGTATGTTTATGTGAAAGAATTTATATTACTTAATATTATTTATTCTTTAGAAATTGATTTACCGATCGATTCATATTAACCTACATCATTGAGTCTCATAACTAAGTGTTCATCATCCAGCAAATTCATTTAACGTGCCATCTTGCACAGATCTTGTCAAATATATCTTGTGACCTTGGTTATCATTATATGATGATGTGCCAAGTACCAAGGTACATATTACCAGTTAGTGGGAGGTCAACCATCACTTTCAAAGGTCTTTGGATCACCGATCATGATCGGTCAAATCTCACGATGGATGTAAAATTATCTTCGGCAATTTGGTGATTGGTCTCGGTAATTTGACACTTGTTTGTTACTGTACGAATTGAGAAGGAGGACAGTATCTAAACTTTCAGTGTATAAAAGTATGATCATAAATATTTTAATAGAAAAAAATATATATTTCTAATAGGTATTGTAAGCTTTTTTTTTTAAACCATAAAGGGAAAACTGTCAATGATGGGATGCGTGCTTATCAACCCCACCGGTATGCAAAAATGCGAATTGGTGCGGAATTCAGACGATCATATGAATAACCGCAGGTCACCTGCTAACTAGTATACTCGTACTACAAAAGAAAAGTAACTTCATCCTTCTTTGTTTTTTAACCCTTAATAACTAAGTCCACGAAGCCATAGGTCATAGGCACATGCTTTCTATCCTAATAAAATTTGTGTTTTTGACTTCGAAACAATATCAATGGAACCAAAAACCAAGTTGTAAAATATTTTCAAGGGCAAATCAATTGAACATTTTATGATTTCACGCATTACTTATCCCTGATCAAAGATCTCTCAAATCGGCCATTAAACCACAAAAAATATTATTTTAAAATACTGCAGCCGTAATCCTCCAGATTGGCCTTGACAATTCACGCTGTTTGACGACAAAACACCGAGATATCGATGAGTCGCACTTCACACGCAATTTCACTCGGCGCTCCAGTAAGCCCCATTTCTCCTTAATAACACGATCCGATAACTATTCTATGTAACAAACATGAAACGTTATATTACTGTCATTCACCGAAACCATGTGTGGTGGAATGAAAGTTTTCGTTTTTTGTGACCGCGAAATATTATACATCAAATGTAAATGATGATGGCATGGTTTGGAACTCACTTTCTAAAGAGTAAGAGTCCTTAATTATTTATAAGTTATGTATATTAAAAGTTCGTCCTTTATTACCTCCGAGTGACTGCAGTGTCTACCCTTCGGGACCTCTTGACAAGATTAAGACAAATTTAATTACGTTTAAAGGTTAATTACATAACATAATATCACGCCTATAATCCCCGAAGGGCTAGGCAGAGTCAAAGTGGCAGCATGCCCCTTCAATCACATTCAGCCAAAAATAAATCCGGGCTGGGCCAGATGGAAAATTGTGAAAAAGCAAACATGACAAGCGGCTAACTCTCGCCTACACAATCACACACTCAAAACCCGATACACCATTTGTCGCCTTTTACGACATGCTAGGCAAGAACCACAGCTGGCATATTCTTTTTAAGTCCCAGACCAACATGGGACAGTGGGCTGGGTTGGATGGAAATCTGTGAAAAAGGAGTGACAAGTGGCTAGCTTGTCGCCTACTCCGTCACATACCCAAAAGCCCGTAAATCATTAGTCGCCTTTTACAACACACTAGGCAAGAACCACAGTTGGCATATTCTTTTTTTTTGTCCCAGGTCAGCATGGGTCAAGTCCCAGACCATCATGGGACAATTAATTAGTATCTGAATTTGCATATTCTTCTTTGTGATGTTTAACGAAGCTAGTATTATTATTTGATAACTGTTATAATACGTGATCTGTTAGGTCTCTGTTGCTCTTTGACTATATTCACCTTCAAATGGTCATTAAAATAAACACCCTTGAAACTGTTAACACTGTGAGTATATTTATAATAGCAAATCTACGATCTAGTCTGTTTTAATTACTGGTTGGTAATTAGCCTTACAAAGGTCTTATGTCAATCGTTTTATTTCTAGAATAGCAGCGCTCCGCGGTTTCACCCGTGTATCTAGTTCCCGTTCCCGTAGGAATACAGGAATAAAATTGCTAGATAGCCTATGTTACTCGCTGGTAATGTAGTTTTCTATCGGCAAAAGGATTTTTCAAATCGGTCCAGCAGTTTCGGAGCCTATTCAAATCAAACAAACAATTTAATCTTTCTTCTTTATTGGTAATATTAGTACTGTTAAAATGTTATTACTTGAACGTGATTTCAAAGCATGATCTAATCAGAATCTTTAAAAGGTAAGACTATATTCTGAGATTGTTACGTAACTAGATACTTACTGTATGCCATAAAGAATGTTTAAGAATAACAAATACTTAATTTTATGTACATTTGTATGATCTTAACCGCCTACTCTTGTAGAGCCATATATAGATAGCGATCATGAAATGTTCACAATATACTAAAGATATAAAAGGCGGGATCATTGCAGTGTCGTTGACCAAGAAAATTGCACTATGCCAATTATTTTTTAAATTAGCGATGCAAGTTCCCACAGGTAGCATAAGTAGCAATAACTATTTATAATAATTAAATACAAGGTTTTGTCCGCGTTTTCACCTGCATAGAATCGTGTTCTTTACAAATGGTTTTTTTTCTAACAAATCGCTTATTTGTTAGTTTAGATAAAGATTTACTAACAAGTTGGTTATACCATTAACGTGATAGACCAATTACATTAAAATACCTGCTCAAACTTTCACGTCTATAATTTGTGCAGGATTAGAACTACAGGAATTATCACAATATTTTTCTATAACTCTTTATCGGAAACCTATGATATTTAATCTACGATGTACACACACATACATAACATGACGCTCATAATCCCTGAAGGGGAAAGCAGAGTTAAAGGGGCAGCAGGCCTTTTAAACTTTATTTAGCCAAAAACAATACTGGGCTGGGTTAGATGAAAATTTGTGAAAAAGTAGTGATAAGTGGCTTTAATCCTCTAATATCCAAAATAAGAAACAAAAAGAACAAATCTGCCCACTCCCACAGTTTTTGACCTTAAGCATAGCCAAAACCAAAGTCAAAAGCAGGTAATAACACTACAATTCGTCACTAAAAGTGGTCATAACCAATTTGGATAAAATTCAATGACGAGGAGAAGTGTCCAGTCTATTGGTTTAGTCGGAACGTTTCGAAAGTGTTGCCACAATCCACACGTAGGCAATATGATCGTCGGGTGCAGATAGACAAGGTCGCTGTGAGATTGACTGCGCCTTGGTTAGAACCATAACATTATTAGCTGGAAGATTAATTAACTTAATAAAAACGAATAAGGAAAAAAATAAGTTTGAAAGTAGACATTGTTGTATGAAATGAGAAAGTGTTAATGATGATATATTAATTATATGATCCGTCGATTATAATTTAGTATTTCGATAGTGATACCAAAGTATAGGCTCATGACGTAATTTAACAGTAATATTAGTAGTGGTATGGCCTTATCACTTACTAAATATAAGTGCGTATTTTCATGTGCTGGAATTAAGTTCGCGTGCCTAAATATATGAATAAAGTCTGAATGTTTTGATAACCTCATAAAAAAAAATAATAAGATTCTCCAGACTGACACACCAAATCCCTAGAACAGATTAGAAGATACTTACTTAAATACGTTTATAAACATCCATAACTCGAGTACAAATGACCATGTTCATAAACCGAAACATTTGCCACTAGAGGGATTTAAGCCCACGAAACTCGGTTTGTTGGCCAGGCTCTCTGACCTATCGACCAACGGGCCAGAGGGCCACATATCATATGAATATCCTTTCGGAAGTATAAATTGAAATCTTCTGAAATAGAATGAAGAATTTTAAATTAAAATAACGCAAAATGAATGTTTTTTTTAGCAATATGTTCAAAAGCTTAACAAGTCTCTACGGCAGTGAACTTCAAAAGCTCTTTCCAATCATCAAAATTGCTATAATTGGTGACTGTCAGATTGTATTAATCCGTTTAATAGCTCCTGACTAGGCTTGATGCGTCTGCCTCGTCCGTCTATATAGCTTTCATTTGGCAAATGTTTCGCTGTTAGTAGTGACTATTATTTTATTCTACTTATTTCCACTTAGAGCGATGACTTTCTAAGTCAGTGTTATTATAGACGGCCATCAGTACTTTCAATCAATATGATGAACCTAGTTTGAAACTTGATTTTAAATTTAGCTGATATGAAATTATATGCTTGCATGTATCTGCAAGATACAATTATTATCTACTATACTAATATTATAAGAGTTTGTTTGTTTGCTTGAAAGCACTATTCTCAGGAACTACGGGTCCGATTTAAAAAAATCTTTCAGTGTTAGATAGCCCATTTATTGAGGAAAACTATAGGCTATATAATATTAATTATAAACGCGGGTAAAACCGCGGGCACAGCTAGTCATGAATAATATTCGTTACTTCAAACTTGACTGGATGAAAACATTAAATAAAAATGAGAAATTGAAATCATTACATACTACCATTTTCGAAGAATTTAAAATGGCTCTAATGATTTAAATGATGCGCTCGACAAGAATTAAAATAATTAAATTTGTCGATTTACAGAATTCGGAAAAAAAACTTTATTATATTATTTATTATATTAGGTATATAAAAACATACTGAATGAGTTTAAATAAAAATGTTTGACACATCGCAACCGCTACACACACACAAAATGGAAATGAAATTACAGCCTTTCATAACAACGAACCATTTCAAATAATTAATTCACACAGTTTGCAAGCAACACAAAAGCCGACATCTTCAAGAAGATCTAACCTATAAAACGTTCATTCTATTATGTTTAATAACTAATTCACCTTTGTAGTCCATGAGAGCTTCACCCATTCAAGGTCATTCACACGCATCTAGGTTTTGGCAATCTGGGACGCCATTAACATAATCCTACTTTTTCGGAACGTGGTCGGAAACTAAAAAAATTACAAAGATTGACAAAAACCTTGAGCTTCATGTGATTCGAGTCTAGGTTATGAAAGACTCGAATACTAATAACGTGGTATTACATAATATTTCCTTTAAAAAAGTTGGGTTTATATCAAAAAAAAGGCTGGTTAATATAATTAACGACTGGAGTGACCTGGTAGACCTCAATGCTGAATCACTTGCCAAAGTAAAAAAGATAGTGTCAGAGGGATTAAGTAATCAAACTACTTCAGAAGTTTATGCCCAAATGCATGCATGAAATTATTATATTATAATTGTATTTTTGTTTTACTTTATTTTTTTTGTTTCTTTTTGTCAAATTTAAAATAAATATATCGCATTAAGTTTTTAATTTTAAGTTGAAAATTTGGTTGTTATGTAGTCATGCAGTGTTTACCTTTAATTGATTTATCGCACTTAGTTAAGACATTATGTAATGTCATTAATTTCATTGTATGTTTTAGTGTGTATAAACGTTGGTAGACCTAATAAATAAATAAATAAATAAATAAAATAATTGATGTAATATATAATTCAGTATGTCGGATTAAATTTCTATTGAATGTGGCGTTAGAATTATGCCACAATGATTTATCTGTGGGTTTAAAAATGAATATTTGATTTTTTTTTATATTAAAAATATAAGTAATATTAGTTTAGTTGCTTTTGGTGTGCAAATATTATTGTTAATTGATACCAAAATATCGGTGGCGGTGAGGTGTTAACTGATCAGGAAAATTTGGATTACTGAAATATTTTTAATATTCATCAAATTCAAGCACTTAAGACTTATACAATTTACATAGGTGATCCTTAAAACTACATGACTCTACCACCCGAGGAACCCCTCAACAATAGTGATACTCCAACATATCACATAATTATTAAACATGTTACTTCTATTCCTTGAGTTATCATCAAGGCTAAACATAGTTTTTCTAGTATCTTTGATGTTACAACATGTATAACTTGTCTTTTTCTTCTTTTAATTACATGCCCATATCAAGACAAAATCCGTTCATATTTTCTTTAATTCATGTTTCCATACAATCCATAGGTACGAAATATATAAAAAGAATCTTATAATAGATAAGATATATTCATAACTAACTTTTCAATCTTCCCAGATTTTACAATAAAGAAAAAATGTATATATAGATTAAGTAAATAAGTGGGTATCTATTTAAATTAAACCCAGGCGTTTAATTACTGTAAATAAAATAAGATAAGATAGTAGAAAGTACTAATAAGACTAATCGTCAATCAACAAGCATAATCACTACCAATCTTCCTCACATAAAAATGTAATGTGAGAATATCGCCATCAAGAAAATGGGCATAAATAAAGAAAACCTAACCGGTTACAAGCGAAAGGAAGTAATTCACAATCACGAAATTCCATTGTTCGTGAAACTCCCAGCCGAGCTCATTAGCATTTCGAATGAGAACTAGGAGGCTTTCTCTAACTGCTGTTTATTAGTGTTTAGCATATACAATAAGAAAAGCCATTAAATATAATGAAACGTAATTTTAAAAACATGATAAATTATTTGGTTTCGAGAGAAACGCGCGTTGATGTCTTTTGTATGGAGCAAAAGATATTCAGAATATTATGTTAATACAAACCTGCTATTTCTTGGCGCGTAATTTTAACAAGATGCTACAAATATTGTTATATTATTTAATTAGTAAAACAGGCTTTCAAGTTCTCATTTTACTTACAAGAAAGTTTCATTTAACCACTTTCAGTCAAAATTAAAATTCATACGCGTGAGATGGAAAATCGTAAACTCTATCTTGTTAATTATGTAAAAATTACATCTAATATCTAATTCCAATTGCCGATATAAAAGGACTACAATTGGGATGTTGACACCATTTATATTTAATTTTGAAATATCAATTCTGAAAAATAAAGTATCATAGTATGCTGTTAAGCCTTATTGATTTTGTATCATATTGAGTCTAAGATTTTTAATTCTACAAAAACTGCTTATTATTATTATGTCAGTTGACTATACAAACTAGTGACGTCACACGTTGAGAAGTCCATACAAAATGTATAAAGTGATTCCGTTTTGACAGCTCTTAAAAAGTATCTCAATTGACTAGCCAGTCAACATCCCTATTCCTTGAATTATTCTTTTTTATATTAAACTGGTATTATCGCATTTATTTACTTACTTCCAAACACATTCTTAAGTGTTATTTTTATTGTAAATAATGAAACTTTTTATTTTTGATAAAATATCATCTATATATTTTGTTAATCAATGAAATTTTATACAAGTTATTAATTATGCGTTACTAATTAGCGATGCTATTATTCAAATCGCCGCTGATATTTATAACCTTTACGAAACTGTTACACGCTTCCAAAGATTTTCACTAACTAACACGTTATGTCTATTCATTTGGTAACAAAACTGTCCTAATATCGAATTTGCATTCGTGTTAAAAGCCCAAATAGTTAACTATCAAGAAGATATTGGTGCTATTTTAAGCGTTTTCTACATTTAGTTCAGTGTATTTTGGATAAAATACAATATTTAGTAGTTATGGTTTCCAGAATTTAACAATTAGACCTAAATACAGGTAATGCCCAATTGAAGCCATTTTAGTTACAGTACAAAGACTAATTTACATGAAATCTAATTAAATATGTAACTTAATCACTTACTTTTATAGATATGTACTTGTAGTGATTAGGTATTTAGTATTACTTGTTAAAAACAACAAGTATCGTGATAGGTATTTAAAAATTAACAAAATTTTCTCGTTCACCTATGACGGCCAGATTGGTCGTGTGTTAATAGAAGGTTAGGAGCCATAAAACCATAGAGCTTGTATGAATAACATCATGAATGTGTTGAAGCAAGTGAGATGTGTAAGGATCGTATCATATGGCGTTCGGTTCTCTCTGCTTACCCAGCTAGGGAAGTGGCATAAAGTTTACCAAGGTTATAAAGGGTTTACCAAGGTTATAAGTTTATAATAATTGACTGGCTCGATGGCGCATTCGGTAGTGACCCTGCCCCATGCGCCAAGAGTTGTGGGTTCGATCCTCACCCAGGACAAATATTCGTATGATGAATACTTGTGTTTGTTCTGTGTCTGGGTGTTAATATCCAATATTTAAGTATATATTTGTAATACCACTGTTGATTCTGATATCCGTAACACAAGTGCTTAAGCTACTTACCTCGGAATCAGATCAATGTATGTGATGTCGTCGGATATTATAAAGGGTACGATTTGTTCAATGGTGCCGATTTCCCATCCAAAATAAGGGGTGCAGTTACATCCCCGCATAGTAATAATAATAGTTATAAACGAAGCACAGTTTGTAGTACTGTCGTGGAATTTATTTCCATAGTAAACTATTGTCTAAAAATTTGGTAATTTGGTAATCGATACCTATTGAATACAAGTACTAATGTTCCTGACCTTTTAAAACTGCCTAATCGTTAAAAGAAACCGATTAATAGTAAGCTTGGCGGTGACATTTGATCTTAGTGACACCAGCGATGGCTCAATTCGCGCAGCATGTCGTCAGTTGCATGGTGAATTAGTGATGGCATCATCAGGGCTTTATTCGATTAGTTAGCCATAGCATTATGTAGATGTCGGCACTTTTAAGTTCCGGGTAACGTTGATTAAGGCTTTGTTGATGGTTAATAAGCAGTTTTGCCTTAAGTGGGATAATTGGATAAAAACATGAAGTAAGTGATCCTTTTTTCTGGTTATGTTAAAATGTATACATTGAGCACAACTTGAGTGTCTATGTCCGATGGTGTGAATGAGTAGCCCTGATGGATTGTTTATTTTTATTTCAGTCAATTTTAAATTATGAAAAATGTTAGAAATCTATTTTTCATCAAAACTAGATTATTTACAGTTTGAAATCTTTTTGGATGAAATAAATAAAAAAAGAACTATTATTTATATTTGTTCGTTTTATAAGAAATTAATTATGACTATAATTAAAACGAGTATAAAAATGGATTTTCCTAAAAAATGCTTAACTCGATACAGTAAGTTTGCCAATATTCAACACTATTAGAGCATTTAATTAGTTCAATAATCTTAAAATGGGCATTCATTTTATGTAATTTTATTCACCGTTATTATTTCACTAATGTCATAATAATATGTCCGATGTTGGTCTGGGACTTAAAAAAGAATATGCCAACTGTGTTTCTTGCCCAGCATATCGTAAAAGGCGACTAATGGTATTTGTGTATTTAATTGTGTCGGCGACGAGCTAGCCACTTGTCACCACTTTCTCACAATTTTCCATCTAGCCCGGCCCATTGTCCCATGTTGGTCTGGGACTTAAAAAGAATGTGCCAACTGTGTTTCTCGCAAAGCATGTCGTAAAGCCGAATAATACTGTGCCTACCCCTTTAGGATTATGTGCGTGATGCTATGTATGTATGTATGTAATAATAATATACTTGTTACAAAATCGACTTCTGAAGGCGTTAGTTAAAATTTTCCATTACTAATTCAAAGTAGAAAAGTAAGTTCCTAATCTTGTCAAGCTGTCAATCAAATCTATCACACCTTTTATAACTTCACAGGGCTGTTATACAGGGCCAGAGGTCACCAGTGAACGTTATGCAAAGAGTTAGGTCGTGACTTCGAACAAATAGTTTCAACAGCAATAAAAATATATACTTATAAAAATTTATATCCGAAACTATTATATACATTGATACATATCTGACTCCGAGGTTAGTAGCTTAAGCACTTGTGTTACGGATCAACAGCGCTATTACAAATATATACTTAAATATCAGATATTAACACCTATACACAGAACATACACAAGTATTTATTAAACGAATCCTTGGTGGGGATCGAACCCACAACTTTTGGCGCATGGGGCAGGGTCACTACCGAATGCGCCATCGAACCAGTCAAACTTATATTTTGGGAATGTGGTACATACTTTCAACAAGACAATTATGTGTTCATAGAAAGTAGCAGGTAGTAGATAAATACCACTCTGCATGACTGAATATCATCCAATTTTAATGGCATGATCATATTCCGCATCAATCATTATTGTTATAGATCTGTCTGCTGTTGAGCTAATTTTTTTACACAGGAAGTTGAAATTGATCTAAAAATTTAACAGCCAGACAAAATAAGCTTTATATATTTTATTTAGTCAGTTTGTTTTGTTGTTATGTAAGAAGAAAGCAAAACAAATTGATGCATTTTAATGTACCTTTAAGATTATGTGTAGTAAGCTCGTCATTGGACTATTACTCAATAATTTTATGTATTAAATGGTGCAAATATTTAAGTACCTATTTTCGGTACTTAATAGTTATCTTGTTGGCTTCCTTTTGACTTTTAAAATAGTTTACCTCTACTTTTAAATTAATGCACATGTATCATTAGTGAAATCCGATATAAAAATACTCGCAGCCGTTTTTTTTTAATAAGCTCACTCAGACAGACAAACGTGGTAAGTGTCTTCAATCTATTATATATATTTGTACTGGTATTCGCCCGCGGTTCTGCTCACGAGGCGTTTCATCTGTTTACAAGACGTCTCTCGGCATTTGTCTATTTATATACCTATACCTTTTTTTAATTAATTTTTTTTGGTGCACAGACATTTTTAGTTGCTTATCAATTGGTAACGTGGTTTAGGTATGAAAGGGTAATAGGCAGACAGATAGCTAGACTTCATATTATTAGTAAGCATAGAATTTTTACAGATACGCTTTGTCTGAGCTAGGTACTACCAATCTTCTTTGAGCTATCGATTAACTAGTTAATGGTTGCTTTTCTTTTTGATAGACGCGTTCAACTTTTGACCCGCTTGCACCCAAAAAATACAATTCAATTTATTATTAGCAAATTAAGGCCGCGATTAATACAAAAACAGCCACGGAAGCCGAACACATCTCGATTATACTTTCATTTCTTGTTTGGCGAGTGAAAGGCTCACGATAATGGGTCATACTGGACTTTCTGCACTGACAGTGAACGCGGACTACCGAATAATGAAGTGCAGTGCATTGAAACCTAGTGCATTACATGGCGCGGACTGGAGGAGCAAATCCAGAGATTGGGTCTAGTGAGGAATGGCCTGTATCCAATAGTGGACGAGTGTAGGCTAATTATAATGATTGTAAATCGGTGGCAGATGTCCTATACTAGGGGCTATGTATTATCATAGACGAGTATATTCCTATAACAATTCCTAGGTATTAAGTCACATTTTATTGTAACGATGACGTTGATTTTATGAATAAACATTATTTAAATAATCGTGTTACCTTCAACAGTTAATTTAAACTAAACTCCCATAATGAAAGCTTGTATTATATATTTATTTATTTATAATTTTTCTTCACAGGTACGTAGCAGAATGAATGAAATAAACCAGTGTAACTACATGAGCAAGTAAAGTATTTTTGCAATTTGTTTTTTCAATTACTAGCGTGATTATACTACTTTGAGTAAAAGTCTTAACCTTAATCATTAAGTTTTTTTCTGACTATTAAATACGAAATAAATGTGAGCTCCAAAATGTCATCAATGCCATTCTCAATCACATCACGAGAGAAGCGTTGTAGGATTACCTTTTACCATTGTATTGTTTCCTCCATGTTATTAGAATGTGTTGTCTATCAAATAAAACAAATGCGTAAATAAAATGTTAAGTAAATCTTTATAGCGATACAGATCTGTGGCACGCACGCGCCATGGAGAATTCGCGCTCCGCACTTCGTTACTCCATTTGTCACGCTCACAATACTCCACCGGAGCGTTGACTGTCTATTCTATATAAACATTTTATTTGTTGCACGACAAGGCAATTGATTGTCACTTGATTGTTTATTATATTTTATTATACTTCGGACATATTATAAGAGACTCCATTGCTGAGAAGTTTCAACTAAATCGTATGGTTCAAATCACTATAAAGTGAAGAAAATATACTGGCTTCTAGCTATAAATAAATAACCAATGATTTTTAAGTTCAATGACACCTGAAAAACGAGTGGTGTTTAAAACGTATTTAGTTCTCTATTCCTAGTTCTCACATAGCTCTTCAAGAATCTTACGCAAACTCCCGTCACAATGCAGATTACTTCAGTGGAAAACCCAAAACGAGTTGAACCAGCTAGTATCTTTGCTCAGTATCATCAAGGATGCAATAAAAAACCTGTACACTATAGTGTGAGTGACATAAGATAGCCTGTCGAAACGCATAATCCAGGTAAACAGGTTTAAAGTTATGAGTATGAATATCTAACAGCGAATTTATTGCTCACGACATAATACACTAATTATTGCTAAACATAACACTATAATAGACTGGCGGACTAATACATTTTCACTTAATTATAAAACTGATGATAGATAAAGATGATCGGTGCACGCTAATTATGAATTCGTTCAAAATTAAGGAAGTTACAGATGTTTTTATCGCATGCTAATAAAAAGCGCATAATATACATAAGTTTATTGATGAAATCAGACGATAAGATTTTCTTCTACATATTAAAATATTTATTTTTATACCGTTTATTTTGAGAAATGCACTGATATACAAAAAAACAATGAACCACGATATTATATTGTGTATGTCATATTAAAAGACTTTTAACCATACGGCTTATGAAATGCAAAACGTAATTACGAAAAATACTTACTCTTAAGTATTAAGAAAAAAATTGTATTCAGAAAATACATGTAACATTTTAACATATTTTTGTTTGAAATTTAAATAGCTTGGCTAAGCAAAACTACACGTAATAAAGCAATAATTACAAAATCATTTAATAACGCAATGAAGATGATTAATAATAGAAATAGGTTTTGGAATTTAAATTGATTAATCTTTTTCATGACCTAAGAGCTTGCATAAAACTTCTGATCATCTGTTTATTTAACCATCTATTAGGTTTTTAACGTCAAATTAATATTTATAACGAGAATGAAAAAGACTAGAAGATTACTTCACTTCATAATTCCTCCAGATTGTAAGTAAGGTTAAGTATTTTTTATTGTCAGCTCATCAAACAACTTTTAAGCACATGTCACTGACCCACTGATCTATGTCAACACTTAACTATAAGGCTCTATGAAGATGAGTTACTGATTACAAAATTGCACTGTTCTTTGACGAAAAGTCGACAAGATTACAAAAGTGTTTAAAGTTGTTACCGAATTTAAAACACTTTCTACTATTGTTCTTGGTTGAATATTCATTATTTTGTAACGTGTAAACACGTTTTTGGAGTTGTGGTAGTTGTAATACTTGTTGTGCATTATGTCGTAGAATAATGAAACGTACTCGTAATTTCGCAGGTCTCGAATAATTTCTACTTAGCTTGTTAAATTTAGGTATTAAAGTATGTGATAACGCTCATTTTTTATGAAGATTTATTTAATACTAGCTGACCCGGCGCAATTCGTAACGCCCCGTTCTCGGATTTTCAATACCCATTTTTTTTCCGAGCAAATTTTTTCTTTTTTTCTTTTATAACCTTTACCTGATAATAACAAACACAACTAAAAAGAATTAGCGAAATTGGTTCAGCTGTTCTTGAGATTGGCGCTTAGCAACACATTCAGCGTTTTATTTTTATATTATAAATATATTTTTAAGATTTATTTCACGGCGATTCGGGCTCCTCTTTAGCTTACCATCAGGCTAAGCGGAGCCAATATACTGAGCCAATGTAAAGAATATAAAAAATAAAAATGTCAGCGTAGGTAATTAATTTTATTTACTCAAATTTTATTTATTAAGCCCATAAATTTGCTAAGTAGTTTTATCATTTATTAGTTCACTAGCTGTGCCAGCGGTGTCACCCGCGTTTATGGTTAATATTATAAAGACTATTTCCGTCATACATGATTTCTATGTAACTTTAACCATTAAGGATTCACACGCGACGGAAGCTTAAAAAATGGAGTAACTTCTCCCGTTTCCCCAACATTTCCCTTCACTACTCTGCTCCTATTGATTGTAGCGTGATGAAAAGTATACTATAACCTGCCCAGGAGTATGAAAAATAATTGAACCAAGTTTCGTTAAAATCCTTCGAGTAGTTTTTGTTTCTATAAGGATCATACATACAGGCAGACAGACAGACAAAAATTTTACTGATTGCATTTTTGGCATCAGTATCGATCACTAATCACCCCTGATAGTTATTTTGAAAATATATTTCATGTAGAGAATTGACCTCTCTACAGATTTATTATAAGTATAGATTAGCTGACCCGGTGCACTTTGTAACGCCCCGTTCTCGGATTTTCAATACCCATTTTCATTTTCCGTGCAACTTTTTTATTTTTTCTTTCATAAGAACCTGCACCTGATAATAACAAACACAACTAAAAAGAATTAGCGAAATTGGTTCAGCTGTTCTCGAGATTGGCGCTTAGCAACACATTCAGCGATTCATTCTTATATTATAAATATATTTTTAAGATTTATTTCACGGCGATTCGGGCTCCTCTTTTGCTTACCATCAGGCTAAGCGGAGCGAATATACTGATCCAATATGAAGAATATAAAAAAAAAAGTCAGCGTAGGTAGTTAATTTTATTTACTCAAATTTTATTTATTAAGCCCATAAATTTACTAAGCAGTTATATCATTTATTAATTCTTAATAATTATTTACCCACATTATTTAATTTGATTAATATTTTGGTTCACAATTTTCGATCTAACCCAGCTCAGTTTTATTTTTGGTTAAATATGGTTAAAGGGGCTTGTTGCCCGTTTGAATCCGACTACCTTTTTCCGGGATTACGAGCGTAATGTTATGAATATAATTAAGGTTTATACAATTCTTGTTTAAGAACAAATAATGTTATGTTTCACCAGTGTTCTATTAATGTTGTCCTTGAATTAATTTTGATTCCTCGAGACTTATTAACCAAAGGTGCAATTACTGCTAAAAGTATTGAATTTACCTTATCAATTACTTAAGCAATTTTTTTACTTTTTAACGCCGCAATCATTTTATTAATTACGTTATTTAAAGAAGCCAATTATTACATTATTATCCCAGACACAGTAAAATCACACACATTACCCCATAACTACACTATAATGAATTTAATGTTCACATCCTCCGTTCGTGCGATAGCCATCTGACACCCGTGCGCGAGCGCAGGTAATGACAAATAATGACAGTGACAACTATAGTTATTAAATAGCTTCGCCTTATTCAAAGCTTAATAATAATGAGATAGGCTTCCCCTTTTTCGCGCTGTTTCCTACCCTTTTCTTCTCAATATTTCTGTCCCTTTCACACAACTGCTGGCGCCATCTGGTGCCTATCACCAGGCAGTGTTCGCGATTTGAATTTTGTCGCGGACTTCTAGCGTCATTGGCTTTTTGTTTTTCGCCGAGGGCGGTCAGTCTGACTTATCTACGTACTAAAAATCAGCAGTCCGCCAATTTGTTTCTACCCAGCAAGTAAGTGAAAGTTACACTTTTACCTTTGTGTTTATTTTTTGTTTTAACGTTCAAACGTTAGTTTTCTGTATAAAATTTAAATGTCTTCTCCTGTTTTGTACATAACTATTATAATAAATTATTAATGTGAGTGTCCCTTAACAAGTACACACTATCGAAGGTACTGTAAAATAAATAGTCGTATTCCCGTTTTCTTATAAATTGTGCATTGTAGGATGGATGATACCAACACTGTGCAAGATATGTATGAAAAGGAGGCGATAAACCAACCGGGTCCGTCCAGGTCCCGGACAAGATCTTCGTCAAGCAGCTCCTCAAGCACGGACTCTTCAAGTTCGGACTCCTCTAAGGGTATGTCGAAGCACAAACGTAAACGTCGACACAAACACCATAAACGCAGCAAACGGGCTCGACGATCCGATGCTAGATTAGAACAATTATTTAAGGAAGTGAGCGATTTACGTTACCACTTAGAGAATAAGGAACCCCAAATTGATTTAGATGACTGTTTATCACTCGACCATGAATCATTTGATCAATTTTTACCTCAAAATTCGCAATTAACCGAGAATGATAATTCTATAGAAAATATTGTGGGTACCTCCAATAGTAACGATTTTTTGTTTGATATTGAGACAAAACTAAAAGACCCAACAGTGCCCAAGTCTACCGACTTTTATCTTAATATTCTTAACAATGTTCAACATTTCAATACAAGTGAATGGTGCGAAGTTAGGTATGCAGATACACAAAAGAATTACTGTAGATCTCCGGGTTTTGTTGAGCTAGACTCAAATGATGAAATTAAAAGTTACGACACATTACGCAATCTGACTCATACTGAAAAAGCATATGCTGCCATGTCTTTTTGCCTAATAAAACAAAGGGAGTGTTCACAAAATGCCGTAAAGGAGTTGTTAAATTGGTTAAAATCCCCAGAAAATTTAAATTATGATTTGATTCAGGGTAAGGTAATTGAATTATTTCAAAAAGGAGATTTTACAAAAATATCATCTGACCTTTTACAGTTGATTTGTGGTCACAGGGCAGAAATTATTCAAATGCGTAGGGATGGTATCACTAATCGTATTAGGGACCCTCTGGTTAAATCAGCAGTAAGAAAAATCGCACCATCGCATGAGCATCTTTTTAATGCCTCTCAATTAACCGCTACTCTAGAAAAAGCCGGCGGTGTGAAAAAAGCGTTTATGCCACTTCATAGGTCCAATGTTTCTGCCTCGCAGGCAGCAATTTCAAACAACAGGACCGTTCTCCATCCCTCGCAGGGATTGGGTGATCGTTTTGTACCCTCGCAGGGTAATTTTATCGGCGGAAATGGTTATACACCGTTCCAACCTTTTTACTATGGGCCCTCGCAGGGTGATCAAATGCGTCCTCCGCAAGGACATACAAGTAACAATCGTAGAGGAGCACACAATTCTAGAGGCTCCTTTCGCTCTCGTCCAGGACGACAAAACAATCAATTCCGGACAAATCGTAGGTTTGCGGCCCCAGTCCCGAACTCGAAGTCCGACGCTACCAATAAAAATAGAAAATTGTGACTCGTTGCAGCGAGTCAGGGGTTTCAAAGCAGGGCAACTAATCGAATTTATTGCTCAGTGGGAAGAGATGGGAGCTCCGAATTACATTCTTCAAATCATCAAGGGATATCGCATCCCATTTGCTCTGAAACCACCTCTCGCATTCCCGAATCTAGAAAAGAGTGCCTTGAACACCCAGCCCTCATCTGCCATGTCACAAGTAATAGATCAAATGAAGGAAGAGGGAGTATTGGAGACGGTAGAACGGCCAACCCCAAGTTTTCTTTCAACAATGTTCCTAGTTCAGAAAGACGCTCATTCCTATCGTCCCATATTCAATCTGAAGGCCCTAAACTCATATGTAATAACAGAGCGCTTCAAGCTCATAAACATGGGTCGAGTGCCAGACTTCCTACAACCGTACGACTGGTTATGCAAAATCGATATTTCCCAAGCTTACTTTCACGTGGCCATAACCAAAGCCCAAAGACGTTTCCTTCGATTGATTCACGACGGAGAACTATTGGAAATGACGTGCCTTCCATTCGGCCTAAGCACAGCCCCGAAAGTCTTCGCATCCATAACAAATTGGATTGCTCAAATCTTAAGAGAGCAGGGAATACGCATAATCGTATTTATAGACGATTTTTTATTAGCTCACCAGGATGCTACTGTGCTAAAAAGTCAAGTGCACAAAGTAGTAGAAATTCTCAAATACTTAGGGTGGCAAATCAATACCAAAAAGTGCCAGATTGTACCCCAAAAGCAAATTGTTTATTTGGCCATTCATTGGGACCCATGGCTGAACCACAAATCCCTTCCACGGGAGAAACATCAAGGATGTGTCAACAAAATTCTACAGTTCTTACATCAAAGAACTGCAACCCTAAAAGAGCTTCAGAGCCTCGTAGGCTTGCTCAATTTTGTAAGTTTTGTAGTTCCGAACGGCAGACTAAACTATCGTCACCTACTCAGGTTTCTAAACTCAATTCCCAAAACCTCCACCCAGGAGTATGTCTTGCCCGAGGAGTGTCTAATAAATTTAAGGTGGTGGCTTCAAAATTACAAAAAGGTGTCTCCAATTCACTATCCCACACCAAGTCATTATCTAACAACAGATGCGTCGGATGTAGCGTGGGGTGCCAAACTGAACAATTGTTCTCTCTCGGGAACTTGGAGCGATCGGGAACAGGGCTTGCACAGCAATCGAAAGGAATTGCTAGCCGTCCTAAAAGTCCTACAAAACAACTGTCTCTCGTTAATAAATTCGACAATACTACTTCAATGCGACAACAAGACAACGGTTGCATACCTCCGCAACCAGGGCGGAACCAAATCCCCCTATCTGATGGACTTGACGTACAAGGTGTACAAGATTCTAGATCAGTACCGAATACATTTGATTCCCCATTATCTGCCCGGCCGATTCAACGTTCACGCCGATTCTCTTTCCCGCCATCAGCGCACTACAGAATGGCATCTTCTGCCCCATTGCACAGAAAAGATCTTCGATCGATTCGGCACTCCGGTGATCGATCTGTTTGCCTCAAGCACGGCGCATGTCGTTGCCAATTATGTATCGCTCGACCTGACCGACGATCAGGCGATGTTTCACGACGCTTTTTCCGAAATTTGGAATTATCACCTTGCATGGATTTTTCCCCCTCCTTACCTAATACCGAGGATTTTCACTCACTTAAATCAAGCGAAGGGGTGCTTCATTCTAGTGGTCCCTCGATGGGAACGGGTTTTTTGGCGGGCAGATCTCAAACAGAGAGCGATAGCGTCCCCTTTCACAATAAAGAACCTGGCGAACTGTCTGGTGGATACTGCAACCCAACTACCTCCTCCCAAAGTGGAGGAGATGACATTGGAAGTGTGGAAATGTGGGGCTGGTCTAAAATAGTAAAAGACTGGAAACCTGAGCAAGTTGAGTTACTGCAGTCGGCCTGGCGTTTGTCAACCCGAAAAACATACAAAGCTCCCTGGCTTCGGTGGTTAAAATGGGCAGGCTCTCAGGGTATTGATCCAATGGCCCCTGAGGCGTCTAATGTTGCAAAGTTCTTAGCCGATCTATTCTTAGTCGAGAATTTATCCTATAATACCATATTATTACACAAGTCTGTGATATCAACCCTATGCAATGCTAATGAGTCGGGTAAAATTAGTAACCACCCCTTGATTAAACATATACTAAAATCTATTGCTCTCAAACAACCGGTAGCAAGAAAATCATACGTATGGAATATCGATGATCTTTTATTATTTTTAGCAAACAGTTCAATTGATTGTAATAACATGTTTGAAGTTTCACGACACACTGCTATATTGCTATTGTTGTGTTCAGGTAGAAGGGTACATGACCTTACGCTATTAAGAGTTGATTCGAAACATATGATTCAATCAAACAATAGTATTATTTTTTGGCCAAGTTTTGGTTCCAAAACTGATTCAGCTACATACCAGCAATCTGGCTGGAAAATTTTACATAATCCTGTAAATAGAAATTTAGATCCTGTGTATTGGTTAATACGTACGAAAGAATTATTAGATGAAAGACGGAATGAAGTAAATTGTAACAGTCTGTTTATTAACCTTAGAGGTACACCTAAGCCCGCTTCACGAACATTAATAGCAGGTTGGGTCAAGTCTCTTCTCAGGAAAGCTGGCATAATAGCATCTCCGGGCAGTTGTAGGTCCGCCGTCGCTTCCAAAAGCTGGTCAAATAGACTACCAATTGACGATATTCTCGCGAAAGGTAATTGGAGATCGGAAAATACTTTTAAAAAGTTTTATAGAAAAGAAATTCTACCAGTTGCTTCAAGGAGTAGCATAATGAATCTGTTTGAGACTGTGGCGTAATCTTTTTGTTGCTCATCTATTGTTTATCTTGATGTGAATCTAATTATTTAAATTAGCGGTGTACTGAATTCTCCTGTTTATATCCATCTATACTGAACAAAGAGTGATTGATCGTAATGTAATTAAAACTGATGCTATTATTATTATTTTTTGTTTAAGTATTCTAATTAAAATAAATATTTTTCACACAGTTATAGTTTTATTGTTTTATTTATTACTTTACAACTACTGCTATTAAGTTTCTATGGATAGGTAATTAGTTAATAACCATTGGTTATAAATAGTTAAATACCAGAATAGGCAACTTGTCTTATCTTACAACGTTTTATAAGTAACTTTCCACCTTAATAATTATTAATTTTAACATGACAAATTGCAGTTTCATACTTTCATTCATACCTCTTCGTTAATATCACATTGGCATTTCTTTCACCACCAGGCGATAACAGACACGTCTCATTATTATTAAGCTTTGAATAAGGCGAAGCTATTTAATAGAAGCGTTTTACCTTACAATAAAACGCATATTAAATACTTACCTTATTCAAAGCTTAAATTTTAATCCTGCCTGTTGGATTAATACTAACCAATGACGCTAGAAGTCCGCGACAAAATTCAAATCGCGAACACTGCCTGGTGATAGGCACCAGATGGCGCCAGCAGTTGTGTGAAAGGGACAGAAATATTGAGAAGAAAAGGGTAGGAAACAGCGCGAAAAAGGGGAAGCCTATCTCATTATTATTAAGCTTTGAATAAGGTAAGTATTTAATATGCGTTTTATTGTAAGGTAAAACGCTTCTAATTTGACACAATAAGGTACGGTAGGTACTTTTCTAGGGCTGTTAGATGGTAAGTTTAGGCAAATAAATTGAAGCTCTATTTAAAATACATAAGCTCGCAAATTCTTTAAATTATATTTTAAATCAGATATCTATTTATCCATTGAAATGGAAATTGTATTAGAAAAATAAAATTATCAATGAGTTTGTCACATCAATCACACCCGTAATCCCAGAAGGGGATAGGCAGAGTCCAAATAGTAGGATCCTTCAACTAATTATAGTTAATACAAATAGGGCTAGGTTTGATTGGTGTGTAAAAGGATCTATTTGAATAAATAATAATAAATTCTCCAGACTGACACACAAATTCCTCAGTTCCAAACTAAGCATAAGCTTGTGCTTTGGATACTAGCTAAATGGATAGACATACTTAAATACGTTAATAAACATCTATGACTCGAGTACAAATGACCATGTATGAATGCGTCTTATTTTTTTGACAAATTTGACGAGATACCGATAATGAAATAATGAAAAGTACGCATATCTTTTTACGTCGTTATATATGCTTTTTGTTGAAGACGTCTCCAGTACAATGATCTCCTTGAATTTATATTACTGTACATAAACTGGTAGCCCTAACCACAAACCCTAATCATACATTTAAACCCAGCCACAGGCTTGAATCTAAACTCCGCAATTTTTAGCCACATATCAATCTACCGGTCTATCACAATGTACGATATTATCGTATTAAACATATTATCTGTGACATATGTTGCGGTTGCGGTTGCAAGTGCCACTTCGATATCAAACTTGTCAATTTTAACCTTTTGTGATAGAATTCTGATAGATTTGTAAGGTTGAGTTGTAGATAGAGACTGAGTTAGTCGTGGGAGAAATAAAATTAACGGAAATTTTGCAATTCGATGACAGTATAGTGAAGAACGTAATTTCTGCTTACCAAGAATGACTTTATCCAATAAAGTAACTTGTTAAACAAAGAAAGATTCTCTTGAAATGCACCGCTAATATTGTGTGAAACACTCTCGATATTCTCATGGGATAGGTAAAAGCATTTCGCTCTCTAAATATTGACTATTGTTAGCGGTGAAATTGTGAAAACACCGACAGACAGACTAGACGTTGTCTTGAAAAACTATTGCGTGTTAGCATTATAATTGCTTGACATTTGAAAAAGAGTAAATTAGTAGATAGATTGAGCTGCATATCTTTCTTTCTTAAGGAACAGTTTGCTAATTAGCTTTTAATTAGTAGTTATAAATTATTTCTTGTGACTGCCTACTTAGACAACTCTTGACGTTAATTATAGTCCATATTTTCAACTAGATACACCGCCCTGACAAAACGAATATACACAAAACGAACATTTTCAAACTAAATAATTTCTATCCCGATAAAAAAATAGAACGATTCATATTTAAATTTTAAATGCGATAGTCAAATTATACATGTCTTTTCATTAGTACTCCTAAAAAATCAAGTATTTTGAAATTCAGTTTACAGTTTATATCACTCCGTTATACAGAACTAACTATACTAACTAAAAATCACACCACTTCCCTAGCAGGGTAGGCAGAGAGAACTAAACGCCATATAGCACGATCCTTACACACCTCACTCGCCTCTTCAACATTCATGATCTTTTTTATACAAGCTATACGGTTTTTATGTCGTGGTAGGTGAGCCTAGGCCTTCCGCGGCTCCTTCATTGTATATCCGTTATACAGAGTGTAAGTTAATTGGTTATAAGTAATAGTAATTATAGGAAAAATCTTAAGATCTCCAGAGAGACACCATTTACTTCTATTGCATGATTATACAACTTTGATTTATTGTAAAAGGGTCAAGCGACACTAATGGCTTCTTTAAGTCCATGCTTACAATATTGCTATTAATATTAAAACAAAGTTTACGATCATGCAGCTTTGAACATTCTGTGACGTTTAACGACCCTTTGTCTTCCTTCCCATTACTTAAGTGGTGTATTACAAAACGCTTTCATTTGTGTAAAAGGTTATTATGGTTCAAATTTATTTTATACACTAGTTTTTGTCAGCGGGTCTACTCGCATGGGTTTCAATTTATCACAGATACTATTATATGAAATAAAAATAAGTCTGAACCCCTTTTCAAAGACGGAACTACTTCCGCATTTATAACATTATTTATAATTTTTTTGGAAAACTATTAATATCACATTTTGCTCTGAAACGGATGAAGTAATTTTTTGTTAGTTTAATATTACTACTTATAATTTTACTTTTACAAAGTTAAAGTTACTTCCAGTAAACACCTCCCATAGTGAAGTAGAGTCATCAAGTTACCATTTATCGATGGTCAATAAGCCGGGTTGGCTCGACCAACCAATACAAACCTCACACAAAAAATCGGCTTTCGCATGGTGACGAAAACTGCCGAAATTTCTACCCCCTTAAAGGCGGGAAATACAATAGTTACTCCTCTGGTATTGCAGTTATCCGTAGACGGCGGTAATATTAATCATCAGGTGACCCAGTAACTAGTTTGTCGTCTCTGTAAGTGTCAAGCTCGATGGCGCATTCGGCAGTAACCCTGCTCCATGCGCAAGAGTTGTGGGTTCGACCCAGGACGAATATTCGTATTATGAATACTTGTGTTTGTTCTGTGTCTGGATGTTAATATCCAATATTAAAGTATATATTTGTAATACCACTGTTGTTTCGGATATCCGTAACACAAGTGCTTAAGCTACTTACCTCGAAATGATGTAGCCTGATATTTATTTATTTATAATAAGTATGATTTTTGATTATGGGTGTGATGTTATGTATGTAATAAGTATAGACAAAATTCCCCATCACCATTTGATGCTCATAGAAAGTCTGCTAGGCACTTATTAGTACGTATTGTCTAGCCCATCTGTCACTTTTAATGGTGAAATTTTTCTCCGCCACTTTCCCCGGTTAGGTTTTGACATTTTATCATAAAACAAGTTTCGAATTCTCATGATCTACCGTTTAGCATTTATGCCGCTTTCCTTCAGCTGCTTAACATAAATTACGAAACTTGTTTAAAGTTCTACTGTGTCTTATGCGTAATCAGAATTGTTCGTAAAATACTGTATTTACAAGTTTTTCCTAATGTCAAATGTCATATGAATGCCGATGTAAAATCTATGCATCGCATGAAATTTTATGTTGCAATAACTTTTTCCCATATGCAGGTATTTTTAAATAGGTTATTCATTTTCATAGTTACGTATTTATTTATTTCAATTTCATACTATATACTTTTCTGGTATTATTCTTTAATCGTATAAGAAGTTTTGCCTGAATATAAACTGTTATTTGTTATCAAATCAGTTGTTTCTGATATCTTCGAGTCATAGGCAGATAAATCTAATGAGCTTTTACCCTCCTTCTTAAAGTCCTTCTTAAGCTTATAAATATATCGTTACATAGATATATATTATCACGATCGTAATCCCAGAAGATGTAGGCAGAGTCAAAGGGGCAGCAAGCCTCCATACCCACATTTAACCAAAAAATAAAATATAACACATTGGTTTAGTATAGTATGATTATACAACTTAACAACGCTTGATTGGTATATCACTCGCTAAACATCCTACACGTTAGACAAACTCGGCCAGCGATTACGGAGCAATCAGGCGCTGATGGATGCACAGAAATACCAGTTTTTGTGGGCATCTCGTGGGCTACTGACTCCGATGGCCATGGGAAGTGGGGCTCCGAGCTGGTGAGATTTTACTCGGACTAAGATCCGTCTGTTTTACAATCTGTGTTACCTTTGTTAGTTTCTAATGAGTGATGAGGGATTGCGAACATTGTTACGTATATTTTTCTGTTAGTTAAAAACTGACAGTTTTAGGTTTGCGTTTATGTAGACTTTGTCACTCAAAATGTTTAACTATTGTCTAACCGAAAATTGTCTAAAAGATTTTCCACCCCCTGGGGCCAGTGGCGTAGATAGATGACAAAGGGCCCTGGGGCACTGGGGCCCGTTGGCGTACCTACGCATCGTTTGGTCCAGCGGAGGCAATTCAATTTTTCTTTCAGAGGTAAACAGCCATTAAACTCAAATGAACAAACCTCCGTTTTGCTAATTGCTAATTAGGTTTTAAGGACCCCCAAAGGTTGGGGGCCCCGGGGCACTATCCCGCCTTGCCCGTGGGTAGCTACGCCCCTTTTTGGGGCAACACTCTTTTTCTAGAATAATAAGACGAGGACTATAATAGTCCACGTCTTTTGTGCAAAAAATCTTGTAGATCGGTTGAAGAGTTAAAATGAAATAGCCTAGCAATAAACGCATAAACTGTAGTTCGTATTTGTAATTATAATTAGGATTGTTTATAGTCGGCTCATTACATAGCCTTGTTTCTTATCTTGTAATGTTTATCAGGGTTAATGTAGTGGTATTTTTTGCAAGTATCCTATAAATAGAGATATTATTATCGTAAAAAGCTCAGGCCTACACTGAATATAATCAAATAATATATAAACATAAATATCCGACTACATCACATACATTGATCTGACTCCAAGGTAAGTAGCTTAAGCACTTGTGTTACGGATATCAGAATCAACATTGGTATTACAAATATATACTTAAATATTGAATATTAACACCCAGACACAGAACAAACACAAGTATTCATCATACGAATGTTTGTCCTGGCTGGGGATCGAACCCGAATGCGCCATCAAGCCAGTCCTTAATGATCCTTACTATAAAGACGCGAATTGAATGGAATAGACAGGATGTGATGATTGTATCATTTCAAAATAAGATCCAATAAAAACTATTATTAATACTTATATAAATACTGCTTAATTCTATGAAGCTAGTGCAATGGAAGAGGTCAAAGTTGGTCAAGGATAAACATTAAATAAATATAATTAGCTTCAGTGAACGGCTCCACATTTAACTTTTAACAAAAGATCGGAGCATGACTTGTTATTTTTTAACATTAAGTTTATTTCTGAAACATCATTCCATGGGAAAAAATCTAAAGTATTGCAACATGCAATTTGTTCATCATGTTAAAGTATAGTGAATTAGTTTCCATTAATGATCCTACAAAGTGTATAGTGTACCGTCTTAACATTAATGGAATCACGATCTTACTACGTATTACTTTGATCCGGATAGTGTTATTAATGAGGAAGTACCTCTATTGTAGGCGGCACTTACGCAAAGCCTTCAAAATATACCCTTTTTGTCTTAATGGTACGCGGAAATAATATGATTTGCCACGTCAAAATATGTCGGAGATCTTTGTTGTGCCAGTGAAGTAACAATCGCTGTTGTACCCTACCATCGTATGAAAGAAAATGTTTTATTGAACATGATGGAACATTAAATCTGATTCCAAACTAAGAAGATTAAACTCATGTTTTAAGGCAAATAAACTCAATATATACATTTTGATTGTGTAGGCGACAAGCTAGCTACTTGTCTCTACTTTTCACAATTTTAAATCTAATCCACCCAGTTTTATTTTTGGCTGAATGAGGTTAAAGAGGCTTACTGCCCCTTTGACTGCCTACTCCTTCGGGGATTAAATAATCTTAGGTGTTTTTTATTATGGAAATCCATCAGAACAATTGGATGTTAAATAAGTACTTAAATACATTTATAACAATTCTCTTAATGAAATGAAATTGTCTGTATTTATTTATTTATTTTGGTATTTAATAATAAATACTTATTGACCGGCTCGATGGCGCATTTGGTAGTGACCCTACCCTACGCGCCAAGAGTTGTGGGTTTGATTCCCACACAGGACAAACATTTTTGTGATGAATACTTGTGTTTGTTCTGTGTCTGGGTGTTAATATCTAATATTTAAATATATATTTGTAATACCCCTATTGATTCTGATATCCGTAACACAAGTGTTTAAGCTACTTAGCTCGAAGTCAGATCAATGAATGTGATGTTGTGGGATATTTATTTATTTATCTATACCTACTTATAATAAATCTGTAGAGAAGTCAATTCTGTACATGAAATATATTTTCAAAATAACTATCAGGGGGTGATAAGTGATCGATACTGATGCCAAAAATGCAATCACTAAAAATTTTGTCTGTCTGTCTGTCTGTCTGTATGTTCCTTATAGAAACAAAAACTACTCGACGGATTTTAACGAAACTTGGTACAATTATTCTTCATACTCCTGGGCAGGTTATAGTATACTTTTCATCACGCTATAATCAATAGCAGTAGAGTAGTAAAGGGAAATGTTGGGAAAACGGGAGAAGTTACTCCATTTTTTAAGCTTCCGTCGCGTGTTCAGCCTTAATGGTTAAAGTTACATAGAAATCATTTATGACTGAAATAGTCTTTATTATATTAACCAACAACGCGGGTGACACCGCTGGCACAGCTAGTACTTAATAAATACATTCGTTTTAATACAACTTCAGCTTGCTACAGTTTGACCGCTTGATACAGAATATTAATACTGTTTATTACTCAGTTTAACGATCCTGTAGTAAGCTAAGTTCTAGTTCTTACACAATCTGTTTTCTACTAGTCCACAAAACTAAGGTGGTTAGACGTTGACTGTATACAAATCACAATAGTTCTTAGGTTTTCTGTGTTTTATTTATTCTGGATACGCAACACCGCTTAGAATGAAGCTTGATTGAATTACAAAACTAGAATGTTGGAGTTCTGAGTTAGATTTTACATTTTAGTAAGGTTATTTGTAAATCAACAAGAAGTCCATACTAAAATAAGATATTAAGATAAACTAACATAAGGCTTTATGCTTTTAAGTAGTCAATGTTATTTTATGGGTTAGGAATACGATCTAAGAATGTATTTAGTTATAAGTGGTATAAATAGGTAAAAGTTCACAATTTTCATTATAACCCAGCCCGGCTTTTATTTTTGGCTGAATGTGGTTGAAGGGGCATGCTGCCCCTTTGACTCTGCCTACCTCCTTCGGGGATTATGAGCGTGATGTTATGTGTGTATGTAGTTCTTAGATTTTTGACATTAAGTGGTCCGTTTCCGGGTTTAGAAACACTCTCTGTATATCAGGCGCGTTTTTTTGTTTTTTTACAATTGATCTATCTCTAAGTATATGATGTTAAGGAGAAAAACTGAACACCTAATATAAATTATTATCAATGTTGAATAATATCAATACTTTATTCTACTGTATTTACCTGCTCCTGAGTTGTGAAAATATTGTTTTTATGCAATAAGGAGCTACTATCTACTTTCTTTTATCGCGCTAACCTATTATATTATAATTGTTTACTTAACACTCGCATAGTTCTCACATGTGTTTCTGTTATGCGACGAACGCGATGACCGCTCATACGTCGTGACAGTGACCCACTTATCCACATAGACGCACCATCGCCACCTGTAAAAACCGGCCGGGCAGACGGTGAAAGTGCTCAGAGACCTACGAACCCGTGGACGTGACATGGACTGTGAATAGAGACGGCATTGTGATGCATTCATCAATGGAATACTTATTGAATATGCCATTGGAAAGATATCGTACTTATTTAATGTTATGGATAAATAAGCTTAAGAACACATTGCATTAGTAGATTTTTACTATAGTATAACCCTTCAAACTTTATATATTACAGAAATTTGGTATAGGTACTACTATACCGAATAAAGATTATTTTTTATTATTATTTATAACTAGCTGTGCCAGCGGTGTCACCCGCGTTTATGGTTAATATTATAAAGACTATTTCCGTCATACATGATTTCTATGTAACTTTAACCATTAAGGCTGCACACGCGACGGAAGCTTAAAAAAAGGAGTAACTTCTCCCGTTTTCCCAACATTTCCTTTCACTACTCTGCTCCTATTGATTGTAGCGTGATGAAAAGTATACTATAACCTGCCGAGGAGTATGAAGAATAATTGTATCAAGTTTCGTTAAAATCCGTTGAGTAGTTTTTGTTTCTATAAGGAACATACAGACAGACAGACAGACAGACAGACAGACAGACAGACAGACAGACAAAAATTTTACTGATTGCATTTTTGGCATCAGTATCGATCACTAATCACCCCCTGATAGTTATTTTGAAAATTTATTTCATGTACAGAATTGACCTCTCTACAGATTTATTATAAGTATAGATAATCTTACATTCTAAGAAGCTTGTTTTGATATATTAATATTTTTCTAAAGAATTACATCAACGTGTACTTTATATTAACTGCTTATTTGCATTATTCAGTACATAAGCACTTATTATTATTAGTTATTGCGACCATGTTTTAAAAGCCTTGATCACAAGTGTCACTTTCATAAGACCTCTATATATACTTATACATTTTGTATTTGTATATAAATAATGCTTAACGCCACGTCCATCTATGCACATAACCGCTTCATGTGATATTGGAAATCATTAGCATAGCATTCTCTTTACATCACGGAACTTGAAGTCAATACAAAATCAATTCGCATTGGTATATTATGTTTTTACAAATTGCAGAAAAACAATTTATCATGAATGTAGTGTATTTATGTAAAAATTCAAAGAACTTTTACAAAGATGAAGAGCGGTAGATATAAAAAGCAGCATAAATTTAACAAATGAAGAAACTCGTCGACATGCAATTTACGTCTATGTATAACTTTTAAACCATCCCTGTAAAATAGTTATATTTTAATTTTCATTGTTTGTCTCTAGGATGTTTCCTTTCTCTTGTTTATTGTTGTGTGCCTTTAAGAACTGCACCTTTCTCCCGTTGTAACAGAGTCGAGGTCGTAGTTATATAGGTATTGAAGAAATACGTTAAGCTTATAGTGCTTTCGCAAGATAACAGCCGTTGCGAAGTTATCTCGGAAGCCTGAATGTCGGCTTAAGCATTCCATCCAAGGTTGATTACACGAAAAATAATACAAATATAACTTAAATGGAATTAACATTAAAAATCACTTTATTCTGTACAAGGTGGTTATAGCAAAACATCTCCAAATACACTAGGTTACTCAAACTTAAACTCAAAATATCTTTATTTACGTAGGCCTCAAAAAAGCGCTTGTAAATCGTCAAGTAATAGATACAAAATAGAACAAGTTGAATCTACCACCGGTTGGGAATGTAGCATCTACCGAGAAGAAACCGGCAAGAAACTCGGTAGTTACTCTTTCCAATACCAGATTGAATATAAAAATTTAAATTTACAGATAATATATTTATAACAAGACATACAGTTAATATTCGTTAAAGGTTCAGGCGAGCATTATTACAAGTAAAAGTAAAAAAGTATTATTAATTAGTTAAATTTAAGACTACTTAGTGAGACTATATTGTATAGTTGTATAATGTATCTGTTTGACTTCAAATAGTTTACT
This sequence comes from Glyphodes perspectalis, assembly GCA_951394215.1. Taxonomy (NCBI): domain Eukaryota; kingdom Metazoa; phylum Arthropoda; class Insecta; order Lepidoptera; family Crambidae; genus Glyphodes; species Glyphodes perspectalis. Next base: position 12,164,304 of record OX596219.1, read on the forward strand.
TAATTTTATTTTAAAGAAAACAACCAAAAATGCTTATGATATAGCGCGTTAAAGTACCGAGTGACGTAAAAAATTACCGTCCAAGAGACATAAAGTAAAGCACCCCATTTTGGATCTTTGAATTGCTGTATCTTTGTATTTTTTAGAGTATTAGATAAAGCTAAAAATACGTGTCCAATATTTGGTAATCTAACTTCATCATCTTCCTAGCATTTCATCATCGTAATAACCATAGAGTCTAGTAACATTGCAGCGACTGCCGATATGACCTTCGTGACCCTAAGATAGGGGAACCAGACAATTTTTGGTTTATGATTACAAATCCAAAGATCTTCGAATTGCAAATTTATATTAACACATATAATAAAAATTCAGTTGAATTGAGAACCTCCTCCTTTTTTTTGAAGTCGGTTAAAAATGACTATCTTGTTAAGTTACGGTTACGCAAAGTATAGCCATTACAATAAGTACAACGGAAAAACTTTATAGATACAAAATATTAAAAGGAAGAATCATAAAATATAGGGTTTGTAATTATGCAGGTGACGATCTAGCCACTTGTTTTACTTTCCCACAAGTTTTCATCTAAACCAACTCAATTATATTTTTGGTTAAAGGAAATTATCGCTCCTAATCTAACCTACCCCTTTGGGGATTTCGGGTGTGATTGTATGTATGTACGATTCTAAGAAGAAAACAAATAAAATAATAAATATCCGACTACATCACACACATTGATCTGACTCCGAGGTAAGCTTAAGCACGTGTTTTACGGATATCAGAAACAACAGTGGTATTACAAATATATACTTAAATATTGGATATCAACACCCAGACGCAGAACAAACACAAATACTCGTCAAACGAATGTTTGTCCTGGGTGGGGATCGATCCCACGACTCTTGGCGTATGGGGCAGGGTCACTACTTAATGCGCCATCGAGCCAGTCAACAAAATACCTCGATATTTATTTTCAGAATGTCGGCAGGCCTTGACCTTACTGACCTTGGCCGCTTCTTAATATATATTGCGACTAATGGTTTACGGGCTTTTGGGTATGTGACTGAGTAGGCGACGAGCTAGCCACTTGTGACTCCTTTTTTCACAGCTTTCCATCCAACCCAGCCCACTGTCCCATGTTGGTCTGGGACTTAAAAAGAATGTGCCAACTGTGGTTCTTGTCTAGCATGTCGTAAAAGGCGACTAATGGTATATCTGGTTTTGGGTGTGTGATTGTGTAGGCGACAAGTTAGCCGCTTGACAATGCTTTTTCACAATTTTCCATCTAACCCAGCCCGGTTTTATTTTTGGCTGAATGTGGTTGAAGGGGCATGCTGCCCCTTTGACTCTGCCTACCCCTTCAGGGATTATGCGCGTGATGTATATGTGTATGTATGTATGTATCTTAATATATTGGAACACCGTGAAACAAGCCACATTACCGACTTTAATGTCAGATGTTATCAATTCATCTACAGCCTTTGACTAGGATTTACGGCACACGATAATGGCTAGTTTATTGAATAACACAGTAGATTATAACAAATGATTTAAAAGCTCTCGACTCCATAAGATAAAGGCACGAACGTTTCACAATTGCAGTAAATGTATTAATGTAGGAAAAATAATATATTTTATGATGCCGATATGAAACATAAAATATTCGTAATAGTACGTCAGCCTGGCCAGACTGGCTGATTACAGCAAAAGAAAGACTAAGTAAAAATAAACAACTTGTACTTACATAAACAACAGGAGATACAAGTACAGTTGTTGTTAAGTATAGATTCAGTTATACCATGAAAAAAGTAGCTGTCCGCAACAAAATTTCTCTGTGCGTTTCGAATCGGCGTCGGCGCACGCGACGGCGCGTGCGCAAATATTTGATCAAACATTGGCTCAGCGGGCCAACACGCAAGGATCACATTCAACGATTATGCTGTATTTGTCATGGCTGTTATGCTTCGGAGTCACGATATTTGCTAGTTTGTCTTGCAATTTTGTGTATATTTAATCTTTTATTAGAAATATGTTTATTGTTAGACAGGCAAATATTAAAGTGTATATGCAAAATATTTTTAATACTATAAGGAGTTGTAGTTTGATTATTGACGTTTGATTCTAAAAGTTAAGCGACCTGTGTCGTAGGTGCAAATCTGGATAAGTGGTTGTGATTTTATAATTTCTGATTTCATGATTGGTTGCTTTCTTAAGATTCTCACAACGATCCAATCAGTAACTGTTTTTTTGAAAATTTTGTCACAACAAAGTGTATCGTTTATCCAAACAGAATATAAGTGGGTGGATGGATGTACTAGAGCAAATATTATACGTTTATATGTTTTATTAAATTTAAGTTATTTTGTAAAACTTTAAACATTATATTCATATAGCTAGCTTTACATTAATTTAACATTGCCAATGTTGACCACTATTTCTGGTAGTAACTACCTTTAATCACAATTTCGACAAGGACATACAATTGGAGCATAAATTCTGTGTAATCCATAGTTAGTTTTCTAGCAGCTGCTAAATTACTAGTTTGAATAAACGCCTCAAGGCATTTGTAAACGTCTATATTAAAACATTGAGTTTGTGGAGCTAAGAGTCCAGCGAACAACGACTTTCACTATGTACAAATAATATTTTAACGCCTGTATGCAGAATTTCATTTCTAACTTTACATTCACGGCTTAAAGATCTTGTCTTCATAAAAGGTTGGTAATAGAAAACCGTGATATTGCAGTTTTACGACTGTGAAGAGGAATTCATTATAATGACTTTATGTAGAGAAAAGTTTTGAAGTTACGTGCATTTATTTAATACACACCTACATAATACAATTACATAAATAAATCAGTAAATAACACAACATAATCACTATGTTGTGATATGTAAATTTAAAAAGTAGCTGCAGAAATTTGTAAATAATTTTACAGTTTTATATATACGTTTTGATGATCAAAACGATCTATTTCATAAGTAATAAGGACATAATGACCAAAATTAGTGTTTGGTACGTATATAAGAACACTTACCAAATAAGTTAACGGAAATAAGTTTACAAAAACTTGTTCTGGTGAGATAAAAAAAAATGGGTATATTAAATTTTTCCTCCTGTACCAGTATCTTTTCATAAAAATTGTTTGCTTAGTGGTTTATGAATAATAAAATACTTATTTGACATAAGATTATATCTCAAATGCGAGGTGATAATCTATTTAGTTTTTCTTTTCACATATTACTGTCAGATTAAAAATCAATCAAACAAATATCACTAACCAAATCTGACTAATGCAATAAACTTCACGTTACAAACTGACCGTGATAACTGATAACGATCTCGCGCAGTTCCTTGATAGATGGACACGAACGATCTTGTCAATCTTATAAGTTGTTTTTAACACAATCGCGTTTCTGTTATGGAGTTGTTGTTTTATGTTGTGCAGTCAACTATAAAGATCAATCTGTTAACTTACATAAGTAACAAACTTATTAAGTGCTTCACAGTACTCTGAAGGCCTCTTTCAAGGTCTAAACATGGTGTGTTATATGTACTTATTTCTTAGTGTTTTATCTGACTGGCCCGTTGGTCGAGTGGTCAGAGACCTTGGCCACGAAAGCAAGGGTCGTGGGTTCGAATCCCACCAGGGACAATTGTTTCGTGTGATGAACATGGACATTTGCACTCGAGTCATGTATGTTAACAAACGTATTAAAGTATGTCTATCCGTTCACCTAGTATCTATAGACTAAGGAATTGCTGTGTCAGTCTGGAAGAAAAAATATTATTATTATCTCAATGACGGCAACTTTGAGTTTTAGCGAATTTTTCAAATTAAACTAATAATTATATATGTACATAAATATGGAAATACACTTCTTTCTAACCCAACCCAGGTTGATTTAGCTACATGTTATTAAAAGGGCTAGCTGCCCAGTACAGTATGTCTCAACAAGGTATACTTCTGTGAGTATACTACTAATATACAAATCCAAGAGACATGAAACCTTTACACAAATCAATGTATTTGATAAAGTCGCAAAGGCATCGGTGAAGATTTGTTCACATCGATTTTTATCGGCATATTCCAATGCCAAGCTCGTTCACACTACCTAGCACAACATGTCGAAAGAGAATACCAAAGCTTGCATCACTGTACATGCTCGAAAATAATTCAAAATGCACTTTGATGAAACATTGCCATAAATCTCAAAGGTTGCTTCACCTTTTAAAAATAATAATGGGTTCAAAACGAACGCTGTTATATTTATAACATTTTCTACAAAGGCGTATTGCCTTAAATGTGACCGTTGCAAAAGACTTTAGCGAAGGCTTTAGTGAAAGTGTGGTCATTGTAATGGTAACCACAATTTAAGTACAATGAATACCTTCAAAAGGACACATATATATGTAATCATCAAATGATTAGTAATATATTGCAAAACTTAAGAAACTAATTAAAAACAATATAATATTAAAAAAAAAAACTTATATTTTGCTACCCTCGGAGAATTACAACACCGATATTATCATAGTAAATTATATCTATTGCTCAATCAGTTAATTTGTAGTAGAACCCTCCTAAGGGCGTGGCAGTTAATTCTTCAAATGTAGAGCCGCTAAATATATAGGTACATTCTATACCTCCAATTTCCCAGTTCCAAACTCGACTGTTCAGATAAACATGCTTATGAACTCATATAAATAGGTTATTTTTTTTACAGTATAAGATCGATCGTTTACCTCTCAAGGGATTTGCTTCAGACTTTCCTCTAACATAATTTAACGGTTACCTTTTAGGCTACTGACGTTATTTATATCATAATATGTATAAATGGGGCGTACATTACGAACATCAATCGTAATTAAAGTCGACAAATATTTGTTAGACAATATTTAGCGGTAGTAGCTCAATGCTAAGGACACGCGCCTCTTAACCGAGGAGTGCGGGTTTAAACCCGGGCACGTACCTCTGGATTTTTCAAATCTATGTACGTATTTATACCACTAGCTCGACGGTGAAAGAAAACATCGTGATGAAACCTGCAAATTCAAACAACTTTGAATTTGTAACCATGATTCAAAAATTGTTTGGTTCCCCTATCTTAGGGTTACGAAGGTCAGATCGGCAGTCGCTTCAATGTAATTACCAGACTCGCTAAATCCTGGATCATGATCTAAGCGGACCCCGTCTAAACACGGGACATAACGTTAGGAAGATGAAATATTTGCTAAACAAATATTAAGTACATAGACAATACTTAATCATCGTATTTGATTTTTTAAGCGAATGTAGGTTTTTGCATAATATGAAATGAAGCCATTGATAAAGTAGCTCGTCCGTGCCATTTCGGGTCAAGTGAGCATATTAAGTATATTATTATAACTAACTTACTCTCACTCTTGACCGTGAAAGTACGTGAAGAGTCTTCAGCCACTCAAGGGAGAAAGGTCTGGCAAGCAGAAAGTTGGGTGCTCAAATTGATAAAATAAACAATGATTGTTTCCGTAAGAGTACTTGCTTAGTATTTACTTATTTGTTAAACTTAAGATGCTTCTATTACCTTTCAAGTAAATTTACGATTACGACAAGTAGCTATCGTAAAAGTGAAATTGTTGAAGGAAAGAGCTCTTTCCTTATTAGCATATTCAAAATCAAAGTATAGAACGATAAGCACTTGCTTACAATAAAATTCCTTGTGTTATCTTAGACTAGATTTGACTATAAATCTATGGAATCTATTTTTGAGCTGTTAATTATTGACTTCATAAAACGGTAAAAAATATGGTAATTTATTAATGGTGTCAACTAGGTATATATTACTTTAAACATGAAATAATACGAGTTTTCTGTATTCTACGATAATGACATCAATGTTGTTCACCTATCCCTTTAAATCAAACTCGCACTAATTTATCTATAGTCAATGAATACGTACATACATACATACATAACATCACGCCCACGATCCCCGAAGGGGTAGGCAGATTCGAAGGGGCAGCAAGCCCCTTCAACCACATTCAGCCAAAAATAAAGCCGGGCTGGGTCGGATGCAAAATTGTGAAAAAGCAGTGTCAAGCGGCTAACCTGTCGCCTACACAATCACACACCCAAAACCCGATATACCATTAGTCGCCTTTTACGACATGCTAGACAAGAACCACAGTTGGCACATTCTTTTTAAGTCCCAGACCAACATGGGACAGTGGGCTGGGTTGGATGGAAAGCTCTGAAAAAGGAGTGACAAGTGGCTAGCTCGTCGCCTACTCAGTCACATACCCAAAAGCCCGTAAACCATTAGTCGCCTCTTACAACATGCTAGGCAAGAACCACAGTTGGCACATTCTTTTTTTTTTTGTCCCAGATCAACATGGGCCAAGTCCCAGACCAACATGGGACTGCGAATACGATGAATACGTAAGAATCTCATAACTCACTTATCGATCAAGATGAGAGAGATAACATCTATTCACGAGAAGAGTGTAAGAGGTCATTCACAAGGCATTATGCACATTGCGTCAATGTTACACGATTAGAAGCCATGGGTTGCTTGGCTCTTGGGTCTAATTATAATTCTTGAACCCCTTTGTCTATGCAAAAAAAACATTATTTTTTTCCGATTCTCCAATGTATACATTTCATTTGGGTAATTACGTTTGTAGTATATATATACTTTTGCGATCGTGTAGCATGCAATTACATCCTTTCATAATTATAATATTACTCACAATAAAGCAATTTTTATGGCCTGTGTATCATTTATTTCTATATTATTTTAATTTTTGAGTTTTGTGTTACACGTTAGTGTAATGAACGTTTTAAGAAGCTATTTATAAATAATTTGTTTACGTTTATAATATACCTGACTCAATACAATTAAAATTGTTAAAATTATCATCACCTTATTTCAGCGAAGGTAATTTACTCTTCTATCAAATAGGCAAATGCATTCTATGGATTATTTTGTGATTGTTTATCAGCTGGAATTTTAAAGTATTAATTAAAAATTAATACCTAACTACTACCTAACTGTAACTCTGAAATAATTAAAGGTCGTAACGCAACGTACCTATTGTTTAGCACTTAATGTCGAAATATCGTTTTGTCTGTAGTTTCGTCACGGATAGAATAGGAATGGGTAGTTCCTCGATTCTATATTGCAGAAGCAAAAAGCGGAGATTGTTCCGACACTTGACAATGGATTGGCAATAGTTTGTTGAAATTATGAATATTACTTTTCAAATATTCATTTTATATACATATATTATTTTGCTTGGAAAGAATTATTTGTGATTTTGGTTGTTTTTTAAACATCTTCTTTCAAGCACAATGCTATTTTCCTAAATGGGACAATGTTCCATTCAGCAATTTTTATTTATTATAATAAAACGGTAGGTGAACCAGACAAATTATGATTACAGATCCATTACAGATCCAGTCGTAGGTTTACCTTACAATGTTTACCCTCACTGTTAAGCCAGAGGTACATACATACCCTTAAAATCAAAGGCACATGTTCGAATACCGTCCTTCCTTGAGGGGTATGTCTTTACACATTGCTGCTACCATTCTAGAGGCTTTTGAAACAATAGCAAAGTAATAATATCCAATTTAATTCCAAGCTCTTCGTCACCGTCATCAAAGTCGTTACTTCTATTTCGTAAACCTAAATAAAGATCCAGCTGTCTAGCATCTACGAACAACAACAGGGTAAAAGCACCCGATGACACCAGTCCTTGACCTCAGTCGCATAACGCTTGCGCAAGCGGCATTATAAAGCGATTATTGCGAGTCATTACGCTGCCCCAGTGGTCTAATGACCGATACTCGTGACGTGTGCTTTCTGAACGCATCACGATACATGTGCAATGGCATCCAGGAGTATCCACCTTTATAGTCAAATAATACCAAAACGAAAAGGAGCAATGAGCAGATTTAACTACTTTTGGTCAAAAATAAAACAGGCAACAAAATTATAAAAAAAGCTGTTGGTGTTTTTTTTAGTACGTCGTTTTGTATTTTTCTTATGGAATGGTGATGCCTATTTTTTTATTTTATCTGACAGTCCAAAAGTTGGCCGAAAAATTCTAATATTTTTGCCGTTTAACATCTTGGTTTTAAAGTAATTTTTTATTAGACTTTTTTGATGTCCCGTATTGGTCTGGAACTTAAAAAGAATGTGCCAACTGTGTTTCTTGCCAAACATGTTGTAAAAGGCGACTATACTAACTAATGGTATATCGGGTTTTGGGTATGTGATTGTGTAGGCGACAAGTTAGCCACTTTTTCACACTTTTCCATCTAACCACCATGGCTGAAGAAGTGTCAAAATATTTCGTGAATACTATGGAACGGTGATGCCTATTGAATAGCCTTGTGAGTAGAGATGATGGATTGAGTCATAGCTCAGTAGTTAGTACATCATAATAGTTTAAGCCTGCATTGAAAAAATAAACAATAAATCATTTCACAAATAAGTCAACCTTTTATATAGAACTTAACTAAACAGCACACACATAATACTCTTTCATCTCGATCATGACTTGTAAGGTGGTGATGGTTTTTGTTACCATAAATACTAACTACTTTGTGATATGTCCAAATCGATACCTCTTTGCTCAAAAATAAATAAATAAAAAAATACCAAAAAGTAATTGAATTTATCGCGTGTAATCATTAAAGTTTTTTTTTTATGACAGGCCCGTTGGCCGAGTGGTCAGAGACCCTGGCCTTGAAATCAAGGGTCGTGGGTTCGAATCCCGCTAGGGGCAAATATTTCGTGTGATAAACATAGATATTTACACTCGAGTCGTGAATGTTTATATACATATTTAAGTATGTCTAGCTTAGTTTGGGACCAGGGAATTGGTGTGTCAGTCTGAAGAATTTATAATTTATAATATAGTAAGGCAAAATTTCTAAATGATTATTCGTATATGAGACAAAAGATTTTGTGAATACAATAAAATAGCCTTGTTGCTTGATAGACATGAAAAATAAGTCGTGTCGCACTAGCTGGTAAACCACAACTGTTAAAGCTTGCATTGAAAAAATAGTAATTTTATAAACACCTTCCCTTTATATAGAACTAAAACTAAAAATCGCACAAAATTCTCTTTCATCTCATCAGCGACCTGACTATTTCATCTTTCCTAAATGAGGTGACTGCTTTCGTCACTATGAATATTAATTGTTAATTTTGTAAAATATCGACCCGATCACCCTTAGCTTGTTGACCTTAAGCCTAAACTGACTTGACACATGGGTACAAACGTTTTTGCATGTTGCTTTTCCGTGCAGCTTGCAGGCATTGTATGCAGATTTTACTTGGTTACTCGTATTATGACATATTTGTGCAAAACTTAATAGCTGTTTACTTGGTGTCTTTAGGTGTTCAATATTATTGCATAAAAGTTAGTTAGCTTAACCGTGGGCTAAAAAATATTCACGTATTTGTTTCAAAATAAAGTTGTATGAAATATATTATTTCAAATCTGACTAATGGGCCTTGAAATAAATAAAAATAATAAGTATGTATTACGTTTTTTGGGTATTAACCAATGGGTATATATCCTCATAGAACTGATATTATTTTTGATTGATGATATTTCTTTATTTACATCACCATCCTATACTTTGACAAGAAATAAAAAAGTTGGACTACAAATTTCACTCAATATTAAGCAAAAACACTGCCTACGTGCTAATTATCATAAGTGCAATTCTGTTGATCACGCACTTGACTTCCCTCCCACTTTCCAAGTACTCACCCCATCAAAATGCGACCATGTTAATCGTCATAATGACGATTATACGGCGACCTTACTCTCTGAGTGGCGCGACCACTTTCCCGGCGAAAAGGAAAGTGACCGGTTCAGCTATATTATTTACATTAATATTTATAAGTATGGTAATGGCAGACTGTTTTCAGGCTGGATTCATATTTAAAATACATTTGGTCCAATGAAACTAAAGGCATACGTAAAACTAAGGTGTCCAGAATTAATTTATCTTATATTAGAATTGAATAAAGAATAACGAATATATGAAGGATAAAAGATATTAAACGCAGCTGAAATGAAAATGTTAAGATGGATGCGTGCAGTGACGCAATGGATAAGCTAAGAAACAAGTAAATACGAGGAAGTATGAAAGTGGTATCAATGATAGAAAATTTGAAAGGAAACCGTTTGTCTTGTTATAGACAGTGATAATTAATGTTAGTAAAATGTTATGTGTTATTAATGTGTTAGCAAACTGCGCTAATCCCAGATGCCCTGGTAAAGGGGTCACAAGGTAATACGATTAAATAATGTTAGAACGGCTTCTTGATTTCCATATTACGACATTATTGCAACGAACCAGAAAATACAAGTATCATGCGCAGCTACTCGACGTAAGTGACATTATGATTGATGAAAACGCGTTCAACAATCAAATTACCAATAATAGCTGTATTGTAGGCACTTTTACTCAACAACGCAGGAAAAATGATGGTAATGATGATGACGTCGCGTTGCGTGAACAATAGTGCGATTTCACGCAGCTTTGATCAGTTGTTACGGGAGAGATTATTGAATGGAGATTGTGCTAGCTATAAATAAATAAATAAATAAATATTCAACGACATCACATACATTGATCTGACTCCGAAGTAAGTAGCTTAAGCACTTGTGTTACGGATATCAGAAACAACAGTGGTATTGCAAATATATACTTAAATATTGTATATTAACACCCAGACACAGAACAAACACAAGTATTCTTCACACGAATGTTTGTCCTGGGTGGGAATCGAACCCACAACTCTTGGCGCATGGGGCAGGGTCACTACCGAATGCGCCATCGAGCTATAGATCTGCAATCATCATATCACTCTACTTAAACACACAGTCAGACAGACTTGTTAGTGGATTTGTCTTGATTTCGCGTCAAACGTAAATTTATGTAACATAGAAGGTTTATAAGTCTGTATTTCATAGCAGACGTATTGTAATAACACATTCAAAATGCCACCGACGAATGGTCGTAACCGTTAAATAATAAACCAATTAATCGTTTTATAACTGCAACTTCAGTAGGTATACAGAATAGCATCAGTTTTCAATTAAATATATATGTATAATGAATATGGTTTGCGTTAAAACCACGGTTAAACGGGACATTTAGATTTTAATTTAACTAAACCTTACTAACTAACTAAATTTCACGCCTGAGAGAACTAAATCTGTTTAACTTTTGTAACATTTCTATGTGTCTGTCGAATATCGTCTAGCGTTAAGTCTGATTAGGAAAAAATCTAATTAGCCCAACAAATTAAATTGCAAGTGTATGTTGCTACAATAGAGAATTTAAATTGCTACAAAAATATGGGTAAAGCGTGCAACACTTCGTGTATAGTTATTAGTTTAAAAGTATGCATAAAATGCAATTTAATTATAATGTAATTGTAATTTACCCATCTTAATTTAAATTAGAAAATAATTGGAGAATGAGGGTTTTTTTTAATTAAAACATCCAAAAGATGGCGTAATTTTGACTTGCGGTCTTGTCACCCTCCTCATTGGTTAGTTGTCAGACTAAACTGACATGCTGTCAACAAGGAGCCAATAGTGAGAGGGGTAAGACCACGAGACTCCCGCGTGCCACCTGGCGGTTTTTGTATTTTTAACCGACTTAAAAAAAAAGGAGGAGGTTCTCAATTCGACTGAATTTTTTTTTTGAAAACCCTCATTCACTCTTGCCAGAGCAAGAGTTATTTTTATTGCAGAAGATATTGCTATGAATCGTTAACCAATTTATTTTTCTTACACAAATATTCTTAAGCTTGCTGATATTGTAATTGAATAAAAATGACAGTTCAGTCAAGCATTAAAAAATACTAATAGATTTTCATTCAATAGTAATTGACTTTCAACTCGGTTGGTTGGGCAGACCTGGAGGTAAATCTGGTCTTTCATGTCATCTCATATAAAGAAGAGGTCATTGTTTATTATTATACACAAAAAATAATATGGTTCTTTGAAATATTCTTAAGCTGTGTTAAGTAACCATTTAAGAGGGAGCATGATGATAATAAAGCCAATGAAATATGTAAAAATGGATAATGGAAGAAATATTTTACATATCAATCTCAGATGATTAACCTAGTATTCCAAGCAGACTAAACAAATGTCCTGAATGCAATTAAATTCTGAAAAAACTCTGCTTTTCTGCAGCTTTACATATTAGCAATTTTTCTACGTTATAAAAATAAAGACTTTTACCTTTAACTAGACATAACTGTCCATAGTCACACCTACGTACTTATTTTAATAATAATAAATTCTCCAGACTGGCACACCAATTCCCTAGTTCCAAACTAAGCTTATGCTTGTGCTATGGATACTAGGTGAACGGATAGACATACTTAAATATGTTTATAAACATCCATGACTCGAGTACAAATGTCCACGTTCATCATACTAAACATTTTTCCCTAGCGGGATTTGAACCCGCGACCCTCGGTTTCGTGGCCAGGATCTCTGGCCACTCGACCAACGGGCCTGTCATAATAATATACTAATGTTAGTTTTCCGACCACGCTCCATCGCGCAAGATATGCAATTATTTTCACTTTTCCTTCTACGGCTGGCTCGCTCCGTCTCGTGCATGTCTCGGCGGCTCTTTATACTCCATGCAACGCTATCTATAACAAATCTGAGTAATAGCAGCGTATTATGTGTGCTAGTGATATGATCCATTTGATCTACAGTTTATAGTAATAAATCACCGTAAAAGGCAGTCAATGAAAATTGTTTTCATATGCATTTAACTTGTTTTTACATTTAAATGCAATAACCTATATGGTGAAAGGACGGCCACATATTTTTTTTAAATTGTGTTGAAATTAAAGAAAATCCTTTGCTTAATTAGTAAATGTATAAATTCGAAGCAAAAGAAAAAAAATAGTTTTGAATTCGCACTAAGAAACAATAGTCAATAAGTTCCAGTAAACGCCTATTTTAAAATTTCAACGCTTAAATAAGCATTGAATACATTATCTAATAATAATAATAATAATAAATATCCGACTACATCACATACATTGATGTGACTCCGAAGTAAGTAGCTTAAGCACTTGTGTTACAGATATCAGAAACAACAGTGGTATTACAAATATGTACCTACATATAATTTATTAACACACAGACTCTGTGTCTGGGTGTTAATAAATTATTATTATTACAAACACAAGTATTCTTGATACGAATGTTTGTCCTGGGTGGGAATCGAACCCACAACTCTTGGTGCATAGGGCAGGGTCACTACCGAAAGCGCCATCGAGCCAGTCAATACATTATCTTTAAGTCTAAAATCAAAGGGTAATCCACTATTTCAAGCCACTCTTACATAATTCTGATTTACGCTAATGGTATAAGAAGGAGTAACCTATGCACCTATTACATAACGATTATATGGGCCCCTATGATCAAAAGTTAACGAGAAAAAGATTGTGTCAAATGTCACATTGCTGATATAGGGGAGAATTAGCAATGTAAGAACTATGATCGTTTGTGTACACGCAAGATCACTTAACAAAATATGATTTTACCTCAGTTCAGTAATTCCAGTTCTGTAGTGAATTATGTGACGTCACACAGACACATGTGAATAACTTTTTATAATTGACTAGTAATTATGATCCAAAAATTGTCTGGTTCCCCTATCTTAGGGTTACTAAGGTCAGATCGGCAGTCGCTTCAATGTAATTATTAGACTCGCTACATCCTAGATCATGGTCTAAGTGGACCCCGTCTAAGCACGGGACATAACGCTAGGAAGATGATAAATTGACTAGTAATTTGTCCCGTTTTTTTCCGAGAAATACCTGAAGTCATCGCCACTTTCCGAATCCAGTTGTGAATCTAAACTATCGAGAAACGTACTGATGCACATTTTATTTTTCATGAATTTCAGTCCTTTAAGAAAATCTAATGAGGTATTTGCTGTAACTAACTTGATAAACGTTTTTTCAGACACTAATTTACGTCGTAAATTTACTATATTTATTATAACGACCTCCTCGTCTGGTAAATTATCTTAACACGATAATATTACTTTACTCAAATGCACACCAAGATATTTAAGGATTCTAATATTCGTACTTACATCATATCTTTAACAAGCGCTTGAGTATTCATCAAGAAGACCTTTGCCACAAATGATAAAATCATTACCAGTCTAACCCAAAGAACTTTTAATTCGATTAACCTTGCTTTAATGTTTATATAGCGGGCGGTGGTTATACGCCACTTACTTACTTAGTAATAATTTTGTGTAATACGTTATAGTACAATCACCACCATCGTCATACCATCATTCCAGTAACGCAACGCAGGGGTATAGAGTTCAAAGAGCAATAAGCACCATAAACCACGTACGAAATTAGGTACATATATCTATACTTATAATAAATCTGTAGAGAGGTCAATTCTGTACATGAAATATATTTTCAAATAACTATCAGGGGGTGATTAGTGATCGATACTGATGCCAAAAATGCAATCAGTAAAATTTTTGTCTGTCTGTCTGCCTGTTGGTCTGTATGTTCCTTATAGAAACAAAAACTACTCGACGGATTTTACCGAATCTTGGTACAATTATTTTTTATACTCCTGGGCAGGTTATAGTATACTTTTCATCACGCTACAATCAATAGGAGCAGAGTAGTGAAGGGAAATGTTGGGAAAACGGGAGAAGTTACTTCATTTTTTAAGATTCCGTCGCGTGTGCAGCATTAATGGTTATAGTTACATAGAAATCATATGTAATGTAATCGTATGACGGAAATAGTCTTTATAATATTAACCATAAACGCGGGTGACACCGCTGGCACAGCTAGTCATAAATATATGAAATGTTGTACTAATATTAAATTATCAAAATTAAATCAGTTCACCTTGAATCTTGGCCTAAGCCGTTTGTGATGCATTGACATTCACTATCCGTAGAGATAAATACGTAGTGATAGCAAAAAAACTAGCCTTAAAACAAAGAGTCTACTCGCGCGTACAAGGAAGTACTGCGTGAAAAACGATTATGGTCTATTTTTAACAAGGTTTTAGTTATTTAAAGTAGATCAATCAATTATCTGGATATTTAAAAATATATTTAAATGTCAGCGGTATATAATTACATGTATAGTTTTTATAATTTATCGGTTTGTGAGAAAATTATAAAGTAGTGTAGTTATTATTTTTTACTTTAGATTCCTTTTGTTAAGCTAGCATAATATCTACGGTGATTTTACAAATTAAACAATATTCACGAAACATGATTGTGTAACCAAAACCTCTGAAACTTCATGCTGGGACCGTATGTAACCTTTGATTTAAAAAATAATAACAATGAATGCTGGAAGCTTCCTCGGTCAACGCCTCAGCCTGGCAATTCAAAGGGGCAACGCTGCCAGTATTCTGGGTACCCTGATCGGTGAGGCGGACAACTACCCTTTTTCGTAAATATGTACATAGTTATTTCTTTTTAATACATTTTTCATAACAATGATATAATAAAAATATTATATCTACTTTGTGTCAGAGAGATTGAAACCAAAATTCACGTTTCGCTTCACACATTTTCAAAAATAAATTATTGCGATGGTATTATAAAAAAGTTTAATCACTAAAAAAACATTTTCCTGCTAACCGTACCGGTAAGTGAGTCAGCCTTTCTCCCAAACATCCGGCTACCAAGCCGGACCCGTCTCGTTTCGTCATTTCACCGACAATCCATAAAGATGACACATAGTTGCGTCACGTCACGTCAATCTGGTATTGCATACGGAAGTAATCACGAGCTGGTCTGATAATATCGACTGTTAAAACAATATCTGCTTAGATTGTCTTTTTTGGCTGACGTAAAAGGGGCATTTAAATTGTCAAGTTATAAATAAAAATCTTTTTCACGATGTTTTTGGTCACCCTCCGAAACGCCTGGACTGATTTCATCATCTTCCTAGCGTTATGTCCCGTGCTTAGACGGGGTCCGCTTAGAACATGATCCAGGATTTAGCGAGTCTGGTAATTACATTGAAGCGACTGCCGATCTGACCTTCGTAACCCTAAGATAGGGGACCTGACAATTTTTGGATCATGGTTACAAATTCAAAATTGTTTGAATTTGCATGTTCGATGTTTTCCCTCACCGTCGAGCTAGTGGTATAAATATGTACATAGATTTGAAAAATCAAGAGGTACATGCCCGGGTTTGAACCCGCACTCCTCGGTTAAGAGGCGCGTGTCCTTACCATTGAGCTACCACCGCTCTAAAATTTACCGATTTTAATGTATATTTTGTCTATTTGTATAAGAATCGTTAAGTTCACTCTCATATCCTATACGAATATAGAATGGAGCGTTAAGAAGTTCACCCGGATAGCTATTATTTATTAAAATACATCAATTAACATATTTGAAAAATATAATTTCATATGATTATATCAGCCATATATTTTGATTGATTCAGAATGCTGATTTAATTAAGGAGATACCGAATAGAAACTCAGTACGTATCTATGTGATGATCTATGCGATGATATTGCAATATAATGAGCACCTATATAACAACAAATAGCAGTCTCATGATACACAAATTGTCCTTAAGATACACGCCTTTTTAAGAAAAATAGCAGTTTCTTAAAAAAATATTGTGTTTTACGTTATTATGACACTATACATTTTTTTATGGCGGTGATAGCCCAGTAGACGAAAATAGTGCCTCACATTGTGCACGTCCGAATAACAGAACAGTATTTGTTTATTTTTAAAAAGCCTAAATTTTTTATAATATTTGCCCTATCTAAGCA
This sequence comes from Glyphodes perspectalis, assembly GCA_951394215.1. Classification (NCBI taxonomy): domain Eukaryota; kingdom Metazoa; phylum Arthropoda; class Insecta; order Lepidoptera; family Crambidae; genus Glyphodes; species Glyphodes perspectalis. The sequence continues at coordinate 12,181,158 of OX596219.1, forward strand.
ATAATGTCATTATCAAATCCTGCTGATTCAGTTAAAAGTGGATATTTGTATACATTATCCAATGAGGGATTTTTTAAAAATTAAAACATTAGATAGGTGGCGTAACTGTGACGTACGGTTTTGTCCATAGATTTAGAATTTTTTGACTTCGCAAAAGATACATAAAGCGTGGGAGCGAGAAATCCTGCTGTAATTCAAACCGCCCGAGAGAAAAAGAGACAGTGAATGAAGTACCTATATGTCAATGTTTTTGCGAGTAAGAGGCCTTAGCGTCCCGGTCTATTTTACGTCGCAGTGAAATTTGTGCATTTATGTATTAAACCTTGGATTATAATCGAGAATATTAAATGTGCAATTAAGGTGACTTGTTCTGTACGTGATTGTGAGGTTACACGACGAAATAATCCGAATAAATACACTTTTCACAGGTAAATACGATTTTATCATTAGATTTTTTCAAACCATATTTTGTCAAATTGTTGCTAGTATTCAGTTTAGAAAAATAGGTTTACAATAGTATATTGATTATAATTGATCTTTCTAAGTATACATCGTGATTATAAACAGAATTGGGGAAAATATTGTGTAAAATAGTAAATAGTTTGGTTACGCTAGTGCTTGACAAAGCGATGACGTCACGAGTATCGATAAAAACTTAATCGTCTTTTAGCGATATCATGACATGAATACAAAGTTATTTAGCCAAGTTATGTTGAAATATAATTATATTCACATTGGGAACTCATTATCTCCGTAAAGTTTGTTAGTTAAGTAACTGATAATTTTTCTAGGTTTCCAAGCAACCCAGCATTGTGTAAAAAGTGGATTCGGACTATAGACAGACCAGATTGAACTCCCAGTAAGAACTCCACTATCTGCAGCAAACAATTTGACGGAAAATGACGGCAACAAAAAATTGTTGCACTACATATTATGTATTTTTAAATAACTAAATGTCACCAAATTAAAAGTTGCTAAGATATTATTTGTTTCTTTTCATTCCATCAGGCAAAGCAAAAGCCATGTATTTTTGTCTAATAGGAATAATTAATCATAGAACATATTTCTATTTTTTCACTTTTTACACGCTGAATGTACGAGGAATACATTTTACCATCTCATTGTTTATAGAACTGCTTAGAATGGGATTTCTTACCGACTAATTCCGATTTACCTAATATAAACAACTGCTGATTTCATCAATTCTATAAATAATTAATCAAAAGTATAAAAAAGTGTTTTAAATACCTATACTATTAGTAGGTATACAACTGAATCAGTCGATAATGTAAAAGTGCGTCTTTGACAACACTATTTTTAACTCACACATAGACGTCAACCAACACATGTTTAAATTTATTTTGGTCATGTCTCCGAGCCGTCATTGTGTATCTTGTACATCCTAAATCTATGGTCCCAGTCATATCTTTGTTTGTCGTTATCAACTTACACTTAAGTCCACGCAAGACCTTGCATTGAGCTTTGACCGCCCTGATAACAATATTTGACTATTTAGAATATTTACTGAAGGAAGCTTAGATGAAGCTTCCTTCAGTACATATTCTACTAACTTACTAAACTTCACGCCACTTCCCTAGCGGGGATAAATATGACCTAAATATTCTGATAGCTTGATAAATCGAATAAAATAGTAGACGGTTATACTCAATGAACTAACTCTTCTTCATCTTCCTAGCGTTATGTCCCGTGCTTAGACGGGGTCCGCTTAGACCACGATCCAGGATTTAGGGAGTCTGGTGATTAGATTGAAGCGACTGCCGATCTGAACTTCGTAAACCTAAGATAGGGGAACCAGACCATTTTTGGATCATTGGTTACAAATTCAAAGTTGTTTGAATTTGCAGGTTTCATTACGATGTTTTCCCTCATCGTCCCACTCATAGATTTAGAATTTTTTGACTACGCAAAAGATACATAAAGCGTGGGAGCGAGATATCCTGCTGAAATACAAACCGCCCGAGAGAAAAAGAGACAGCGAATGAAGTACCTATATGTCAATGTTTTTGCGAGTAAGAGGCCTTAGCGTCCCGGTCTATTCTACGTCGCAGTGAAATTTGTGCATTTATGTATTAAACCTTGGATTATAATCGAGAATATTAAATGTGCAATTGAGGTGACTTGTTCTGTACGTGATTGTGAGGTTACACGACGGAATAATCCGCATAAATACACTTTTCACAGGTAAATACAATTTTATCATTAGATTTTTTCAAACCATATTTTGTCAAATTGTTGCTAGTAATCAGTTTAGAAAAATATGTTTACAATAGTATATTGATTATAATTTATCTTTCTAAGTATACATCGTGATTATAAACAGAATTGGGGAAAATATTGTGTAAAATAGTAAATAGTTTGGTTACGCTAGTGCTTGACAAAGCGGTGACGTCACGAGTATCGATAAAAACTTAATCGTCTTTAAGCGACATCATGACATGAATACAAAGTTATTTAGCCAAGTTATGTTGAAATATAATTATATTCACATTGGGAACTCATTATCTCCATAAATTTGTTAGTTAAGTAACTGATATTTTTTTCTAGGTTTCCAAGCAACCCAGCATTGTGTAAAAAGTGGATGCGGACTATAGACAGACCAGATTGGACTCCCAGTAAGAAATCCACTATCTGCAGCAAACATTTTGACGGCAAATGACGGCAGCAAAAAATTTGTTGCAGTACATATTATTTTTAAATAACTAAATGACACCAAATTAAAAGTTGCTAATATATTATTTGTTTCATTTCATTCCATCAGCAAAAGTAATATCTTTTTGTCTTAGTTTATATCATAGAACATATTTCTATTTTTTTAATTTTTTACACGCTGAATATACGAAGAATTTTACCATCTCATTGTTTATAGAACTGCTTAGAATGAGATTTCTTACCGACTTATTCCAATTTACCTAATATATACAACTACTGATTTCAGTCAATGCCATAAATAATTAATCAAAAGTATAAAAAAGCGTTTTAAATACCTATATTATTAGTATACAACTGAATCAGTCGATAGTGTGAAAGTGCGTCTTTGACAACACTATTTTTAACTCACACATAGACGTCAACCAACACATGCTTAAATTTTATTTTGGTCATGTCTCCGAGCCGTCTTTGTGTATCTTGTACATCCTAAATCTATGGTTTTGTCACTCTCCTCATTGGTAAGTTTTCAGAACAAACTGACATGCTGTCAACAAAGAGCCAATAGTGACAGTGATAAGACCACGAGACTCCCTCTTCCCACCTGGCGATTTTTGTATTATTGAAAATATATTGTGTAATTTCTATAATAAAATTAAAGGCTACATATAAAAGTATTAGTAATTTGGTAATATAAAAACCTGCCCCGCAATTCAAGAATTAGATATGTTCAAAATACTATCTAAAAAGAGAATTCCTTTCAAAGCAGTATTGAGCAATTACTGCATCAAGTGAATCATGCGAAAGGAACTATTGCAACAAATCGGAAGGAAATTCAACAAGGCGTTGCGATAATTACACCTAATGAATCGATTAATTTAATTATTACCTTAAAACTAGTACAGTTTGCGTCATTTCAAAAAATATTAGATTGTAATACAACGTCATATTAAATGTAATAGTTGTAGATCTCATAAGTAGAATCATTATGAATTAAATAATATCACGAAGCAATCGAAAATAGAGGTTTATTACTAATACAAACAGTAGCAACATAAATACCAAATGAGTTATTTAAGGTGGTAGCTGCAGTACGATGGTAGGTACCTCAATTTTTAAACAAGGAAAACAGTGATTTTTATGATTAACTAGCTGTGCCAGCGGTTTCACCCGCGTTTATGGTTAATATTATAAAGACTATTTCCGTCATACATGATTTCTATGTAACTTTAACCATTAAGGCTGCACACGCGACGAAAGCTTAAAATATGGAGTAACTTCTCCCGTTTTCCCAACATTTCCTTTCACTACTCTGCTCCTATTGATTGTAGCGTGATGAAAAGTATACTATAACCTGCCCAGGAGTATGAATAATAATTGTACCAAGTTTCGTTAAAATCCGTCGAGTAGTTTTTGTTTCTATAAGGAACATACAGACAAACAGGCAGACAGACAGACAAAAATTTTACTGATTGCATTTTTGGCATCAGTATCGATCACTAATCACCCCCTGATAGTTATTTTGAAAATATATTTCATGTACAGAATTGACCTCTCTACAGATTTATTATAAGTATAGATGGGAATGATTAGGTGTGTTTAAATTTTACATAACAAAAGAGATTTTTTTCTGACATACTTAATATATGCTTCTTCTTTTCTTTTCTTTTGCTTATTTGACAATCGGTTGCTTCTTGAGTTCTGAATAAAATTGAAAGAATGAACTCATTCAATTCAATTACAATACAAATAGTTATCATACTTATCTAGTCATCGTAAAGTTTAACCAAAAGTCAAATGTGGCAGTAATCTTAGCGAAATGCACGTTTTCAATTGTTTTTGAAACGTCACCTAAATCTTAGCCAACAAAGTTGACAAGTAAAAAACCATCAACTTAGCTACTTACACATTAAATATTTACGTAATTTTAATAAGCACAATTTAAATAATAATCTCCGCGGTAATAACTAATGTTGCCACGTATAATTGTGGAGGTTTAGTAACACAAAAACAGTTGTCGTAAGACAGCCAAATAGCATTACATAAAGCTGGATAATCAAAGAACGAGGAGTACATTGTAAGGAAAACTGCAGGCCTAACAGTTGACCACAAACACTTGACTAGGTCGTACATGTTTTAGCTGATGAGAATAGAAAGATCTTACTTACGTTACGTACCTATTGTTTATGAAAATAGTTACCTAAGTCTAAGAATATTATTTTCTGAGTAAAATGGAAAAGGAAGAAAGAAATAAAAATATTTTATTTTTATATTAAAAGGAAAGAGGAGGCATATATTATTTTAAACTGCTAAATGATAGAGACTGCTAAGATGTGTACAGACGTGTATTTGTAAAAAGTCTAATAGAAAAAAAATACTTCATATCAAAAATAAAATTAGATTCTAAACTTGAATACAAAAATAATAAAAAGTTTATAAAGTATTAATATAAACATGATGAGGCCAGCGTCGGCAACAATTATGTAAATGATATATTTTCCAAAGATGATAGTAAATACGGTAATCATTTGTGATGTTGTGGTCACATAATTCATGGATGTATTAATAGAGTTCCTAAAAAAAATATATGAAAATATTTTGTTTGAATAAAAACGACTATAAAAATAAGACCTCTAGTAGTATGAAAATCACTTATTCTAAAAAACCGACTAAGTGCGAGTTGGACTCGCACATGAAGGGTTCCGTACTATGATCTTTAATACGGCAAAAAAAATCATGTCTGTTGCATGTTCATGAGATACAGCCTGGTGACAAACGAACGGACGGACAGCGGAGTCTTAGTAATAGGGCCCCGTTTTACCCTTTGGGTGCGGAACCCTAAAAAAGATAATCAGAAGGGGCCACTGACTAAGATAGTTGGAAGGAAGCAGGAGAGTCTTTTAACAGCAAAAGGAGTGGCTAAAAACTAAATTTACATTATTTCATGTACTGTAGAAGTAATTTTGCACGGTCTACCGATGTTAAAACTAAAGTTATATTCAGCTGGTATAAAAGGCGACTAATGGTTTACAGGCTTTTGGGTATGTGACTGAGTATGCGACGTGCTAGACACTTGTCACTCCTTTTTCACAGCTTTCCATCCAACCCAGTCCACTGTCCAATATTGGTCTGGGACATAAAAAGAATATGCCAACTGTGGTTCTTGCCTAGCATGTCGTAAAAGGCGACTAATGGTATATCGGGTTTTGGGTGTGTGATTGTGTAGGCGACAAGTTAGCCGCTTGTCACTGCTTTTTCACAGTTTTCCATGTGGCCCGGGTCGGCTTTATTTTTGGCTGAATGTGGTTGAAGGGGCCTGCTGCCCCTTTGACTCTGCCTACCCCTTCGGGGATTATAGGCGTGCTGTTACATTATCATTTATTAGCACGTAAAATGTCATTTAAAAGTTAAGGGTCACGTTATCAGATTTAAGCAATATCTTTGAAAGCTATAATCAACAGATATTCAGAAAATATCATCGGGGTTATGAAATTCTTTACGTATCTCTTGACCCGAAACTAAATGACCTGATCGTTTAAAATTAAAATAAATGGACCCCTGACTGTCTTATTTGCTTAGATCATGAGTACTTACTTAATCTAAGCTTAAGTACACTTTAGACCTTGAGACATAATGAAGAAGTCTGCATTAAAATTTATGATCTGAATGATGGCATTTATATATTATCTACTTATTAAAACTTTCAAGGCTTAATAAATAAAGGCCAAGGAAAAATATTGTATTAAAGTATGTTTAAATACTATAAATTACTTAGAAAATATTGAAAAGGTTACGTTATTTCTTAAGGTTTTCTACCATGACTGAGCTTTTGTGTATTTTTTAAGTGACAAGTCTAGTCATTAGTGTGTTACTCGTATTATGATATTATTGACTTTTTGAGGTTATCTCTTAGTAAGTTTTCCGAATTTGGAAGAATTGTTCAACTGTCGCTCATGGCTACTTCGATCACCAAAAAGGTTAGCGTTTGGCTTATTAAATTTTGTATAGATTACCTAAATATAAGCCTAAATTATCAAATTCCACTCTAACGTGATATATAATTAATACGTGAAACAAAAACTTTGTACCCCATTTTATGAGAATTACGCGGACGGAGGAGTATGATATTTGCCGCAGTTAAAATTTATATGGCGAAGGAGTGCAGAAAGCTAATATTTTAATAAATAATAATAAAAAAACTAATAATGCCTGAATTTCGACCAGTGGGCGATCACTAGTAAATACTATTATATCTATAAATATAGATACACATTGTATATGACGATGCCATCTTTAAATTATGTGTTTCTTTTACAATAAATATAAAAAAATCAGCTCTACCTAAAAATAAAAGCAATAATCACTATTTTATTAACAACTTAGATAAAAGTCACGTTAAACCCCTCACTAGACTGAAAACATTGTATAAAATAAATTTTATATTAAATTGCACATGGTGAAATATTAGCGTTGTACTTTACCCGCTGTACAAAAGCAACATAAACAAACCAGTGAACAGCGTAGGCCGATGCATTATCAGACCAAGTCTAGCACAAAGTGAAATCTAGGCCACTCGTATCCTGAGCCAGTCACGCCCGCTCAAACGGAAAATCCTGTTATTATATAAACGTTCGGAGTTCCAACCTAAACAGAATATATGTGGGTGAAATGCCTCAGTTTGCATTTCATTATTTTAATTTGGAAGGTAAACTAATAGGCGTGACAATAGCTACAGTGCGGCAACACTAAAGGGAATGTGATGAAATTTTGCAAACCTAAAGTTTTACCCTTGAGATAGGACATAAGCTTTCTATATCGAAAAAAAAACGACAAATCTCACGATGGAGTCCCTGTAACATCACGCTCATAATCCCCGAAGGGGTAGGCAAAGTCAAAGGGACAGCAAGCTTCTTTAAATACATTCATTCAAAAATAAAACTAATAAGGCCGGGTTAGATGAAAAAGTAAGCTTGCGTAAGCTATATCTATCATATATGTTCCAGTAAGAAGTGATCGGTTTTAAGAAGGTTACGCTAAGATATAATACCAGGCGGCAACTGAAGTGTGAGAATACCAGTTACAAACCTATCTGCGGAATTGAGATTGATAAATTATATTGGTTTGTTGTACACAAATATCTGATTGTGTTAAATATAGCATGTGCATCATATTAATGTATATTTTCATCTACTTGTTACTGTTAAGGTTTCCCTTACACATATTATGTGGTTAGGGATTGAAAAGCTACATACATAATATCACTCCCATAATCCCCGAAGGGGTAGGCAGAGTCAAAGGGGCAGCAGGCCACATTCAGCCAAAAACAAAATTGGGCTGACCAACTCCCAGACCAACACGGGCAATGGGCTGGGTTAGATGGAAAATTGTGATAAAGTAGTTACAAGTGGCTAGCTTGTCGCCTACACAATCACATAACCAAAACTCGATATACCATTAGTCGTCTTTTACGACATGCTAGGCAAGAACCACAGTTGGCACATTATTTCTAAGTCCCAGACCAACATGGGACATATATACTTATTACTGTTTAGGATTTACCATAAACACAGTATATGGTTAGGGACTGCAAAGCTAGAGCCAGCAATTCGGTTGGGCAAAGCGCAAATTTAGCTGTGCTCGATCCAGCTACATGTGCTGGTTCAATATCGCTAGATTTCAATCCCTACTAGAGATCGGAATGCTGAATCAGTCAATCCAGCTAGGTCCAGCACAGTTGCAGCTCTCCTGGATCCAGTGTTATGTGCTGGATTGAGAAAAAATGCCGCTGAGTTGCAATTCCTATATGTGGTGTTAGTATGTGGCATAAGGCTAAAGAAATATCGTCTTAATGCACAATATTAATGATATTGTGATTTCGTACTTAAATAGAATAGAAAATTATAAACAATTATACTAATCATTATCCTTTTGTTTATTTACAGAAATAGTACAGCCAACATGCGTGCTGGAATCAGACTTCGGGTTCAAAATAAACTGTGCGTTCAAGAAGTCGGGACTCTTCAGGGTGCGGAACTTGGGAGGCGTCAAAGCGCATGCTAGCATAGGTAATTATTCTAATTCTAATTATTTTTAGCATAAGAAAGTTATTTTTGTACCACTAACCGTCTACAATATCATCAACTAAAATGTTGTAGTTCATAAATGAATGGGCTATCTACCCAATACAGGAAATAAATATTATCTCCGTCAGAAACAATTATTTTTTGGGAATTAAACCAGGCGTGATTCCTACAATCTCCAAACAAGTAAGCAACGTCCAAAAACAAAAACTAAGCTGAATCAGATAGAATAATGGAATTATGAAAAAGTAATGAGGCAAAAGAATAAGTTTTTTTTTTTGATTTGATCCAAAAAATAATCTTTACTCTGTGTTTAGATGAGCAGTGATCTAAATTATAACTACTTCGTTATATTTTGTTTTCAAGTAAATATAATGCTCTTTTGCTTAAAATGCTAATAGCCTATTATTATATAAACATTATATGTATATCGGATATCGCTGCGACCTCCCATGGCGTTGTTCCTTTTATACTCTTAATAAACTCATAATTCGGTGATTCAGTTTGTACATCCATCCATCACCGTCGAAATTATATTAATTTATAGTCACCATCATTTTGAATGCATCATTATTGTGCAATTGGGAATATGTCATACAAAATAGTCAATTCAACCAGGCGTATTTTGCACTTGATATTATGTTCATCAACTTTAAGATACTTCTTTACTTGTTCTCCTTATACGGTAAACTGATCGATCGGATATTTATGGTTAATTCACATACCTATATGCTTAAATAAGATTTAATGCTAATTGGTCAATGGTTAAAAAAATAATGTTTTAAATGAAGCCTCTTTATATGATGAGTTCAAGAACTAGGTATGTATTAATCGTATTGGTAATTAACTAATATTGTGGCATTTGTAAACTTGACGACGTAAAAGAGTAAAAAGCGAGTAAGAAAAATTGCGGTTTTAGTTTTTGTAAAATTATATGAAGTAAGAAATTAATTTGTTTAGAGAGACTATGGCCACGAAACCAAGGGTCGCGGGTTCGAATCCCGCTAGGCGCAAATGTTTCGTGAGATGAACATGGACATTTGTACTCGAGTCATGGATGTTTATAAACGTATTTAAGTATGTCTATCCGTTCACCTAGTATCCATAGCACAAGCATAAGCTTAGTTTGGAACTAGGGAATTGGTGTATCAGTCTGAAAAACTATTTAATATTATTTAATTCTATTTCAAAGCCGAGTTCTCTAAGACTGAATGTCAATGCAAAGAAAACAATGCAATAAGCTTATTGTATTGGCATAAATATAGCTGGTATACAACGATCAAAGAGATAAATTACTCATACCGACTAGTCTTGTGTATATTGACATGACTTTAGCATGGAACTCACGTTCACCGACGCAAATTGCCTAAAAATAAAAAAACTGCTTTTTGAAAGCTCGTTGGTTTGCGACCACATACAAATAAACGCACTTGCAACGCTCCTGTAAGAAGGTCGCTTGGTGGTCATCAATCAGGTGAAAGCCGATTGTTGGCGAATGCCGGTCACATTTGTTGGTCAAGTGGCTATGTCGACCACACTTGGTCACGGTGATAGAGAAATCATTGTTTTGCCGGTTCGGCGGATAACACTTTGAATTATTTGGAGTCCAGCTCGATTTTGATTTGTAAAGGTGAAGTGCAATGGCTGAAGAAATGATGCATCATCATACCAATACAAGTTTGGTGTAACCTACGTAGTACATAGTGAAGTTCAGTCTAATAATGCCACTATGTATGATTTTGAGTACCATCACACTTTAAGTCACACTTTAAGTAGAAGATGATACCATGATACCTCTTAATACCAGCCTATGGATAAGTTGTAATATCTAAGGAACTTCGAAGCATGCTATCTCTACCAAGTGTCAGTCTGATATTTCTAATATTTGGACGTCATATTTATTATTTTGCATAATCTGACTGTTCTAATATTATGTACCTTTTGAAAATTCCAGGGTTCAGTCTGGGAGATGAGCTAGGCTTCGAGCAGTCGCTCACCAACTTGGACCCCAGTAGACGGAGGTCCGTCAACGTGAGGAATGGCGTCCCTCCCAACCTCGTGGACTCTAGCCCACGGCCGGCTGCCAAACAGGAGGTTAGTGTGAAGAAATTATTTTACTAGTAGGTAAGGACCCCTACTATATAGTAAAATAAAGACACGGAAAAAGAAATCCGAAAGTTCAATCAGTATCTAAGTATATATAGAATCAGTAAGGTTTTAGATACAATTTTAATAACTTACAAGCAACAAACCCTAAAATGATTCGTAATTCCGTTTAGTAATTTAATTAAAATTTTGACAGTATTAAAATAGTATGACGATGACACCGTCGGAATGATTTATGATGATTGCCTTTGAAAAGTAAAATTGCTAGAATCACACACTCCAAATTGCCTACGTGGGAGGTTTACATATTCAATTTCCTTGGAGCCCTTTGCCGCAAAAACTTTAATAACTCATGTAAAGTAATAAAATTGCGTTGAGATGAATCTGTGTAAGAAACAAATTACTTTTTGAGCAGTTCCATTAGATGAACAGGAGAAAAAATATGTTATTGATGAATTTAAATCAAAAGCATATTTCCTAATGACCACAGTTTTTATGAGAAACGATTTAAAGATGTGTTTTATGGAAGAATTCGTCTATTTCTGTATATTCATTAATGTACAGTGTGCAAATAGGTTAGTAACTCTAAATTCATATCAGGTTAAACTAATATTGTTAAAGGTAAATTCATGATTTTAGTAAAAACTTAGCCTATTTCGTATAAGATGAAATCCGTTCCTAAAACCTTCCTTTGAGGAAAAAAATTTATGGTGGTAAAATCCATTTAATTATCTATATTTCTAAGATAACTTCTTGCAAGTTCCTTTTTGTAAAACTATCTATGTAAGTGTGCGGGGTTATTAGGCCGCATCTCAAAGATCTCGACATTTTATTCAATAACCCGGTTGTGCTTCTGGAATGGTTGATCATATTTACCGTTAGCAGCTAAACGCTTAACATCTTAACAGGCACCTCGCCAATTAAGCAGCGATTGCTTTACAGAATCGCAACCGGATTTGTTTCGAGACCATCCTCATATTTAGCACAGTGGACCGGATTGTAACGGTAGTGCTAAAATGCGAAGAGCGGTCTTAAGGGACTCGGTTTTTATATTAATGATAAGCCGAGCCATCAGCGCATTGACCAACATGTGGTGATATTGATTTCTATTGAAGTCTTGTTCTTAGTTTCTTTCTGATAATATTATTAGCTGGGAGCTCTACATATAAACCTAATACAGATAAAATAATGCAAGAGAGGAAAATAATAGTTATTTGAAGCATCTTTAAGCATCTTAAAACGATAGGACGAAAAATATAATATTTTGACAGCTTGACATGGAAATTAAACAGTAAAAAAATATTTTTGTGTTTCCAGAAACGAGGCAAACAGAACAGAATAATGATGCGACCAATGGCCCCAGTATCCCGCCCCAACCAAGCCGCCATGGACAAGCTCAGCAACCTCCACCGACGAGTCTCGACCACCATGCAGCCCATTGTCGTGCAAGCTGCACCAGAGGCGCCAAGCCCACCTCCTCGCCAAGCCACACCAGCCATCACCATGGCCAAGCCCATCCCCATGGGCGTGCCGCCGTTCAGGCCCCTACCGCCCAAAGAAGAAACCCTCAAGGTCGTCCCCATCGCGTCAACGAAGAAGACCTACACGCCACTCCCGGTCCCGCAGTCTAAAGGCCCAGGACTCGCGTACCAAAGTGAGAATTACCCCCAATCATCACACAACCAAGTCTCAAAAATGGTGTCACAAATGACCGCCGTTCAGTACGCGCCACTACTCAGAATAACACCGAGCCCCATCATAGTCAACACGCCAAAGCTATACCAGCTGCCCACCACAGTTAACCCATTCATTCCCATGCCTGTCGCCGCCCCGCCTACACAAGCCATTTCGATCATACCCGCACCAATTTTCAGAGACTCCATACACACGCATCCACAATACGCTCCACCTCAAAACACCATTGTCCAAAAGCCCAATCCTATTTCTAACTTTGTAGATCCAGTCCCTCAACAAGTCCACGAACTGGTGAACATGTATCCCGCTTACAATACGAAGAAGATCGACGACTATAACTCCATCACTGGGTACGGTGACGACACGACGTTGAAGTTTAACAAGGATGATATAAATGCGAAAATAGTGGAGATCGCGAAAGCAGGGAACATATCGATGGAGGCAGTGGAGGCTGCGATAGCGCTCCGGCAGCAGCAGCTGCTCACGAAGTACGCGAGCCTGCCGGCGCCCGCCACGACCACGACCACGACCACCACTACGGAGGAGCCGCTCGTGTTCCAGCCGCAGCCGGAGCCGGAGATCCTCGTGGCGACTCCGCAGAAGCCGAAGAGGTGAAGTATAGAAAACAGACAAGTGCGAATCGATCTCGCAGACTAAAAGATCTTGATTCACACTTTGAACATTTGTAGTGTCTCTCTACCATGTGCATCTGGATGCACAATATGCACATGGTAGAAGTATTGGAATAGGTCTGGATGGATTGGAATGGAATCAAGGGCCTTTTTTTTAATCCTTGAGAAACGAAATAAGACTTAAAGGAAAATTTAAAAAACAGTAAATACTTAAAGCAAAGGCCACAAATTTCTTAAACGTATATGTTAAGGATTAGATAACATGGGCCCTCAATTCCATTGCCTTTATTGAAACCGCATGATACAAAATCACATAGAACACTTTTTGTGTCTGATTTATTATCATTTTTATGGGGGCTATATATATTCTACATTCCGTGAAAATGTTAAATAGTCACCTATACTAAAAGATACCCAGAAAGCACAGATTATTATAGTAGGTATTCACTGGCATCCTTTGTACACGAAGCCCTAATTACAACTAAATCCTAATTTTCCTACAGTTCCTTCTTTAAAAAATCCAATGAATGAAAATCAGATGATTTAAAAATATCATTCACTACTTTGTAAGTAATGTCTAAAAAAACTTTTAAAAATATGTTACAAATCTTTTACTGCACTATTATTTTTAAAACTTTCACTGCAGGATATTGATTGGTGTCCGGCAATTGTTCTGTCCCCCGGTGAAAGGTTTTAATGAATTGATGCTAAGTGATTGATGACAATTTTACTTAGATTATATTACGCTGTGTTTGCTTTCAAATTTACTGCATGTCTATAACTTTAACAACCTATTTGCAAACTAAGTGTACAATAAATATTCTAAATAACTTTGCAATATTCACATCTGCTAATAAAATTATATGTAAGTACAGTGGCGCTACTATATTAGTCGTGGTACTATAGAATGGGACATTTTTCTTTCAGGTATAAGAGGTATTTTGAAATTGATATTTCAAAATACCTCTTATATTAACTCACTACCCAAGACATCACTATTGACTTCTTTGTAAATACTACTGTATTGTGTCCTGTGAAGATTTTACTACTAAAAACTTATCTAAGAATAGTCGAATATGTACATAGCTTCACGCCTGAAATCCCCAAAGGGGTAGGCAAATTCCAAGAGGCAATGAGCTTCTACGGTCATATATTGTTAGATGGAAAAATGTAATATGTAGTAGCGAACTCGTCGCCTACATAATCACATACTCAACATACTACTTAAGAAACACAGCTGGTTCATTATTTTCGAGTCCCAGTACAACATGGGATTACTTGAAAGTCCCAGTAAAACATGGGATTACTTGAATTATTATCTTCGAAGCGTTATGTCCCGTGCTTAGACGGGGTCTACTTAGACTATGATCCAGGATTTAGCAAGTCTGGTAATTACATTAAAGCGACTGCCGATCTGACTTTCGTAACCCTTTTATAGGGGAACCAGACCAATTTAGATAATGGTTACACATCCATACTCATTTTTTTACCCTCACCGCCGAACTAATGGTGAAAATACGTACATAGATTTGAAAAACCCAGAGGTACGTACCTGGGTTTGAACCCGGTTGAGAGGCACGTGTCCTTACCATTGAGCTACCACCGTTCTTGGGATTACTTGAATATTCTGACTAATTGTCGACTTCTATTTCGCTTAAGCTGAACCTAACTCTGCCCTTCAGGAACCCTACAATAGGCAAGGTGATGAACGCTCCCCGCGAGTACTACCCGGTGGGCTATGAGAAGAACTATGACGACCACTTCCAGTCGAAGGTGGACCTGCCAGACACCGACTTTCACTGCGGAGACCAGAAGTACTTCCCAGGACTGTATGGCGATGAGAACTTGGGGTGCATGGTGAGTTACAATCATGATGTTTAAGCCTTTGGAGCGCTAATAAATTTTTGTGGTGATATACTGTCAAAAATTCAGAAGAATCTCACAAAAATATTGTTTTGGTTATGATACGTTGATTTTTTATTCCTGGTTTATTTCTTTTGTTTTGAGACTACCGACAATTGATCATATTTTTTTCTTAGTTCAAAAATTATTACATATCAGCATTTAATAAATATTGTAACTTAATATTAATCTATTTACCCGCATTAAATATTGTTACTTTATTGTCACAAATTTTGCTATTACTGGTAAAAAACTTGAATAGTTTTTTCATCAAAAAGTCCAACCTCTTTAAATATAACAGATAGAGAAAAGAGTCCACTATCTGATACTAAAAACAAACATACATGTCTGCAGCTACTTACTCAATACACCATATCCTATTCCAGGTATTCCACGTCTGCGCGCTCACCGACGACGGCCTCGTCATGAAGTCGTTCCTCTGCCCCGAGTCGACGCTGTTCGACCAGACCATCCTGAAGTGCAACTGGTGGTTCTACGTGGACTGCAAGAGCACGCGCAAGCTGTACGACACCAACATCCCCGTCTCCAAGAGTTACCAGCTCATGAAGGCGCTCACCTTCTTCTCGTCGTACAAGAAGGAGATGGAAGACGGTAATTAGTTTTATTTGGGGTTACATTTGTTAGTAAACCATTATAGCACTATAGGACGTAATGCTTGATTAAAGTGACATGGGTTACGCTGATCACTCATTTCTTACAATCAAAGCCTATCTTTATTTCACTCCTATGCTAACTGCCATTTATTAAGTGCGTATGCACCGAGGGACCAGGCCAGGGATTAGCAAAAAAACTTTACTATAATAATATCTTGTAGGTAGTTGTCTTAAAACAATATTGTAGAACGATCCAGGAGTCCCTCAGTTCTCCACAAACTGTTACCGAGGTCTCTCGAGGGCTTTTAAAATCAAATCATTAATATTTAGGACTAATGCTAATGACGTGTAGTGGGTGAAATAATCACTCAATCGGTCGCTAAATTGATGCTACTATTGCCTAGCTGTGATTATTACTAGAGCGTCTCTTCTCAATGCCTACAGTTGTCGTAGCCATGGGCGGCCTAGTACTAGTATTCATTAGCATCTGCTTAAAAGTTGCAACTTTTGTTCAAAAACTAGCTGCAACAATACTACACCCTCAATTCTGACCACACACTGTTATGGAACATTTAGCGAGCTATTTATTTATAAAAATCGTATTATGTTAAATGTCCGTAATTTAAATTTTAAAATACTAAATTTACTAAATTTTGTTTGCATTTATATAAATGATTTGGTAAGCAAAAATGACGAAAATAATAAATTTGAAAAGGAAATCCTACGTTACTCAGTACCACATATTTAATGTACGGCTAAATCTTTAATCTAAATGTTTCATTCGTATTTATTACAGGTAAACCTACAAACCCTGAAGACGTCCAAGGTATAAAAGAAGCCATAACAATCCTTGAAAACCAAGACAATCAGAGCCCAGAACAGCTAAACGCACCTAACGGCATACAAATTGTTACTCCTCTACCAATAATTGACGAGAGAAACAACCGAAAACCCGAACCCACAGAAAATTCACCAGTCTACAGAGCAACAAGGAATTACAACAGTCAGAATAGTACAAGAAGAACTCACCCTAAGACCAACTCGCAAGAATCTAGCTCAGAATATCGACTAATTACAGTCAACGCCGATATGAATGTAGATAAGAATCAGAAAGCTCAATCTGATGAGAGAACTAGATCTTCCACTGAAACAGCGGATAGAAAACATAGAAGACGAATGACTTTAAAGAATACTCCTACTTCGACTAGTACTACGACTACAACAACAACGACGACAACGACAACAACGCCTAAACCTTCATCATCACCAATTGTCGAAATAATAAAGCAAGAAATCCAACCAATAGAATCATTCACCAGCGCTGATGCCAAACCACAAAGTCTAACTGACGAACTAGAATCATCATTCCAGGTGGACTCTGCATTCTTAAGAGAAGCAGCAAATGCACCACCTGTGAGAAGATTCTACAGATCAAGCGCAGAAAAAGAGAGTAAAGAAGAAAAGGAAGTGGCTTTTGTAAATAATGAAAAAGTCCAAATTGTTAGACCAACATCTTCCGCTAAACTTGTAGGAGACTTTCAAACTCCTACGGCAACTATAGCAAAGCTAGATGAGGCTATTCTAGGAAGACCTTATAGTTCTAGATTTAAGAAATCCGCAGTCACGATTGTAACGCCACAAAACTATGAGAACTATCAAATCCCCAAAGACCAAACATAGCCTGAAGAACCCTCTTAGTCAATAACTAAATTTAAGTGTCATATAAAACCTCTTGTTAACTTATTTATTTCTAAACAGATGCGTAATAGGAGACTTACGTGTACGCTCAATGTTAATAATTTTAGTCTAGTGGAATCAGTCAAGTGATATTACGGTGTATGTTTTAGATGTGTAGAAATAAAAATTGTTTCCTAATTTTCGGAATTTTCATTTATCACATCAATACGGTAATTTACAATACATCTTAACCAAGACAGTGTTAACCGCGACCTTTCTTAGACTTCATGAAGCAATGTAGGAACTTTTCACAGAGCAACGGTCCAATGACGATGAAGCCAGCTGCTGTAATCGCCGTGGCGAAACTCATACAAATCATTTTCGAATCTTGTTCTACTTCTCGAGATGGCAATCCCAAATGCTCATTCTCCACAGTCGCTCGGAATGCAACCGTCTTCACAGTCTTTCTCTGCGAGTACTTGCCGGCATATGGTGAGGCATAAGAAGACTCCTGCCGCTCCCAATACCCCGATCACGGATATACAAACCATACGTTCATTGTAACAAATCTGAAACAAGAGAAACCAGTAGTAAATCTATTGACAATATCCAAATTTCACAATCGATTGCGAATCAGCTGTAACAGTAATATTTTTATTTTTATAAACGTATAGGTACCAACGTATCAAAAGCAAACAGAGCAATAATGTCAATAGTAAACTCAAAAATACTTTCTGAATAGGACATTATAATTAAAAGAAATAAAACCGCAGTTAGGATAATAAAATCATTATGTTTATTACCATCGCATATGAAAATTAAGTAAATTTATCTGGATTTCATGAAACAACGCAACCATTTTTCACATATCATTGGACCTCCGGCAATCAATCCCACAGCAACAATAGCTGTTGCAAGTGTCATGCAAATCATTTTGAATTAGAAATAAATAGTATACCGCGATAAATTTTTCAAAATAGTGATATTAAACACTATTCTAGAATAACACAAATATTGAAATCATAAATTACAGGATTTGAACAGTAACGATCGCAAATTTTAACGGTTTTCTGAATTAAACAAATTTGAACAATAAAAAGACGACTTTTCGTTTCTTGTGCTACTGATATTTTGAAAAAAAGTTAGTATTAGTAAGGTATTCCACAGTCTGGACAAATAGGCACGGGCGGGCAGGAACACTTGCGTTGGAGCAGCTTTTGAGCACAGAAGGGCACGCAAACCACCAAAGTTGCAGCACTGACTAGACTCAGCAGAGATATACAAATCATATGATACGCAGCCGAATCTGAAACAAAGAAAACTTGAGATAAACCAATTACCGATACAAGGAAAATAACAACAAAACATTTTGACGACTTAACGTTAAAGATTCCTCTCTTGCCACTTTCACTTATTAAGAATCAGTTAAATAGGTAAAATAAAAGGTACGTTTGAAATGAAAGTCTGAAATTTTACGAACTCAAAACGGTGTATTAAAGAATTTTCGTTAAAACATCTTACAGTTAATTCTTCTTCTTTTGCTTCTTCCCCTTTTTGCCACCGTCATCATCGTTATTCACACAGTTAATCATTCTTTCACATAACACGGGCCCACAGATAATAACTCCCAATAACGCTACAGCCGAACAACAGCTCAGGCAAATCATGTTGAAGGTTTATTTTATTCCAGAAGCTGATTCAGCCATACTTTAATTTAGGAATCCATAATTTAAGATCTTCCAAAATATCTTACAGTTTAATAGGATAGCCCGCAATCTGGACAAATGGGTGAAAGTGGACAAATGCACTTGGGCCTCAACAGCCTGGATGTGCACAAGGGGACACAGACGAATAAGGCTGCACCAGTGCACACACCCAGTAGCAAGTCGCAAAACATAGGCTCTGAAACAAAAACCGAAGTAGAATTGGCAAACGATAACTGATTCAAAGATACGAATGAAATTTACAATAAAGTGCTTATCTTTTTGATACCTACTGTGGAAAATGCTTTTACCACTGGCTTAATGCAAACACGAAACATGCGCCTCACAGATGGTAAATCATCATTATACTTCAAGTTTTCTCGCGCGATTGAATAGAAAATATTTTTTTAGATATTCCTTTGATGTTTTAGTAACTTATAATGACATTGTTACTAACATTTGACTCCGCCTCCTATTTGTCCAGATTTCGTGCTTGGGCAACAGTTAATTTATACGCCGAAAGACAATCCTGAAATCAAGATTATCCTAGCGCAATTCCACAGTAATTTCACACTCATATTTGTTTTTGAGAAAAAATATTTTCGAGTCACACCGACATACACCAAAAATTTTATCTTTCTTCTAAATTTGAAACACTGTCATGATTTATGTCAATGTAATGACAGAAGTGATAGTGAAAAAAGTTAACTTCGTAGACCTTGAAGTTTAGTATACTTTTCTCAACGATTTGGGTATTTTAGCTATAATAAAAACCTAATAAAAGAGTTTAAAAAATATATATTACTTGTTGTACTTCAGTAAATTAATGTTACATAAACGAATAACTTTACTAATAATATTTCCTAGATACAATTGAAAAAGTTTTTAGATTTAAAGTTTTCTGGGATAGTTTAAATTTCTAAAGAATAAGTAAAAAATAGTCTTGGTTATACTGGTACTCAACGACATAATGAAGATTTTTTTTTCCTCATCTTATCTGGCTGGATTACTATGGAGTTCTTCGATAAATTATAACTCCTACATACAAATAAAAATCAAATATTGCAAGATAAAATGTTTATTAAAACCACTATACAACACGATAACAATGCTTCCGGCGTTTCATTCCTGCGACCTTTTGGGGCAACAGGGACTCTTGCACGTGGTGAGTGGCGTAGGGTTGCTGCAGCATTTCTTGAAAGGCCAGTAAGTGTCGAGCAAGATGGGGGCACACGAGACACATCCTACTGCGATGATAGCCGTAATGCATGACATACAAATTATCATAGCTGAGAGTCCCTACTTCTTGAGGCACTTGACGAATTTTTGCATTTCAAATTGTCTGTAGCAGACAGGAACGCACGCCAGAATCGTTGCAGAGGCGATCAGGGCGTACAGGGAGAGGCAAATCATCTTTCACAAGATTCGCCGGCAGCAGCCACTTTGCAATTGGTTGGAGAGCAGCGGCGCTGCCTTTGTGGTAGCTGGAAATAAAAAAAAACATTTGATTACCCAAGTCTGTAGCACGGGGAAATATAGGCTATTTTTTTATATATGATGAGTATGGGCTATACCATGTAAGGTAACAACAATTTGTAACAAAACATCGGTCAGCTTATGGGCTCAATGTTGTAACAACAAGCACGACATTGCTTATTGTTTGTCCCAGATGCACATTTTAGTGCCTGGTAGGTGATATACTAAATTAATAAATGTTTATAATAGTGCTATTTCATAAATTTGGAAAACACTTGATTGAACCACTCTCCTACATTTTCCGGTTTTTTTAATGAATTAGTCTGAGATGGTATTTGTTGACCAATATTTCCATTTTATAAAGATTTGTTAATTGATAACAAAAGATATATTGTAAAAATTTTGCAACCATTATTAGGACATGTTGGCAATAGATGAATCTACTAATTGAAAAGGTTTAATTTCATGAACAAGCATCATGATACCAGTTTTGTTATACCATGTGTAATAATAATATCACGTATAATCTTATTTTCCTACTTCCTTCACCTGGGTAGGGGAAACCCTTGATATTTTCAATGCATTTTACACATTAACAGACCTTGAAATCTTTGAACCATTGGGGAAAAATTACTAACCTGTCAAATGGATGATTTAGCGTGGAGAGTTCAATCCTATGTGCTTTCCTTATGAGGCGTGCCCCAATACCTCACGCCGAAAGGAAGCTACACAGGTCGGTATTCATAATTTTAGCAATCGCCTCTCAGTTTTAATCTCATATTTTTTTACACAAAATATATAACTTGGCAAAATTTTGCAACTGTGACTCTGTCATTATTTGAATGAATTATTCTTTTTGTGAAGTCAGAATTCTTGTTGCCAGTAATTTTCTTAACAAGAATATATTATTTGGAATACTGCTTTCTACTTCAATCGACGTTTTGTAATGTTCTGTAAATAAATATGATGTGTGTCGTATTTCTGCATTGTATGAAAATATCAAAAAGTTTCTAAGCAAAACCTTCGTCACCATTATGATCAGCTGAAACTGACGGAAGAACTTTTCTAATTTAGAACTATCACTGTCAACCTGACATACAGCCTGATCGTGATTTGTTTGTGTCGATCCTGAGCAAAATTTTTTATCCACCATTCTATAGAAGTGAAACCTATGTAGTCTTTTAGGTACTATTTGGCAATTTCCCATTGCCAATTCTGTTGCGGTTGTTATAGTTGGATAGAGGATAGTTATAAATGAGACTTTTGGTTTTGGTGTTGCTGGTGGGGGGTGTGACAGTCTGGGGGTTCCCGGAGCGCAGGTCGGCGGAGAAACTGCAGTTACCACAGCTGCCTACGGAGAAGAAGGAGAACAAAGTGAGAGAGACGCAGCGGGACTGTAAAGGGAAGTGTGCGACGAGTATAGCGCAGAAGGCCGCTGCCGAAGCGAAGGCCGCTCAGGCTGCGCAGAACGCTGCTGGCGCACAGGCCGCGCATATGGTGAGATCGACTGATTTGATTGTACTTGCACAGAAATTAAGATTAAGCTTTCCAAATAGATAGACTACAACTTGCTATACCGCTTTCTTGTCAGGCATATTGGATTCAAAATGTCACCTGTTGAACGAATTGACCCATAATTCGTTATAATCAAAGTTAGGTATATCAAGCCCGGACACTTCCAGTCGAATAATTTTGAATTTAAATCTGATAATACTATATTAAAAGTGTTTCGTGGAGAAAAATTGTCTATTCAACTCCCACTTACTTACATACAAATCATCGCCATAAATTATCCCAGAATTCGATACCTATGTATTTAAG
This sequence comes from Glyphodes perspectalis, assembly GCA_951394215.1. Classification (NCBI taxonomy): domain Eukaryota; kingdom Metazoa; phylum Arthropoda; class Insecta; order Lepidoptera; family Crambidae; genus Glyphodes; species Glyphodes perspectalis. The sequence continues at coordinate 12,203,531 of OX596219.1, forward strand.
AGGCGATTTAATTCAATCATATACAAACATCTATGTATGGTAGAATCGTGTTCAAATTTAAAAAATAAAATGTTCGTGTTTGTTTTGAGATAGATTCCTCTGTCCTGAACTCCTACCTATAAACTCACAGCAATTTGCGTTGTTACAAAGTTTTACACAGTCACAGTGAAGACTACTGTGAAGAGATATTTCTGCAACTTTAGATACCAATTTATTCAACTTGCTATGGAATTAATTATCCAGTTATTAAAAAAATCTTTAATAAGGATCTTAATACTTGTGGATTTTCTACAAGCAAAGTAGATTATTTACGTACGTATTTACTGCTCCAGATTATTTACGTTTATTTCTATATTTTTTTAAAGATTTGAACACAGTGTACATTTAACAATAAGATTGACGGACAGCGAAGAAGTAGACGGACATTGAGCGATTATTTTTCAACTATACGGACTCTTAACTCCCTTAAAAATTTCTCAGGTCAAAACCCAACTAGCAGAAAAAGCGCTTCAAGCAGCAAAAGCGGCCGAAGCAGCTCTAGCCGGCAAGCAGGCGGTGGTGGAGCAACTCCAGCAAGAGGTGAAGGAGGCGGAGGCGGTGGTCGCCGAGAACACGGCGGCGGTGCACCAGCAGCAGAGCACCGTCAATGCGGCCGTGCAGGCCGCGCAGCAGGCCACTGCGCAGGTATCTTTTCATTGGAACTGTGATAATTAGATTTCGTTACAGTCCGTGTCTTTGAACCTTAACGATTAAGTAGTAGCCTGCTTTTATAGTCAACATCTTGGAACCTTGACATTTAGTGCCTAAGTTTATAGGTAAGAAGTCAATTCCTTGGAACTAGTGTTTAACCTATTAGAGGCCCTGGGCACATAAGTGTTCTATTTTGTGTTCTATTTACCAATAGAACAATTAATTTCCATATCGACACTTCCTACGTATATTATCGTAACCAACAAATATGCGAAAATGACATTTATATATTTTTAAATACTTTATAATACAAGCTATTATTTAATCTAATTAAAAAAATATTACACACATTAAAACCTTAGATATCGAGACTGCTATTTATCGTAAGTTCATCTACATCGAAGTAATTTATGGTAAAGCGCAGTTTCCGCACTGTACGCGGGGGCGGGGGGACAGTTCGACCGCGTGAGCGAATCGTAACTCTCAGTAACGATTACATACGTGGAGGTGGAGCACGCGTCCTCCTTATCGTCACTATTTTCTAAAATTTTGTACTGTTGACGTTATTTAAACTAAATTTAAATTAAACCATCACCAAAATGTCGTCTAGATCAAAACGAATGGTTGATGCAGTGATTAAACAAGGTGACAAGTTTGATTCGAAAGACCTGAAGACCGTTGAAAATTCAAATTGTGATGATCAAGTGTGTACGTCCGACCCTGTTGTTGAGGATTCCATGAGGGAAGAAGGTAAGTAATATGTTGTATCATTAAAAATATAATAAATAAGGTGTGAAACAGTTATACAGTCAAAACTCGCACCATATTCATAGTAAAATATCGTAAGTATCACATACTATAATGTACTTTGATTTCAGTCGTTTTCAGAATATCGTAAGTAATAGTTACGATGTTTTACTCTGGATTTTTTTCATAAATGAGGCCCGTATGTTTACCTACGACATTTTACTTTGGAATTTATTACTGTTTTTGTATCTTAATTATACTTAAGATGTTTTACTTCGATGCGTTAAATATTTTACTATATTATACATTTCTAAAATCCTTAGTTACTAACTATTTTGTGCCCTTTTTTACAGAGTCACCGCTTCCTTTTGATGCTGATGTTGAAGAGTTAAATCAAATGATGGATTTATTATCTGATTCCGAGATATTATGTCAAAACACTAATGACATTTCACCTACGGCACAAAGTAAGATATAATAATATTAAGGAAAACAATAGTTTGTATTTAACAAATAAAAGCACTTACTAATTTTTATTCATTCACATTAACTTTCAGGCCTTGACGAAGAATCGTTTGGGAATATTACCCAACACCCATCTCCAGATTGTACAATAAATCACCTAGATTTTGATTGTAATAACCATTTCTGTCCCTGGTTTATCGAAAAAGATATTTTGCCCCAGCACTCTATTGATTCTACCTATACAGAATTTGTCGATACTCCGCAAGCAAACACGCCTTTGTCTTTGGTCTCAGAAGCACCAACATCACAAGTTTCAAAAAAACGGAAGAACAACTCGAGAAAGGACAAAGGAAATATTAGGCGTCGACATATTAGCGAATGGAAGGACAATAAAAGAAAAATGTTAAGAAATTTGGGCAAAGAGTATGAGAGTCGTGATGGTACTGTCAGACATGGTAAATCTTTGGGTCCTGTGTGCCATGGAAAATGCAGATTAAAGTGTTCAACAAAAATTTTCGACGACGAACGACTTATAATTTTTAATAAGTTCTGGGATTTAGGTAATCGCGAAAAGCAGTGGGCATTTATTGCGAATTTGGTGTTGAAACAAAAGAAGCGTAGAGTTTTTACAGATACTGAATCAAGGCGTAACTTTACGTTGATTTATAGACTGGCAAGAGCGGATATTGAAGATCAAGAAAATTACTTAACTGTTTGTAAAAAAATGTTTTTAAACACATTTTCAGTAAGTGAACAATTTATATACACATCTTTAGAAAAAAAGGATAACGTTAGTGGCTTGATTGAGGCGGATAGGCGAGGACGTCATTCTAATCATCCTAAAGTTATAACTGAAGACGTCATCAGAAGTGTATGCGATCACATAAGATCTCTTCAGCCTGTAGAGTCCCATTATACACGCAATAGAAGTAATAAACTTTACCTAGATGGAGACTTGAATTTTCACCGCTTGTTTGATTTATATAATGAATGGTTCGACTCAGACGCGTACTCATCCAAAGCTACTACTGAACGACAGTACCGCGACATTGTTAATGAACACTTTAAGATAAGTTTTTACGTACCAAAAAAAGACCAATGTGACAAGTGTCACATTTATAAGAATAAATCTAGCCCAACATTATCTGAAACACAATTACAGGAAAAACATATTAAAAATAAAGAGATAGCTCGCAAAAAGAAGTTGTCAGATAAAGAACTTGCTAAAAAATCAAATGGTAAATTATTAGTCGCCACATTTGACTTTCAAAAAGTTCTTACTGCTCCTTACGGTAATATGAGCATCCTTTATTACAAACGAAAGCTTTCAGTTTTTAATTTCTCAGTTTTTAACTTAGCCGAACAAGAAGGAACTTGCTTTATGTGGCATGAAGGGGAAGGGAGACGCGGGGCGAATGAGGTATCTAGTTGCCTAACAAGGTACATTTGCAAATGGAAGGATCAGGGTGTTAGTGAATTCCGGTTTTGGTCTGATAATTGTGTAGGCCAAAACAGAAATCGTATCGTTTATGCTATGTACCTACATGTAGCTACTATGTATAAAGTTTCGATACATCACTGTTTTTTAGAAGTTGGTCATACACAAAATGAGGGCGATAGCGTTCACGCCTTAATAGAGAAATCTGCCAAGAATAAACTAATTTATACACCATTCGAGTGGTTTTGTTTAGTTCGTTGGGCTAAACAAAATGGAAAGCCGTATATAGTTGAAGAATTACAACATGCCGACTTTTTAAATTACAAAGCCTTGTTAAAGGGAAATTGGGTCAAAAGTACTAATGGGGACAAAGTGCAATGGAATAAAATAAGAGAAGTGTTTATCAAACCTGAGGAACCCTATAAAATATTTTATAAATACGATTTAGCTGCCGATGATTATCATGTTTTGTGTATAAAGGCATCTACCAGGAGACAGTGCATAACCAACGTAGATGCCCTGTATGAAAATATACTTCCGATACCTAAGGCAAAAAAAGATGATTTAATGAATATGTGCAGGTCTCAAATTATACCTAATACGCATCATGATTTTTCCAAAGTCTACCAGAAGTTGGAAACGATGTTAATTTGGAATCGGATTACTGATTATTGATTTTAAAGACTGAATAATTACGAATTATTAAGGAAAGTAAGACTTTTTGTTTAAGTTTCTAAAGGATATATTTGTTTTGTTGGTTGTAAAATGAGTATTTTTTAATTTTAGCAAACTGTTAACGTACTAATGCTATATTTTCGTAATGTAAAGTGTATTAAATTGCGAATTTTCTCTAATTTTGTTTGTTGTTCCTACTAATATTAAAAATAAATGCTTTATTTTTAAACTATAATACCTATTTATTTTTTCGAAGAGAGAGATGTTAATTTAGACTGTTTTTATTACAAAATACATTACAATTTAAAAAATGAGGGTATTTTTATTTTAGCTATTCCTACTTAATGAAGTTTACGATATAGTTTAATAACTTTGTTCCATAGCATATAGTGGTAAGTATGACATACAGCATACATTTGTTTTTTCTTATCAATGTAAATTATCGTATATGTAACATACACTACATAATCCTACTTAAAACTCAACGTAAAGTATAGTAAGTATTACATACAATGGAGTACGATTGATGGTTTCCAAAGTAAAAAATCTTATGTGACTTTTTAGGAATTCTAGCAAAAAATTAGAAAAACCTTTTTGGAGGTTATAAGCCATTCATAAAAATGTATCTATGTACCAACTTTGGTTCTTAAACGAGTATATCTAACTTCATAAACCTCAATTATCTGCTAGAGAATCTTCAGATAGCCGTACTGTAAAGTTTATTAAATACAGTTACTATAATATACGTAGGAGGTGTCGATATGTGCCCAAGCGCACTGATGCACTAGGGGGCTCTCGATCGCAGGGCTCTGGGCATGTGCCCTGTGTGCCCAGAGGGAAAGAGGAGCCTGCTTGGAACCTTGACAATTAGTGCCTACGCAAGGTTATGGCTTTTATAGCCAATTCCAAAAGATAACCCAATACTATCGAATCTTTAACGCGACCTCCAGCATTTAAACAAATCACATTAAAGATTCTGATAAGATATATAGATAGATATATTCTTTATTGCACGAAAATTATACAGAAATTAGGATATAAACAAATACAATACAATTTAGGCGGTCTTATCGCTAGAAGCAATTTCTTCCAGACAACCTTCAGGTAGAGGAAAATAAGCTATCGAAAAGAGAGGCAGTGCAGTAAATCATACTACTTCGATAATAAAAGGTATAGAAAAGAAAGGGTGATACAATGCTTCAATAATTATACTTATACATACAAACATAAATATAAATGCGTAATTGTGTAAATGTCAAATAGTACATACGAATAAATACAAAGCTACAATACATAACTTATACTTATACCTAACGTTGTTGACGCTGATAAGTTCCATCCAATAGGGATTCTGGATAGGGAATCGGAGTATCTCGAACTATTTAACCTAGAACTATCGCCGGTTACTTGGATCTAGTAGATATTATATGGATAGTACGCTATTTTATACGAATGTGACCGCCACCCAAAATAGTGTATTACTTAAAAACTTTTCACGAAGCAATTTACAAACATAGATATTACAATAAATAATAATCAGCTGTTTTACTGTTGCATTGGCAACGCTTTCAACTAAAAAAATAGAGGAAATACTGAAACTGTCTTGGATATTTTGTATCATTTCGCATTAGTTGGTCGATCAAAAAACCAAAGTACTCTTTTAACTAAGGAATATAATTATAGATTTTAATTTATCATTATAATGACGATGTTTTCAAAACCTAAACTTGACCGAAACTATTAAACTCTGTAATTTTGTATAAAAATTCCATGCCACTACGCAAAAGTGACGTCCCAATCGAATTGACTTCAGCTAGCTATCATTTACATATCTGTAAATATCCATAAGTCAAGAAAAGTAGTAAATAACACGCGAATAGCTTTTTAGCTAAATTCTTCTGCTATCGTAGATTTAATTCATCTTCAACAATTCCTACCGAAGGCGGTAGCTCACGAAAACTGAGAATCAAAGTTTTACGAAGGTTTCTATGGCCTGACCGGTTACTACCACAATTTCAATTTCTTTTTCAAATCTTTCTGGTAGTAATTGTTGAAGAGCCTTTCTTTCTTTCGAGAAACACTTCGTAAAACCTTGTCTTCTCTTTTTTCAAGGGTTAGCGGATGAAGAGGACGACCAGACAGACAAAATGATTTGTATGTCATTATACACGTTTGTATTAGCGGCTGGGTTGCTCTCCTGTGCCCCAGTCTGTATCAAGGCGATATCTGGAAAATTATCATGTTTTTGTGGAGGAAAAAGGCGATGACTTTAATAGCATAGTTGTGATGCTAATAGAATGGTGGATAAATAGTGAATTGGTGAAATTGCTGTGAATATTGCTGATGTTTTAATAAAATGAATTTGTTTCTTAAAAGTTCCTTATTTAATTGCCTAAAGGCGTAATAATCAAAAGATTTTATATGGGAATTGATTTGATAGAAATTATTCATACAATATTTTTTCAATGAAAATTAGTAGTTTGATTTTAATTGATAGATTTTTTGCGAGGGTTGTAGAATTTGCAATATTTTCTGCAAGATTCTTTTTATTTTTCCGCATGATCAATGAATGATAGGTAATTCAAAAACTTAATAGTTTAATGCTCCATTGGGAAAGGTCAGTTCACATGTTTTCATTCCAGTTTCAGCAACGTCCTCGGCCTATGTAGGCTTTAGCAATATATGAATAAGATATAAATTACAGCGTGATATGTGCTGATTCAAAATTTAATAGGTAATAATATTGGAATAATATATTAGACTAAAGGATCGAGTGCAGGTATTCAGAGACACTAACCTAATATCCCTACACAAACATTCCCCAGCACAAGCTAATGATGCAAGCGACCCAACTGGCTGCCCAACTGGAGAAGTCTGCGCACTGCGTGCTGGAGAAGACCAAGTTTGGCTTGCAAGAGAAGTGCCATAACTTGTCTGAAGCCAGAGCCAGGCTGGCTCACTTGCAGCACAAGCTGCAATGCGCCTGCGCAGAATGCTCTGCCACTAAACAAGCCGCCCACTGCGCCTGCGAGGCCGCCAGAGCCGCCTGCGGCAACGCGAGGAGGAAGAAACAAGCCGACCTAAAGGAGATAGCAAAAGAGTCGAAGCACGGGCGATGATGCTTTTAGTTAAGTAACTGAAGTTTACGCTATACAGTCCAGTTGATCTGTTATGGGTTGTGCACAACTATCACGTTGATTTGTCTTGAATTATTATTTTCGCCAACAACATTTTACAGACCTAATAAGGAAGGCCGATCAAGCCAGTAGAAACAATTATTAATAAAGATTTTCATCAAAAGAAAATGCATTGAGTAGCATATGTTAGTATAGTACTATTAGCTACTAATAAAGGAAAACAAGATAAAATTCAATTTTAACAAAACTCAAAATCAAATATTTTCGATCGAAATAATAACTTTTAGTAGATCCTATCCTATTACTCTTAGACTAGCAGCATTTGAAAATATCTTAAGTTTAAATACATCTACTACTGGAATGGATTGTGTAAAACCTATAATAGACGAACTACAGTGTTTTGGTAAGATCCCATGTATTTATTTGTTCAATAGGCCGGTGTATAATACCCATTTTGTCATTGCCGGGTTGACATATTTTATCACAATAATTTTGGTTAAATATAGACGTGGCAGTCTTAGGTGTTTTAGATTAAATTGATTTACTTAGTTTTGTAATTACATGTGTTAAGATGTGTAATTTAAGCTTTTTGATAGAACTTCGTATAAGCTTCTGATAATATAGTATAATCATGACTAGTACGAGTTTTATTTATTTACCTCAAATTTGCCTATAGTATATTTATTAATTAATAGAAACACACGTACATGTTACAACACTTTTTAATTAATATCATATACTAGCTGACCCGGCGAACTTCCTAACACCCCGTTCTGAGATTTTCAATACCCTTTTTTTTCTGGGAAATTTTATTTTTTTCTTTCATAGGAACCTTTACCTGATAATAAACACGACTAAAAGAATAAGGAAACTCGGTAAAGCCGTTCTCAAGTTATAGCGTGACCAGAAGCAATAGGGTTCTTTTATTAACCGACTTAAAAAAAAAGGAGGAGGTTCTCAATTCGACTGAATTTTTTAATTTTTTTATTTTATTATTATTAATTTTCCATCTTCTAGTTTTCTTGTTGCAATCACTGTCTTAGGTATTACCTTTAGCTACAACTTGAATAGAGAGTACTATGTGTGTATACATAGGTGAAATTATCGTGTGAGTCAGAATGGCGGGTGTACTGTTGCATAATTGATTAAGTTTTACATGAAAGGAATGTACCAGAAATGTACTATTATGTACCTTGAATAAAATTCTATGTACCTCGATGAAACGGAGACAATTATAATAATAAAGTGAGCCGCGGTTCTTACGGTCTGAACCGCGGGTGTATGCTGATAATTAATGTACTAGATAACTTTTAGTCATATAATATTTACAAGACGAATGTACCTTTAATGTACCTCATAAAATATACAATCTGGTTGAAATGCGACTGGTAATAACGACAAAATTAAGGAAACAAACTTTTAACGCCTATGATTTTTTTCATAGCAATTGGACTGGTACCCATCAAATCTAAGAAGTACCGTTTGACATTTCACATTTTTCAAACCGAAACAACTTTGTACAAACGTAAATCACTCAATTTCAATAACCTTTTCCGTTAAACCATGGATGTATGAAGTTATTTTTATTTTATCACAAAATGTACAATTTTTAATTCATTACAAATGAATTTAAATCGTTCAAACAAAGTAAAATCACCAATATACGAAACAAATAAGATTTTTTTATACCTCATTTCAAAGTCACGTAGTTAGGTCCTTTATCGTAGTGTTGCGACTCCTGAAATTCACTTGTTATATAATCGTTATAATGTCCGAATAATCGACTTTAATAATGACGAGCCGTTTTCAACATAGGAGTCTTTTAGTATGCAGTAGTAATCCTTGAAGAGTAGTGAGTTGCCAGAAACAAAAACAAAAAAAAAGAATACTATGTTGACCCGTCAGTGTCAGATGCTATCTATCGATTGTAATCCAATGCACTAAGAGTCATTAGTTACAAAAGCAATGGATGACCAATTAATGATTAATTGAAATGACGACGATTCCTCTAATAGTAACGGTATTTTGTTTTCTTTTAAATAACATATTTATTTTATTAAACAGAACGCGAAGCAGACCTATTTTAAAACCCGAATTTCAGTATACCCTGAGATTTGTTAGGTATATCGTAAGATTACTAGTAAAACCTTAGATAATTATACCAATATACGGCCTTTAACAATACCTAACATATTTTATATAAATCTAAAAAACTGTAATCGATTAGTGATAAATATGTACTAAGAAATAATCTATTAAAATTCGGATATTGTAGTAATCGATTTCTTTGATCCCATCCATAATCGTCAATTTGTCATATCTGTCAAACGGTACTTCTTAGATTTGATGGATTATGAATCATATTCTTAAAAAGATTAATAAAAATAATTGCTATAAAAAAAATCATAGGCGTTAAAATTTTGTTTCCTTAATTTTGTCGTTATTACCAGTCGAATTTCATCCAGATTGTGTATTTTTATGAGGTACATTAAAGGCACATTCGTCTTGTAAATATTATATGACTAAAAGTTATCTGGTACATTAATTATCAGCATACACCCGCGGTTCAGACCGTAAGAACCGCGGCTCACTTTATTATTATAATTGTCTCCGTTTCATCGAGGTACATTGAATTTCATTCAAGGTACATAATAGTACATTCTTGGTACATTCCTTTCATGTATAACTTAATCAATTATGCAACAGTACACCCGCCATTCTGACTCACACGAAATATTCGCATTTGTATTATCTTAATAACGTAGGTAGGTCTATGGTTTAAGAACACAAACATCACTTTAGAATAATTTATTAATAACTTATATTAATAATAAACATTTCAGTCAATGCTTGTTGCTAATAGTTTTTAACAATATTGCACAAGTCTCATTTAACTAGAATAATTGATAAATCGATGGAGAAAGTTGCATAAACTGGTTTGTTTCTTTGTACGTACCTATTGGAAGTGTAAATTAAAAAAAATGAAATAATAAGTCCTCATAGATCACTCCCGTTTTCTACTCTGTAAACTAAAACTTAGACTATTTGTCAACTATACTAAATGCATCGTTCAAATTTTGCGGACTGAAGGCCATATTACTGTGTTTGTAATTGACGTACGGTGAAATAGTGGCTGATGCTGCCACTTCCGAGTCTACGTAGCTCTGCGGTGGAGCAAAATCATCTTCCCCGGTATACATTGGCGCGCTCGGTTGGAACTTGGGCACGTACCGAGGCGGTGGCTCCGCGTACTGTCCACCTACCAAAACCTCATCATCTGGTTCCACCTTCAAATTCTCCTGCCTAAATCTTGGCGATTTCCAATGCTTGTTCACTCTCTTATTGCTGTCCGTGAAGAACTGAGGCTTCTTCCTCCGACTAGTCAAGTAAGGTGGCTCTTTGAAGTTGTGATTGTAATTGAACACGTCAGAGTATGAATTTAGATTGAAGTTCAAGTCTTCATCGTCTGGATGCTGAGACGAATGCTGTGGCTGGTCAAACGCGTCATCAGGCTTAACGAATAACGGTCGTTTTTTGGAATACGCGTAGGTATTGTCTACGTTTTGTTCTCTCTGATAGTTTTGCCACGCGTTGAATTCTTGGCCAAAATTGTTGAAGTCTTGGTTATCAAAGTTGCCGCCTGGTTCACTGTAAGTTGGTGCAGTGGGGTAGTTATCGATTACGGAGGATTTTAAAGGAGCACCGTAGGAGTCTACTGGCGGTTCAGCATAGTTGTTGACTGGTTTTGTCTGGTGGTGCGTGTCGTAATCAGCTGGTGGTTCCGCGAAGCCAGCCGGCTCAGGAGTGTAGTAGTGGCCTGGTACTTTCTTTGGTGGGCCATAGACGGCATTTGTAGTCGGGCGCTTGGGGGGTCCGTATCTGGGCTTCGGAGCCCTCTTCTTGTGGCTAGGCGGTCGGTATTTCGTATTGACTTGCTTCCTATACTTCTTTGTCGGTTTTCTAGACTTTGGCGGTGGTCCGTATTTGGCTCTAGGCGGTCCGTATTTTGGTTTCGGTGGGCCGTACCTCTGCCGTGATATTCTTCGGTAGATGACTTTGGGTTTGTGGTTGAAGATTGTGGAATCGTCTACGGGGAAATTGTCAATGAGTATCGCTGCGTCTCTTTTGAGCAATCTTCTGGATCTGCCTACTGATATTTCTCTTTTCTGCCTGTCTTCTCCTCTTGCACATGTTGCTGTTACGGTTATCTGAAATGAGAGAAAATAAGTAGTTAAAATCTTTTATTTACTGTTACCAGATTTCTTTGCTTTTATATGTATTTGACGGTATAATATCATATTATTTTGTTCAATTATATTTTTTATTATATGTATATGGATTGGCTGGCATGCGTGTTTCTGTTTGCGTCCAAACGAAACGACATTTTTTTTTAGGAAACATCGACCAAAGTCATAAAACGTTGCCAGTTTTCTTATCGAATTCCAAATAGAGCAGATGGACAGTTATTGTTATAAATCAATTTAATATCAATGTTCTGGTCTTAAGTTTCACGAATCTTTTTTATTGGATTTTATTGCTCCGCATTTTATAAGAAATCTGGCAAAGTTAAAATCAGCGCATTGATACTATAAGTATTGCGATATTTTGTGATATCTTATCCGATGAATCCATAAATCTGCCAAACAAGTACGGTTAAGTGTAGGGTTGTCACACACATTTGTATGTAGATAGTTTATAACGCCAGTTCAATCTTTTATATTCAAAATTGTTTGTTATCCATTAATTAATTACCTAGACAATGCTCTTAAAGGTAGTATAAAAACCAATCTACTGGTAAAACGATGGTAGGCTGTCCCTTTGACTGCTCTTTTCGGCGGTTGCAGATCGATGATGTGTAAAAAGCTTTTACTTTACTCATTTAAATTGATCGTATTAGTATTTTATACACTAGATCATATAACCTGCGACTATTCAACAAGCGCCTACAACAATTTAATAAATTCTAACTCTTAGTTGTCAGCCCTAGATGATGTACAGAGTTGCGTGTGCGCGTTGGAAGCTAATTGCCGATGAAAGTATTGCGCCCGCGCCGTCCGCGCGGCTGGCGATTTCTTCGGATTATTTATTATGGTATCGGGGTATTTGATAATGGGTTGGTGTTGGCGTTGATTTTAGATTTGTGACTTAGCTGCGCCGGTAGATGGCGCGAATTGTGTTGACTTGTATAGTCAGTTTAGTTTTGAAGTGGGCCGAGTTGATCTAGCGCAATTTTTTATTCGATTTTTTTAAGATAATCAATGATTATGACGAAATTATTTTGGTAATGTCCCATGTTTTTCTGGGTGTGCCATCTGTGTTTCTTGCTTAGCATGTCGTAAAAGGCGACTAATAGTATATCGGGTTATGGGTATGTGATTGTATAGGCAACAAGCTAGTCACTTGTCACTACTTTTTCTCAATTTTCCGTCTAGCCCAGCCAGCTAGTTTTATTTTTGGCTGAATGTGGTTAAAGGGGACTGCTGCCCCTTTGACTCTGCCTACCCCTTCGGGGATTACGGGCGTGATGTTATGTATAATAAACACTGCGAGAAAACCTATACGTTCAAATAACCATGACAAAATTTGTCAAGTGAATCCCTCGTTAAAAAAAATTAAGTAGATGGCAGTTATGTTAATGTAATGACCAGCCATGAAATATTGGATCATTATTAAATCAGAGCAATCTAGTACCTTTTCATGAAGGTTAGATAGCAGTCACTTTGATGTTATAACCAGACTCTTTAAATCCAGGATCATAATTGCAGCGCATCCAGGTTATAGACGGGACATATTCTGAGAGATAGATGTTATGATAGACAGATACACCTAAAGACATAGTTTACAACTCAGATATAACTCTCGATGACAATCTACAATAACAAAGAATGGAATCCGGAACATAGGATTATGCGCATACGCACGATGACATTCAGGTCGCAGCTTAGTAGGTACGTATTATTCCATTGAAACTATCACTTCATTACTCATCATTTTTATCTCTCTGATACTTCTGCGGATCGCACGATACTTTCCCTGCCTATTATGTTAATAGGGTCCCCTGGGTCATTTCGTCTGTCGCATACAAACATATGAAAGTTTGTTAGATGTCTCTTATGTCAACAGCTGATTCTCAGGGGAATGACAAGTTACGTGGAAGGAATAATTATGAGTTGGCTAACTTAGTAAGTAGTTAAATTCTAATATAGACCTGTGGCATTGTGACAGAAAATGTGTGTTTATTTACTTATGCTAAATAGGGTCGTAGGTCGGATGGATTGAGTGATCTCTCTTCAATAGTAACAAAAATAGACGAAAATTTACTTAAAAATAGGTAAAATCTTTGATGTTACAGTATTTTATGTAAAAAATACGTTTAAGCCTTCACGTAACTGTCGTAACCAATATTCTTGATATTTAACTCTTTCTGTGTTACGTTTTTACGTCTAAACCACTGAACCGATTGTGGTGAAATTGAGTTGACCTACGGCCTAAATATAAATCCTAAAAAAATATAAAAAGTTGGAAGATTTCGCTGGAAAGCGAGCGAGAGCTAGGGTATACTATAAATAAAAAATTTAGGTTTTATACTACAACAAACCGTTCTAGGGTTTTTGTAGAACTTTAAAAAACGCAAAGCTATTGATAACCGCGAGCTGCGGTTGGGCCGGGCATCGAACCCACGACTCGGGCTTCCTTCCGCTGGTTGCATGAGGCCGGGTTTCTCGCTGATTTCCTCAGACGAGCACGAAATGGATGAATTAACTTCCCTATAGTTAATTTGTTTGATCACGATTACAGAACATGAAAGCACCTTGGTAATGAAGATCGCTAGTGTCAACACTTTGACTAAACGTAGACTTGAGAATAAATGCATAGTATGTTGAACATTTTTGGCCATAGGTGTAAGGTCCCATGTGGGTCTAAGACCTAAAAAAGAATGTGCCAACTGTGTTTCTTGCCTGGCATGTCGTAAAAGGCGACTAATGATATATGGGGTTTTTAATATGTGATAGCGACGAGCTAGCCACTTGTCACTACTCTTTCACAATTTTCCGTCTAACCTAGCCCAGTTTTATTTTGACTGAATGTGGTTAAAGAGGCCTGCTATTGCCTGCTATATGTGATGTTATGTGTATGTATGTATGTGTAAAGTTGCTTTTGGATTTAAAATAGCACATCTTTTTGGACGTATTTCCTTCGCGACATTATGAGTTTTAGGTAGGTATAGAAAACAACACTTATAGTTTGTAGATTTGATTATAATTAAACCTAAAAGTTCAATCTATGGTGAAGATAGTAATAATTATATGGAATCCAAAAGGTATTATTTCTGCTTAACTAACTTTCAATCGTGAGGTAAGAATTAAAAGTCCGGAAAATTACAAAACAGACGATATGAGATTGTCGCTACTTGTAAAATACATATTAAACCTACCTTTGTTCTTACGAGTCTCAGAAAAGTACTTTACAAGTAGGTAATAGCCAGTAAGAGGTCCCATAGTTTTAAGCGTTGATTACTTAATAGCCAAAAGGAATACCAATGGCCAATGCTCAAACGTAATCTAATAAACTCAACTATCACGTTCAACTTTCTTCGGCAAAACATTTCTCACAGTCGTGACGTAATTCAACAATTGGAATTACTGAGCCTCAAGTGGCAGTTATTTTGCAATTAATCTATACTAGAATTATAAAGAGAAAGATTAGCTTTTTTGTGCTGGTTTGTTTGAGTTAAGTTCTAAGTTTCTAATGACAGGCCCGTTGGTCGAGTGGTCAGAGACCCTGGACATGAAACCAAGGGTTGCGGGTTTGAATCCCGCTAGGGGCAAATATTTCGTATAATAAACATGGATATTTGTACTGGAGTCATGGATGTTTATAACATATTTAAGTATGTCTATCCGTACATATATATCCGGACACATATCCGTACTAAGCTTAAAAGCACAAGCTTATAAGCTTAGTTTGGGACTAGGGAATTGGTGTGCCAGTCTAAAGAATTTATTACTTATTATTATTTTCTTATTTCTGTAAAACCTTCACTGTAACTATTAAAAATACGTTTTGTCAAATTTTGTGGTCAAAAAGTCAATGACTTGAACTGTGTTTGTTTCATGTTAAAATTACAAAATCTTAATTGCATCTGTGTGAAGCCGATGCGTGTCACAAGTACGATTTACACAAATACAAGTCTTCGTGCAAAGTGCCAATAGTTCAAGTATTCTCATAGTTGCAGGTTACGGTTAGGTTAAAAACCCCATGGGAATACTGCGTATGCGCAATCTTTTGTTTTGCTGTTATTTACTATTTAAGATCAGTTAACTTGGTTACATAATACGACATGTTTCTAATTATGAACAGTTGTGTTTCGTAATACAGCGTGTTTTGTAGTTCCCATTGAGTAAAAAAGGATGCTTCCTCCATTTGACTTTGATATACTGTGAGTGTATCGATGAGGTTAAGCGAACTCTGAGGTTCCGTTTCTTTCATTGTGTTTTTGTAGAGCAGAATATAGGAGAACGTTTATAGATTTATTGTAAAATTTGTACTAAATAGTGTTTTACTAAATAGAAGGTTTTGTTAGTCTAGTGATAATATAAAAACCGGCCAAGTGCAAGTCGGACTCGCATACGAAGGGTTCCATACCATGATCTTTAAAACGGCAAAAAAAACCTGTCTGTTGTATAGGAGCTCCCTTAAATAAATAAATTATAATAATAAATATCAGACTACATCACGTACATTGATTTGACTCCGAGGTAAGTAGCTTAAGCACTTGTTTTACGGATATTAGAATCAATAGTCGTATTACAAATATATACTTAAATATTGGATATTAACACCCAGATACAGAACAAATACAAGTATTCATCATACGAATGTTTGTCCAGGGTGTGGATCGAACCCACAACTCTTGGCGCATGGGTCAGGGTCACTACCGAATGCGCCATCCAGCCAGTCAAATATATATTTTTTCTGTTTTTAAGTATTTTAGTTGTCGCGGCAACAGAAATACGTCACATGTGAAAATTTCAACTGTCTAACTATCACGTTTCATGAGATACAGCCTGGTGACAGACAGACGGACGGACGGACAGCGGAGTCTTAGTAATAGGGTCCCGTTTTACCCTTTGGGTACGGAACTCTGAAATGTATGTAGATAAGTATAAATAGAATGGATAGATACTTAATACTATTTTATTTAAAGGTACTGGACGTTGTTTTGCTACTCTTAATGAAGTTTATGGATTAACTATTTTATGGTGTTTTAAAGAAAATATTACGAATCATCTCTATCCAAGACACATTTTATAGTAATTCTAGATTTGCCGAGTCTGGTGCTTACACCGAAGCTATGCCAAGATCTTTGAAACTCTTAGATAAGCAAACGCGAAAGTTGTCAATTTAAATTTTAAAGTGAATCAATGCGATGCCATGACAAGAAGTCATAATAGTCTGATATCACTTATCATTCCTCCATAATACATTAATCATGGATTAATCATGGTGAAGGGTAGTCTATCGGAATTCATGATCGATATATTTAATGCGTTTTGATTTTTCTTAAACTTACTTAAGTGAACGGTATTAGTGTGTTTTCGGTCTTGTCTTGTTGTAAATTAAAAAATATTGCAATAATTAAAAACTTAATTCTTAGTACCTATATACGAAACCTGAAAACTGATTCTGTATAAACAGAATCGTTAATAAAATCGATTACAATTAAAAAGCTCAAGTTTTTACATCCTGTAATATTTTGACCAAATTACAAATCTTAGTTAAAGTTACACCCGACTGAAAACTTTATTGTGCATGCGCATTGCTTGTCACAAGGTCACAAGTTCGTTCATTATATCTAATAAGTCCAAAACTATACTTACACACCGAGGCAACACCAAAAGTTTGTAGCTATGTGAGTTTTTGAGATACCATTAAATTTTTTTTACACTGATTCATACATAACATGACATCACGCCCATAATCCCCGAAGGGGTAGGCAGAGTCAAAGGGGCAGCATCCCCCTTTAACCACATTCAGCCAAAACTAAAGCCGGGTTGGGTTAGATAGAAAATTGTGAAAAAGCAGCGACAAGCGGCTAACCTGTCGCCTACACAACCACACACCCAAAACTCGATATACCTATAAGTCGCCTTTTACGACATGCTAGGCAAGAACCACAGTTGGCATATTCTTTTTAAGTCCCAGGCCAACATGGGACAGTGGGCTGGGTTGGATGGAAAGAATATACTGATTCTTTAAATAAAAATATTTGACCCGATTTCAGTTTCCGTTTATAAAAAAAAAATACCTTGTGTATTCAAACTAGCATTAAGTGTCAGCGACTTATCACGTAGACGACTATATTTGGACCCGATACACCCTTAACTGCTACAAAGTACCGCATGCTTAGTAGTAAAGTGACCTAACTTAAAATATGCTGCTGATGGAACATTAAACTAATTGTTCTAACGCGTAATATCTATATATTAATACGTGAAGCAAAAACTTTTACGAAATATACGCGGCGGAGGAGTATGAGATTTGGCACAGTTGAAGTTTGTATAGAGAAGGAGTGCAGAAAGCTAATATTTTAATCAATAATCCATTAGAAATACATTAGATAATTAAACGGATTATGGTCGAATTTAGACCAGAGGGCGACCCCTAGTTAATTTAAATACACATCAAATTTTGATTTAGATCACTTTAACACGAGTTATTCCCTGAGGATCCCATTCCCCGAGGATCCTGTCCCAGAAGATCCCATTTTTTTTTATCTTCATTAACTGAATCAATACCATGCGTTACATGTGACGTAGTCTCCAAGGATACACTATACAACAATAAAACATGAAAGCCCCTGTTTTATTGATGAGACTCGCAATATACAAGATATGAACAGAAATAAACTTCGCAAAGAAGTCTGATACCTCTTCTTCCTAGCGTCATGTCCCGTGTTTAGACGGGGTCCGCTTAGACCATAATCCAGTATTTAGCGAGTCTGGTAATTACATTGAAGCGACTGCCGATCTGACCTTCGTAACCCTAAGACAGGGGAACCAGACAATTTTTGGGTCATGGCCACAAATCCAAAGTTGAATTTGCAGGTTTCATCATGATGTTTTCCCTCACCGCCGAGCTAGTGGTATGAATACGTACATAGATTTGAAAAATCCAGAGGTACGTGCCCGGGTTTGAACCCGTACTCCTCGGTTAAGAGTCGCGTGTCCTTACCATTGAGCTACCACCGCTCTCTAGCAAAGAAGTCTGATACCATTTACAAAAAATACCTAAATCACTTGTCACAACTCATGCTTACACTTTCGCTCAGACGATGTCATTTAAGTACAATGCATAGCTTTAGATACGGATTACGCTATTACATAAAAAGGCTAGGAGGATTACGTAGGATATGTGTAATATTATTAAATTGTCGGTACTGTTTTGTATAAGATTATGTCATTACATTTATAATCTACTGCCTACGCTTTTCTATTATGTTATTAGAAGAACTAAAGAACTTTATTGTTGCATGGTACTAAATGTTTTGTGTCGCAAAAGTAAGTAAGTATGACTATTAGACTGGGATTGCACAACAATATCCTGTTTTATTTTTAACTCTAGCTGTACCGGCGATCTTTGTTCCACCTAACAGTTCAATAAGGTTGCATAATCGCAATCATTGACATTTTTAGTGATGAATATCATATTTTAATACTTATTATCATATTCCGGATAAAGGCAGTTCCAAAAACACCAAAATTCACCACCCGTTCTGTGTTTTTCAGTTCGTTATAAATGGTGTAACTAACACGACTCTGTTTTATAAATAAACTAGCTGACCCGGCGAACTTCGTTCCGTCAATAAGAATCTTTGCTCTTGAAAACTGATATTCTTTCTATTAATGAATATCATATTTTAATATTTATTATCTTATTCCGGACGAAGATAAATCCGAAAACACAAAGATCATAAAAATTGGTTTATCCATTCTAGAGTTATAAATGGTGTAACAAACACGACTTTCTTTTATATATATAGATTCAATAAATACATTATTCAGACTGACACACCAATTCCCTAGTTCCAAACTAAGCTTATGCTTGTGCTATGGATACTAGGTGAACGGATAGACATACTTAAATACGTTTATAAACATCCATGACTCGAGTATAAATGTCCATGTTCATCACACGAAACATTTTCCCCTAGCGGGATTCGAACCCGCGGCCCTTTGTTTCGAGGCCAAGGTCTCTGACCACTCGACTAACGGGCCTGTTAAGATATATATAGATGTCGTTTAATGTCAGTAATAAAAGAGTTTGCGTTTTACAAATAAGTTTACGTTAGGAAGAGAATAATGTGGACTGTGCTATGATTAGGTTCATATATTGCCGAATTGTGATGTTGAAATCATTTTTTTACTATTACAGTTAAAGTAGCCATGGTTTTTATTCCTCAGGACATAAAAACCAATGAGTTAGCTATCTAGCTACTTTTCGTTGCCGCCTGTACATATAAATATTACATAGTCTTATCCCGGACTCTAAATTATCATTGTCCTCATAACGTTTTGTCGCGTGCGCGGTCGCGTGTCCGTTTAGACCATAATCCAGAGAGCCTGGTAATCACGTTGAAGCAACTGCCGATCTGACCTTCGTAACCCTTATATAGGAGAACCAGACAATTTTTGGATCATGTTACACATCCGTAGTTGTTATAATGCGCAGTTTTCATCACGATTTTTTCCCTCACTGTCGAGCTAGTGTTATAAGTAAGTACATATATAGATTTAAAAAATACAGAGGTACGTGCCCGGGTTGAACCCGCACCCCTCGGTTAAGAGGCGCATGTACCATTAAGCTACTACTGCTTTAAATTATATTTCCGACTAAATGCAGGTAAAGGTTTCCTTGTTCTTAAACTCTGTCCATATCCCTTCGAGGATTAAGAAACGGGGACTAAAAAAAAGAATGTGCCAACTGTGTCTGTTGCCTAGCATGTCGTAAAAGGCGACTAATGGTATATAGGATTTTGGGTATGTGATTGTGTAGGCGACGAGCTAGCCACTTGTCACTACTTTTTAACAATTTTCCATCTAACCCAGCCCAGTTTTGTTTTTGGCTGAATGTGTTTAAAGTAGCCTGTTTCCCCTTTGACTCTGCCTACACCTTCGGGGGATTATGGGCGTGATGTTAAGTATCTATTATTAGCTACCATCATTAAGCCAAGACCTAGTCTCCCGTGACCTCCCTAATACCCATTGTCACACGTCACCGGTCATGTCTAAGCGCGACTAATTGCCCATAACTAAACAACGCTCACCGATTATCCATAACTGTTCGGTACGAATCGAATTTCATTCGAAAGTAGAAGTAAGACTCGTAATTATTTACTCGAACGCACTTTCGATGTCGAATTTTGTAATACTTCGTTACCGAAAGCGAAATCGGAATGTAACAGCACTATGTCAGTAATTAGTGAGGTGATTGTTTTTGTGTAGGGAGCTTAGAGCTTTTAAAGTTTACTTAGTAATATATTAATACATTAATTTGCCATACGTGAATAAACTTTGTCCTTTCAAAAAATAACAGTTAAATTTTATTAGAAAATGTTTAAGTTTTTTTTTTTTTAAATTTGGACTTTATTTAGTTTGCTCATTATAATTTATTTATCATATACCATTAGTTGCAATTTTCTAGGGATAGGCATGGAACACAGTTCGTACACTCTTTTTCTATTACACATTTCTTCATACTAGTGTTCGTCCAGTGGTCGAAATTCGACCATAATTCATTTAATTTTTTTATGAATTTCTAACGCAATATCTCCCTTTCCATAAAAACGTCAACTGTGCCAAATCGCATACTCCTCCGTCCGCAGAATGTCCGTATAAGGGTACAAATATTTTGCTTCACGTATTAATTATATAGATGACTAAAAAATTATGTTTAGTCCGTCAGTTAGATTATAAAAAATATTGAACACGTATTTTTTTATTTATTTGTCAAACAAGCATTGACGAAGTTACAATGCATTCAAGTTGCTCGTGACGTCACACGTAGGCACAATTTTTACTTACAAGTGACGTCGCAAGCCCCCACTCCAAAACTTTGATGCTCTTTATATTTGTAATTTTTTGTTATCTTAATAAAGCGAAAAATATGTGTCTAGTATTTTTGTATAATCTAACTGACGGACTAAATAAAATTATAGTTTTTTAATGCAGTCATCATCCCTATTCAAGCTATATAATGTCGTATATCCTTATCAATTAAACGACCACCACTAGTCCTACTTCTCGAACTATTATATAATATCGAGTAAATTGTACAAGTTCTAAATTCCATGACATCGTTTATATCATGGAATTCGTGACATGCCAGCGTTCCGTTAAAAATATCATGCGAAAATATTTGACGGAATGGTTCTTAACATATGCCAGTCACCACACAAATGTAGCACTGTGGGAGTTTGTTGCTAATTCATACAATGACTTGTATTTTTGAAATGTAGTGCAATTTATTTTATTATACTAGGCAATGTATAATTTCTAGAGACATTTAAAGTGTTTTTTTTTTTGCATTTAAAAAAATGTGTCTAACAATTTCTGAGTTTACTTATTAAGTTTTTAGTATTGTCAGAATTCCCTATAATTTTTCAGATTACTACTACTGCAATTAACTTTACGCCACTTCCCTAGCGGGGTAGGCAGAGAGAACTGAATATTACTTTTAGATTACATACATATAACTTAACCTTATTGCCTTACCATAAAATACAGACAAAGTTTAATATTTATCTTAGATAAAATCCAACATTAGTAGAATATATTTAATAAATTAATGTAATTCGTCATCAAAGTAGTTCATCCTTATTATTTAGCTACAAACGAAGTAAATATGTATAAAGATTTACCACTAAATATTTATGCTTGTATAAACATATTAATATATAGTAATTACTCGTTTATAATTGCAGAATGAATGCAGCGTAATATGCGTATGACATTGTTTACTCATTTGAATAAGTAGGCCCAAGAGCCGTCGGATTTTCTCTCACGTAACATGACGCCTCTCAGGTGAAATTATCCCTTCGTTAGGATTTCCTTAAAGATATCAGGTTCTCTGTTGATCAGGGTCACGTGTGGTCAAGGTTTTTAGGTTGAGGTGTAATATAATTACTAGAATAGAATAGAGTAGAATAGAATGTTTTTTATTGCCAGAAATTGTGTTGCAAAAGGTGGTTACATATAATTTACATAAGTTTCAACAGTTACCCATACCGGGTATGCAATATAAAAGTTAAATCAATTAGTTTAAATAAAATTTTTACTGTTCATATGGTCGTGCTTATCGTGAGATTTAGTAATTACACTGGAATGATAGCCATCAGACCTTTGTAGGTATTAGCAAAACTAGACAAATATAATGAAGTTTACACATTCATAGTGTAAGTACGTACGATGTTTTTGACTTGTGTGACTCGCTCCGATTTGAAGCTGTACCCTTTAGTACCAATAAAGTGCTAGGATAAGGGGTGATTATTACTCGACAGTCAGATGAAGAAATAACGATACAATAAATTACAATACATTCAAAATAAAAATACATGTTACATAGTAGTAAAATACTGGAAATGATGATTTTAAAATAAGTAGGTGATTTCGTCTTTCAAGCAATTTCTATTAAAAAAATAGTCCATTACTTTTCAGAATAATTTTACTATTTGCATGGTGCAGTCATTTCGCCCTGATTGGCTGGTGAATCAAACGTTGTGAACATATGACGGGTTTATAGTAAAATGCTAATTGGTCAAGGATTAATACATTTAATTTCGATTGGAAAACAGAGGAAATATTTAAAAAGAGAATAATTTATTAGTACTAATGGTCGCCCCGTGGTCAAAATTCGACCATAATTATTATTTTTTTAAAATAATTTGTAACGAAATATTAATTAAAATATTAGCTTTCTGCACTCCTTCTCCATATAAACTTCAACTGTGTCAAATCTACTCCTCGGTCCGCGAAATTCCCTTTAAAAGGGGTACAAAAATTATGCTTCACGTTTTAATATTATATGGATGTTACGTAACTCGGAATGGTTTAATTATACCAGTTAGTTGTTAATTTTAACCTATGTAAGTACGCTCATTATGTTGTTATTATGTTAAGAATATGTGTTCTCGGTAAGTGAAACACATATTTCTTTGTGATTCTTTTAGCGAAATAAAGATCTTTGAACCTAATTCTAACGCCCGTATCACCACTCTATAGGTTATTTACTCGATGTTCTCAAATGCTTGATGCTTAAGGCACACACGTTTTTTTCAACTAACTTACATCGTCTATGTTGCTTTTAAAAGTGACAGTGTAGGCTCAATGTCTTTGCCGGTAGAAAATAGTTTAATCTGTGACCATTGTCGCACGGTCTGTGCGTCCGTAACGAGGCTTGACACTTACGGCTGTGTTGATATAAGTAGTTGGATGTTTGAAAGCTTGTCACCGGAAAAGTTTAGGTAATAGATTTAAAGTAGGAAGGATGTAGTCACTAAACGGGTCTATGTCAAAAGTGAGAGAGGAAGATTGAAAATAAAACTTTGTCGGAGTTATTTAATGGGCTTTTTTTATTTATTTCTTTGATCACACTAAAGTCAGTATTCGTTAGTATCTAGCCTGTATTATGTACTTAACGGCTCTTCAAACCATAATAAAGAGTAAAATTATAATAAACTTACTGAATGACGTTGTGAAATAAACCGTTGTATTCATTTTACGACGTCATTTGACTGTTATAAAAGTATACAATTATTGTTTATTTATTGACTCTTCAGAGCTGTACTAAAACCGTTCTTTGTTAATAATATTGTACTTACCTATTTACTGCTATCTTCTATAAAATGTACCTTTTTTAATTATATTTTTACTCCTACTACTAGATAGAATATCATTCTTTTGTTTTGTAATAATATAGGGATAGTCTATAATATAAATAAATGATATGTTATGGTTTGATATAAAATATTAATTGAGATATACACTTTTTTATATAAACTCATAGTAGTTGGATATTATCTGACTATGTCATTTGGAAATTATAGCATAAAATAACTTATGTCTACAAGAAGTTAAACTCACTCTTTTAATGTAATTAAATATGCAGTCATCTCACTAACTGCCATTAATTAAATCAGATAAAGGTTGTGCAAATTAGAAACCTCATTGGGTATTCCTTTGCTGCCCATTAAGGTAATATGATGGGTGTGCAGCTGTGATGTGTACGCAGAGTTATAGGAATGTCGAGTTTCACTATAGGCTGACTGACCGGTTTGGGACTTTTCATTTCAAGAGTCATTAAACCGTTTAATGGTAAGGATGTTTTTGTTAGCTTAGACCTCGTCTAAGATGGATATGTAATGAGCTAGATGACAAAAAAAATCTGTTTAGTCCGCTAGTTAGATAATAAAAAATATTGAACACGTATTTTATTGCAGTCATCATCCTTATTGATTATGTAGCATACCTACCATAGAGTGACCCATGTTGGTCTGGGACTTAAAAATAATGTACCAACTGTATTTTTTGCTTAACTTTCGTAAATGGCGATTAGTGGCGTACTTTTGGGCCCGTAGATTTTGCATTGCATTTCCGTGGTATGAGGTATGAATTACTATTTAATAGTTTCAAAACAATAGGAACGAGTTACAAATCAATTTACAATATCTATTAGTTATTCTAATCAGAACTTACCCATGTATGTTTCCCCCTAAAGAGATAGTTTTTATGAAAAGAAAGCTATGATTCACTATTTGTAATTTCGTCCATTTCAAAACTGCCTTGATAACTTAACTATGAAAACTACGTGATTAAAAAAAAAATCTGTCACGATTTTTACACATTGACATACGTGCAATGATGTGAAAAAATGACGAATTTTTTTTAAAGTAGATAAGTAGGTGAACTGTGGATAACATGATTCATCAAAAAACTTAAAAATCGGTTAGAATTCCTACACATTAGATACCTGATAAAAAAGTTGTTTTTCTTTAGTAAAGTTAGACAATATTATCAAAATATTTATATGAGACTTGTCTAATGATTTTTGTTGAAGCAGCTATCTTCGACCTCAGTTACCCTTTCATAGATTACAATATCTTAAGCATCCTAATATTTTGTCAATATTTTTTTCTATCCGCCTGAATCCCTGTCTATACCAATTTCCTATCATTACGTCCCGAGGTCCACTTAGACCAGGATTTAGCGAGTCTACTAATTACATTGAAGCAACTGCCGATCTGACTTTCGTAACCCTAAGATAAGGGAACCAGACAATTTTCGGATCATGGTCAATCCAAAGTTGTTCGATTTTGCAGGTTTTATCACGATGTTTTGCCTTACCGCCGAGCTAATAGTATAAAAACGTACATAGATTTGAAAAATCCAGAGATACGTGCTCGGGTTTGAACCCGCACCCCTCGGTTGTGAGGTGCATGTCCTTACCATTGAGTTACCACCGCTCTCACAATATCTATGAATGAATGAATAAACCTCTGTCTACAGTCTCTGTTTATAGTCTCATAAATAAATCAATGCTTAGATTTGGAATATGCAAACTGATGTTTTTATGCACTAAGGTAATAAAAGTACCTACAATTATAGTACCTTAATACTACATGTGAAAGCTATAGCAACATCCTTCACCCAATGTGTTATATATTAAACTACCTACATATAATTTTCCATTCCATGTAATTTTAACGCTAGTGCCAGTTTCTAACTGATGCCCGCTTTCTATGTTAAATAACATATAATCTTGTCGTCATAAGTTACAAGTTCCTTATTGGTATGAACAAAAAACAAACTTGACATTTGTCGACGTTAACTTATTTGAAACATGTTATATACTTATTTATTACTGTTCGTAATTATGTTTATTGGGGCTATTGTACATTTGCCAGAAAGTTACTTCGTCACAAAAAAATTCATGTGGAAATTCGTCATAATTCTATTTTTGTCTAGTAAAGTTACCGCACTCGTCTTTAGAACTGTGGCGAATTAATTTTTAAATGTATGGAATGTTTTACATTGTGGCGAATTAACTTTGTGGCAAATGTCTAATAGCCCGTTTGTTGGTATAATATATTACTTATGCGTTCATCATCTTCCTAGCGTTATGTCCCGTGTTTAGACGGGGTCCGCTTAGACCATGGTCCAGGATTTAGCGAGTCTGGTAGTTACATTGAAGCGACTGCCGGTCTGACCTTCGTAACCCTAAGATAGGGGAACCAGACAATTTATGGATCATGGTTACAAATCCAAAGTTATTTGAATTTGCAGGTTTCATCACGAAGTTTTCCTTCACCGTCGAGCCAGTGGTATAAATACGTACATAGACTTGAAAAATCCAGAGGTACGTGCCCGGGTTTGAACCCGCACTCCTCGGTTAAGAGGCGCGTGTCCTTACCATTGAGCTACCACCGCTCCGATATTATTTATGCGTTATGTGTTGGCATACCAAAACAATTTATCTACATATTAGTAACAGCTTTGAATCGTCTTTTATTTTTATTTTCTTTTGGTTAAGTATTCCCAGCCTCATGCGTGTTGTATTTGTACTTTTTTGTTACGTGTTACAGAATAAAAACAACACTTTATTTATTATAAAGCAATTCAATATGCTTCTACCATATTATAACTTTTTTGACAGTTCTGACTTAGATTGCTATGCTAAGACATAGAGTGAAGAAAATTTTTTCTACGGATTTCTCAAATACAGTAGATAGACTAACTATAGGTATAGTGCATCTTTTTATGTCAAGACCTTAATGATAGAAATCACAATCAAATATAAGGGAAAACACAGTGAAGAATAGAGCGAAAACAGATGAAACATTCATATCAAATATTGAGGATGTGTGATTACGATCAAAGTATTTTCTCCCATATCAAATGGTTATGAAAGCCATATGGTAGTTGCTTCAATGTAAGAACCAGATTCGCTTGTAACATCATAGTCGAAGCGGTCGCGAGCTATTAACAGACTAACAGAATAGTATATATAAACGCTAGGAAGATGATGACTATGTACCTATGTTAGATATATCGAAATTTTAGTTAGTGTTGCCGAAAAATCTATAGTTAAACGGCCAAATCATCTATATTCTATAAGATCGATAGGAAAATTGATAGTATCGATGTCTATGTTAGTGCAATACTATCGGTAAATAGCAATACGATATTATCGATAGTTTCGATCGCTGCCAACCAATGAATCGATAGTATCGATACTATCGATAGTATTGCTGTTCACCGATAGTTTTCAGTATCGATTGTCTATCGATAGACAATTGATATTGGCCTATCAAGCGGCAACACTGTAGTGTGCTGAACAAAGATACAGTTTAGTTTAGAAGTAGATCACACTTGTTATATCTTTTTCTTTTCTCAAATAAGAGCCTTGCTTTTCCTTAATAATTATTTTGAAGACTAAAGGTCAAGCAACGGTGTTTAATTAATTAAAGTAATTTTTATTTGAATAATAACGCAGAAAAGATTTCTTAAAAAAAAATTGAAAATATAAACCTATGTAGTACCAATGGCAAGAATACGTAGGTATATAATGTATTTATTATATATTCGTAGCCAATATTTACTTACAAGCATTCTCTCTGTGTTTTCAATTTATATCTAACTTCTAAGTCATGATTAAAAAAAACATTAGCAATAAAGACTGTTCTTGTATCGTGCTTGTATGAAACAATTTCGTAGTTTTGATTTTCTTTACATTGAAACATATTAAATTATACAGCTATCGTGTTGCAGAAAAATCTTATGTATCTGGAAATGTTCGACAAACGTCGGCTACTAGTCGACTGGAACAGAGCATTAATTTCTAAACACGTTAAAATCATATAGTAAGTAGACATTGAACAATTAACGCGAGTAAAAAATGTGCTGAAATTCTTTGCGATGACTTCAGAATTATTAAAATATTTTATTGAAAATAAAAAAAAAATGTATTCTTTAAATGACAAAATAACGATTCATAATAATAAGAATCACACTCTGTCACTCATCGTAATATTAAGGGAGAAAATTTCACCCTTCATTTAATGAGATTGTCATCAGGCCGTTAAGAAGAGCGGGAGGACATTGATGGGAAAATGCTATACCCTAATTAAATACTATTATTATAAATACGAAAGTAACTCTATCCGTCTGTCTGGTTGTTAAGTGTACCACACCAAAACTATTCAGCCAATAGCAATAAATTCTTTGTACCAAAAGTTTTAACTACAAAAACGATAACATATTACATCTATACTTATAATAAATCTGTAGAGAGGTCAATTCTGTACATGAAATATATTTTCAAAATAACTATCAGGGGGTGATTAGTGATCGATACTGATGCCAAAAATGCAATCAGTAAAATTTTTGTCTGTCTGTCTGTCTATCTGTCTGTCTGTATATCTGTCTGTCTGTCTGTCTGTCTGACTGTCTGTCTGTCTGTCTATCTGTCTGTATGTTCCTTATAGAAACAAAAACTACTCGACGGATTTTAACGAAACTTGGTACAATTATTCTTCATACTCCTGGGCAGGTTATAGTATACTTTTCATCACGCTACAATCAATAGGAGCAGAGTAGTGAAGGGAAATGTTGGGAAAACGGGAGAAGTTACTCCATTTTTTAAGCTTCCGTCGCGTGTGCAGCCTTAATGGTTAAACTTATATAGAAATCATGTATGACGGAAATAGTCTTTTTAATATTAACCATAAACGCGGGTGACACCGCTGGCACAGCTAGTCCCAAATAAAATCTGAATCTCGGTAGAAGCACTATAGTCTCTGTAATAGAAAACCAATTTCGCGTAAAACTGTGGAAAAAAGATAGTTATTTAGGGGCCATTCATAAAGTTTGCCACACGTTTAAGAGGGGGAGGGGGTCTACAAAGTGTGACATGGTGTGACAACGGGTGCCTAAAGGAGGGCGGTAAGAGACCCAGAAAAAATGGGGGCGTTGTGTAGAGTATTCTTAAAGAGATTTTTTTCAACAATGTCTTGTGTTATTAAAGTGGCGTGAAGTTTAGTTAGTTAGTTAATGTCTTGTGTTCACCAAGATTATTAAAAATCATCGGTTACCTTACCAGGGCACTTTCTTCATTTGAAGTTATAGTGGTTTTTAAGTAAGTAAGTGAAAAAATGGGGGCGCTAAAAAAATATTTATCCTCAAAGTGGGCAGTAGACAAAATAAGTTCGGGAACCCCTGATCTATGTTAAGATCAAACTTGAATGTAATAGTTGGTTTTCTTGCAACATAGTCAAGTTTACGAAGCAACTTGTTATTTCCCTGTGTTCAAGCCGAGTGTTGAACCCGGACGAAAAGAAAAACGCTTAACGGGTCTGGTGGGTGCCACCCATAGTGAAACTAGACACCTAGTGTCACTTAGGTATCCTAGGAATGCCAGGTACCGGTAAACATCAAAGGTGAGAGGAATGCCTAGTTATGCACCTTGTTAATCACTTGAAAGCGATTTGATTCAATTAATTGATTGATTGGTATACAAGTTGTAAGTTAAAACTGGTAGTATTAAAAATAGTGAAGTGGTTATAGTATTTTCTTTTTCATTTTCTATAAAAAAATAGTAGCATTGATTTGTATTGTCAAAAGCTTTACTTACTTACAACAAAAAAGGCATAAGTTAACAAAGTCACGGTTAACTAGCTAAATAATAAGTAAAAACAAATATCCGACTTGGAGGCCAATTCTAACTTAGGGTCGCTGTCCCAAAATTATGGCTAGTTTTGTATAATTATAATTGATTTTTAATAAAAATCGGACCGTTTTCTATAATTGAGTAACATATTAGATATTTAATATTTACTTTAAAATGTTTTTTTTTTAATTATTTAAATAATTAAGTGACAATCATACTATTTTTGTTGATTTCTTAGGTAAAAATGTTTATGTTATATCAAGAATTTTGTTGGTCAAAA
Source organism: Glyphodes perspectalis (assembly GCA_951394215.1). Lineage (NCBI taxonomy): Eukaryota > Metazoa > Arthropoda > Insecta > Lepidoptera > Crambidae > Glyphodes > Glyphodes perspectalis. The sequence goes on from OX596219.1 coordinate 12,233,685, forward strand.
GATACAAATTAATATGTATGTATGGCAGTTTTATAGTCGAAAAACTATAATAATAACCTTTTTAAGATTACATAATGCATGATGACTGTTACGACTATTTTATTTATTCAAAAGAGAGAGCGTTGTCAAAACGTGTTTAATATTAAAGAAAATATGTAGAGGTCTTGTTTAGGCTGTTGCATATTTTGATTAAGAATCGAACGAATATTAGTATTGAGAATTTGAGACATGAGATAGGGAACCAATAACAAAATTTGTTTTAATTGTTGACAATGCTAATTGATTTATTTATTAAAATACCAATAATAAGATAGTAGTGGTAGCTCAACAGGTAAGTACGCGTCTCATAAGCGAGGAATGTAGGTTCCAACCTGAGAGAAAAATCTTAGTATGGACTTATTTCACTAGGCCAGCGGCAAATGAAACATCGTGAGGTGATCTGTACATTAAAAAATGAATTTGTCTGGTCTTCTAAGGGTTCTTAAATCATGGACAAAAGTGAAAAAACCAGGAGAGCTAAATCCAAGATCATAGCCTCATCCAACAATGACTAAAGAGCAGCAGGTTCTTTGGACCATGTTTAGCCAAATAAAATAGTAGTGGCAAGTGATCAGCTCGTCGCCTATATAATTACATACCAAAATGCCTGATAAACCATTGGATGCCTTGTACAACATGCTAGGGCATTAATAGATCTGTTTACATACATACATGCATAACATCACGCCCATAATCCCTGAAAGGGTAGGCAGAGTCAAAGGGGCAGCACGCATTAAGCAAATTCAGTCAAAAATAAAACTGTACTGGGTTCGATGAAAAATTGTAAAAAAGTTGTGACAAGTGGCTAGCTTGTCGCCTATACATTCACACACCCTAAACCCGATACACCATTTGTCGCCTTTTACGACATGTTAGACACAATTGGCTCAGTCTTTTTAAGTCATAGGCCAACATGGGACAATGGGCTGAGTTAGATGGAAAATTTAGATCTGTTGATTTATTTGTAAATCCCAGGTTAGCGGGAGATGGTATTATAATAAGATGATACCATAAAACAATTATTATTATCATAGATATTGGTTTAAGACACAACAAGATAATATTAACTATCATACCATAAATAAAAGCTATCCGAAGTAGAAAAAGAATATCTTAACGATGCCAGCACATCATTAGCATCACACTGATTGACGTGGCAACATTTCATTACATTCCTCGCTGCTGCCAGTCCACAGAGTTAGTTTTTGCGTTAAGCAGCATACTGAGCATACTCGCGCACTATGCTTAGTGTTGTCAAACAAAAGTGAGTTGTTTGTGGTGAACACGCGACTTACGAGTGGAAAACAGTGTTCTGGTGCATTCTAACCGTCGTCTATTCGTTTATCTATACTTATAATAAATCTGTAGAGAGGTCAATTCTGTACATGAAATACATTTTCAAAAAAAAAAAAAAAATTCAGTCGAATTGAGAACCTCCTCCTTTTTTTTGAAGTCGGTTAATAACTATCAGGGGGTGATTAGTGATCGATACTGATGCCAAAAATGCAATCAGAATTTTTTTTGTCTGTCTGTATGTTCCTTATAGAAACAAAAACTACTCGACGGATTTTTAACGAAACTTGGTACATTATTCTTCATACTCCTGGGCAGGTTAAAGTATACTTTTCATCACGCTACAATCAATAGGAGCAGGGTAGTGAAGGGAAATGTTGGGAAAACGGGAAAAGTTACTCCATTTTTTAAGCTTCCGACGCGTGTGCAGCCTTAATGGTTAAACTTATATAGAAATCATGTATGGCGAAAATAGTCTTTATATTATTAACCATAAATGCGGGTGACACCGCTGGCACAGCTAGTTATAAATAAGTTCGTAGCGTTTATCATAATTATATTATGGTTTACACCTAAACATTGTACCTTTATTAAAACTAATTATCTTTTCTTTCATTATTACACATGTAATCTAATGTAATCTTAACTGAACTTTATTTTGGATATGAAGTGGTTGGTCTCTGTGTATCCCTTTAATATTGTGAGCGTAGTATTATAATATAATAGCAGCGCCCCGCGGGTACGCTCGCATAGATAACGAGCCGGTAAGAAAATCGGTTGTGAAAAGGTTTGGCGCGAGTGATACCTCTGGTGTTGCTAGCGTCCATAGGCTACGGTACCCTCTTGCCATCAGGCGGGCCGTATGCTTGATTGCCACCTTAATTGGTATACAAAAAAAAAAAATCGGCCGATATAATGGAACGTCAAAATATCGCACTCATTGATTGCGTGTGCTAGAGTCACCATTAGGAAAGGTTTGCACAGAATTAGTTCTTACAGGCAGCACCCTGTCGTTTCACCCGCGTAGTTCCCGTTCCCGTGGGAATACGGGAATCAAATATAGTCTATGTTACTTGCTGATAAAGAAGCTTTCCGTTTGTGAAAGAATTATTTAAATCGGTCCAGTAGTTTCGGAGCCTATTCAATACAAACAAACAAACAATCAAATCTTTATAATATAAGTATAGATAAATACAGCATTACTGTCACATACAGGATGATTAGGAATCCGACTCATAAAAAAGATTATATTAAAGGTTCTTAAGGGTCAAAAGCTTCCCATATATATGTTAATATTGTTCTTGAAATGCCTTACTTCTAATTCAAATCATTAACCCGACAATAAATATATGTAGATCACTTGCTTTCATTTGAAAAGACGTGCTGATAAATCTCGCTGAATGTATAATTATATTAATTTGCAACGTAAACCCTGATTAACAATGACGATAAAACGCATTTAATCATCAAATGCCAATGAATGACTTCCGAGATGTTTTTATGAATGCATTACCAAGTATCAATGATAAATTGATTACCGATATAATCTCTCGTTGTAAATCGGTAGTGATTAATGTATTCCGTTTGATTTATGAATGCTTGCAAGGAGTTACGAATGTAGTAGCTACCTGTTTTATTTTATTGAACATATTAGATTTTACCTCAGCTCAGTCGGTTTGTTATAGAGATTTGTTGCTAAAAAGTAATGTTTTAATTCAGAAAACAAGCTTTAGTTTCTTCAAGTTCAAGTTAAATTTTATTCCAATCTGTTAAGGTCCGTCCCATTCTATTAAGTCAACGTCAACCAATATTTCACTCCTATAACATTAGCTTAGACATGGTATACAAAAAATAACCATATTTTCCGTTAAGATTTTTTTTTAAACTTAATTGCTTAGTTTTTTTTTTATATCAAATAGAACGTACAATATCGCTTGTACTTGGTTTGATATGATACACATTTAGCATCATTGCAAAAGAAATAGTGTTTGTCTTATATAAGTCTAAAAAAGTAGCCGTATCATTTGAAATATTATTTATCATTTTGATTTAAAATAAATAAAATTTACAAATATTTTAAAGTGTTCGTTATCAAGACCGGATTTAAAAATCTAGATTATTTATTATAACCTCATTACGTCTACGTATATAAGTTTGAATAATTTTATTTTACAGCTTTAAGAAATTTTGGCAAGAGATTTCCTCAATCCGCTCTCTAAATTCACAAATATTACAATGCCTTATCGCCGTGTCGCAATCAAAAGTGTATAAAGTGATGCGTTGTTTACATTTAAAGTTGTTTTGCATAATTACACGCAACCAAACGCTCGATAAATTCGTTTGGACGAAACGTAAACAGACAAACGTTTGTTTGTGAAGGGAAACTAGAGTCAAGTGACGGAAAGAGAAAAATATACAGCTTTTTTGTTTTTTTTTTTTGGAATCGTTGTTTCGGTAAGCTTTGATTACTATGGGATGGTATGGTATTACTTGTTACGTTTAACCAATATCTTTTTTTATGATGTTGCATCAAAAATTTTAGATTAATTATTTTATACGTAGATTTGTATGCTTAGATATTACATCGTGTAGGTAGATATTTACAGTTATTTAAAAACTACAGTTTTTTTGTTTATTTACAATATTGGCTTTAAAAAAACTCGATAGAAGACGCTTATGAATAATAATAATAATAAATAGTAAATTCTTCAGACCAACACGCCAATAGGTATGATGACTGCATTAAAAAACTATAATTTTATTTAGTCCGTCAGTTAGATTATACAAAAATACTAGACACATATTTTTCGCTTTATCAAATGAACAAAAATCACAAAGATAAAGAGCATGAAAGTTTTGGAGTGGGGGCTTGCGACGTCACTATTTTGTAAAAATTGTACGAAAGCGTCACGCGCAACATGCATTGTATCTTCGTTAATGTTTGTTTGACAAATAAATAAAAAAATACGTGTTCAATATTTTTTTATCTAACTGTTATATTATTTCGTTTTAACCTAAGCTTCTGTTTGTACTATGGATACCAGATGAACGGATATATCCACATACTTAAATGCGTTTATAAACATCCATGACTCGAGTAAAATGTGCATGTTCATCACACGAAACATTTGTGACCCCTGTCCTGGCGTTTGCGACCAACGGGCAAGTCAAAAATTAAATAGGTTTGCCAATTTATTTTTGCAAATAAAAACTGCAGAAAACATCCATGGAATTAATTGAGATGGCTACAGGCGAAAAATACGAAAAATATAATCTAAGGTGGACTAGGGCTAACCGATTCTATTCTAAAGAAAAAAAAGGATAATAATATGCTGGGTCCCTGTTAGGCCTCCCATTTGATTAATTGCTATTTAAGTGCTAATATAATAATTATAAATATATAAACAATCCCCATCACGATTGAAAATATGTATACTTTTTTCTCTATATTTTTATAAAGTACATGACACGAGCTAAATGTTTTTTTAAACCGAAATTAAGGTAAAACTTGTCTACGTTTTCTTTACAGAAATTACACTTAGGTCGAAATATTTGTATGGCACTCTTTTGAATTTATCCTATTTTTAGATGGCTATCACAAAATAATAATTTAGAAATTGGTGACTTTAATTTTTTGTATCCGTCACAACATTTTTTCGTGTCCGTCACAAAATTCTACATTATTAATTTGTGACAGACGCAAAAATTCCAAAATAGCACTATCGATCCTTCCCATAAAATACATTTCTACTAAAAAAATATGCAACAACTCACCGTTAACAGTAGACAACACAAGATATCTCCGAGCTGCATGGTCCTGTCAGCGCGACGTGTTCCCCGATGCGCGCGCGCGCGATCTGTGCGCCGTGCGCGTGTATCGGTGCGCGTGCCTGCTGCGCGCTACCGTGACATATAGATATGGAGCTGGTGATACCACTTTCTGTTTTAACGTTTTAGGTTCTCTCTGCCTACCCCACTAGGAAAATGACGTGAAGCTAGTTATTGAGATAGATAAATAATCCTTATTGCTGGAAAATCAATAGGGTTGTTGACACTAATCTTTGATAACATACCATTGTCACATCCCCAATCCCAGAAAGTTAAGGTAAAAGGAAAAAGAAGAAGTTTCTTCTATCACTTTTAGTTATAAATAAAACGGAGCTCGGTTATATGGGGAATTGTGGAAAAGTGACTAGTTATTTTACATAACACGTAGCTAATATATCTTTTTTTTGGACGAAAATCAGTAGACTGGTTGATATTACTAAACGTAGTAAGTTTTGACTTACTTTTTACAAATTGTCAATATACCATATTCTTTAAATTAACAGAATAAATTTATATAAACGTTTTACCATTGTCAGTCACTATTCTTCATTACATTAAAGATGTTTGTATTTGATTAAAATGACATATTAATTTAAACTTATAAAAAAGTAATATGAATATATTCATTATACTGATTAATATATATATACAGTTTGAATCTTAATAATTTAATTTAAAATGAAATGGCAATGGTTGGAGTTTTGAATATCTCAAAATAATAAATTAAATTTTCGTCGGTGTATTTATCAGCTCTATGTCATATCGTTCAGGTGCTTGCGCGCGCGTCACCCGCTCTCACATCTTTGTTTATTTATTTATTCCCAATAACAATAGGTTTGAACTAATATTGCATTGTTAATGTTGCTAAAATACACCTGTAGTTATGGGCAAAGATTTAGAGGAGGATATCTCGGAGTGGTGCCAAATTTTAATAAAAAAGTGATGGTATAGCAGTAGTTTAGATACAGGTCTTACCTGAGAGGGATTTTGGTTCAAAATTGGCCACTTAATTTTCGTTTTTTTTTTCAAGTACTGATTTATATTATTAGCTTTACAATAAGGGTAACAGTTATGAAACCTGTATGCAATTAAATATGACTTCGCAACCATGGGGCCATAGTTATCTGACGGATATTTATCCAATCAACAAACTTTGAAATTTATGACTAGGTCATTTAATGTATGAGTTTGTCTATAAACTTAATGACATAACACAGAAACAAACATAACATAACATCACCCCTTTAATCCCTGAAGGGGTAGGCAGAGTCAAAAGGGCAGCAGGCCCCTTTAACTACATTATATACTATTAACGGTATTTATACTTGATTAATAAAATCATACATACATACTACCGAGCCTGTAAGAGTCATGGTAGAGTCGAATAAATTGTAAGCTCATTTAACTATCTTTGGATAAACATATTTGAGATGGGTTAGATGGAAAATTATAAAAAAAATTACAAGTAGCTAGCTTGTTGCCTACAAAATCACAAATCCTTATTGCCTAACACCAGTTAATAATTTTTTTGTCGTCTAACAATATTTAAAACCAATAAAATATAGTTGTATGACGTGGCGTGAAGTGTAGTTGGTAAGTTAGTTAAAATATAATTCAGTCTAAACTTTATTTATACAGGGGATAACACTGGGTAAACCTTCTTTGTTTTTTATTTATTCTAATGAACCTTATCCATCATTGATTATTTTTGGGGTCAAATTATAAAACGCCATCTATCTGTTCAGCTGAGTATTACTTTCCTAAGTTACGAGAATGATTTCTTGACTTGCTTAAGGTAGACCTAGGCTTATTTTGTTTTTAAAATGAAAGTGCAGATGTCAGCAATTGTAGTCTTTTATCGATTTTTTATTATTTCAAATTTAAATTTAAAATATCTTTCTTTATATAGGCTTCAAAAAGCACTTTTAAATATTCAATATGTACAGAAAATATTGTTACCGGTTCGGAAGGTTGACCCATCGAGTACAAACCGGCAAGAAACTTGAAAGTTACTCTTTTAAATTTACTTTACTTATAACTCATAGTGTAATAGGCTAGTTGACTAAAATATTTTTTTTAGTCCGCTAGTCAGATTATCAAAAAATATTAAGTTCGTATTTTTTGCTTTATCAAATGCTCGGAAAATAACAAAGATACAGCGCTTAAAAGATCTGGAGTAGGGCGCTTTTTCATCACTTGTTACTAAAATTCAACAGAACAAGTGACGTCACGCGCACCTTTAACGCGCTGTATCTTCGTCATTTTTGGTTTGCTAAACAAAAGAAAAAATACGTGAGCAATATTTTTTTGTAATCTATATAATGGACTAATTATTATTTTTGAGTCAACTTGCCTATTGAGATGTTGTCACCATTTATATTTAATTTTGAAATATCAATTCTGAAAAAGCAAATATCGTAGTTATGCTATTAAGCCTTATTGATTTTCAATCATTTTGAGTCTAAGATTTTAAATTTTACAAAAACTGCTTAATATTAAGTCAGTTGACCTATACAAACTAGTGACGTTACACGTTGACAAGCCAATACAAAATCTATAAAGTGATTTCGTTTTGACAGCTTTTAAAACGTATCTCAATTGACTAGCCAGTCAACATCCCTATTACATCTTAGCAGCTTGCTTAAAACTAACTTTTTATTCTAGTTTCTATTCAATACAATAAACTTGTATCGTATCCGGGACACAATAGTTCGCTATCAGCTAGCTAACTTGATGCTGAATCCTGAAGATATAGTAGAGTAGAGTTAGGACTGTAATGACCAAAGACTGTTAAGTTGAAAACGTGTAACTGATATATTATTGTTTTGATTTACCTATAATATTTTCTAAGTCAAAGTCAAAAGTTAAAAATATCTTTATTTACGTAGGCCTCAAAAAAGCACTTGTAAATCGTCAAGTAATAGGTACAAAGTAGAACAATTTGAATCTACCACCGGTTCGGAATATCGCATCTACCGAGGAGAAACCGGCAAGAAACTTGTTAGTTACTCTTTTCAATGCCAGATTGAATATAAAAACTAAAATTTACAGATTAAGTTAATATTTATACCAAGTCATACTGTTAATGTTCATTGAAGATTCAGCCGAGTATTATTTAAAGGTTTCAATAAAAAAATCTCAATATCAGTGGCATGAAAAATTTATTTGATTTTCTTTTAATTACATTATAATGCTATGCTAAAATAAATACAGAAATTGTTCGGATATCTTGATCTTATTTATATGTTCAATTAAATAATAGTGGATAATAATAATACATAAAAGCGTCTAACCTATTTATTTATTTACAATTCATTGAATAATTTAAGACTGATTCAAAATAAACTTTTCAGTTTATGTTTTAAAACAGATTATTTAATAATTTACCAAGATTATTATCTTGTTGTGACGGTGACATTAAAAAATATCAAGAAATTTTATTTCGTTTGAATTTTTTAGAAAATTTATATTGGATTTTGTGATCTTTATTCAACATTTTATATAATTTAATCCGATTGAGTGATGATGATGATCATAATTTTTCGGATTTAAATAAATTTGTTTTATATAGATATTTTAAGACAGGATTTTCAATGATGGTATTTTGAATAAAGATCGCAAAAAGATAATTATTTAAAATCACACAAAATAAATGTACTCAGTGTACTTATAGAAACTTGGAAATTTCTAAATTGGAAGATAAAATTCGTTTAAATGACTCGATACAATACAAAACGTACCATCGCGACCCGTAACGACAAAACGTTTTTAAGGAATATTTAATAAGAAGACGGAAATTTTATTTGATAACATGTCACGAATAACACTAAAAATAAATCAATCTTGATTGAAATTCTGTTTCAGTAATAATTGTTAACGATAAAAAAAAGCTAGCTTTTTTATACTTGAAATTGCATTAATTACAATTGCTTATATTATAACAAATAGAGAAAAAAGAGGTATGCGTATATTTTTATTTGTGTTTAACTCTTAAGTTCTGCTTATAATATGATATCTTCCATAAAAATCTCTTTTCACAATTATATGAGATGCAAGGCATATGTGTTATATAGTTTTGTATTTTTCTTTTTCCAAAATTCAGATACCAATATAGAATTTAGGTTCTTAAATTGTTTTGAAAAACAAAAAAAACAATAAACAACATTGTAACGTATTCCCACTGAAAAATAATTAATAGTGAAATTTTTATGCCATTCTATATGCCAATCTATCAACTTACAACACAAATTATGAGAACAATAGCATCTTCATAAATGTCATCAGCAATCGATTGGAAAACCAAGCTTCTTTCATTACTGTTAAGAGGTGAATATTCCATCAATGTTAACCTATTCCAGGATGCGTCAAGTTTGTAATTACAGGTGGTTTAGTTACATGGCAGTATTCACAATAAATTAAGTTTAACTAACGTGATAGAATTGGAAGTGAAGAAATATCAATTTACCAGACACCTATTTGTTTCTAGGACAATTTCAATCCAAAAATTATAGTTAGTGTTATTCGCAACAGAATCAGATCTATACTATCACTTAACTCTAATTCGACGGCGGAAGATACATTCACAAATATCCAGGCCTTGCCAACGCCGGTCACTGCAGCAACAAAATCGTATCTCATTATTATTATAAAGAAACATGAAAGGCTGGGTGGTGAAGGCACGCGAAGTGTATTTACAATTGTGCTGCGTGATGAACGTTGGCTAGGCGGTGCGGCCACTGGTATAGACGGTCCCATTGGTAGTGAACATAACGGTAGGAATAACATTGAACTCAATTTGAAGAGAACAAACGAATATCAAGTCATTCTTGTTTAAATTTATGGAGAAATCGTTATTAACAATTGTTTTCATATTTTTAATGTTGTTGACTAATTCAAATTAAGGGTTACAATTAAAGAAAAAGTAATTTTTGAGTGGATTTATGTGACATAAATTATTGCCAATATTGAATATAAGTGTGATGAATAAGCTGTATAATAATTTAAGATTTATGAAATAGATGGTGATGAAAATGGTACAAAATTATTGACAATTTTAATAAAAGTCAGTTATTAAAATTAGAATTTCATTTATCTGCTCTTCTCTTTTATACAGATTTCGGAAAATTCTATTAAAGAAAATATGGATAGGTACATCACCTTGGCATTAGCCAGAGATTTAAGAAAATAATATTAATGATAATGGAGACGGTAACATGTAAAGCAATAAAAAAGATAAATCGCGTTCTACTTCTTCAAATCCTACTACAAATATGTAACAGATTAAACGACGAGATCTTATTTGCGCTTAAACTGAATTTGTTTTAATCCATTAACATTTCAAACAACTACCTATAACAGAAGACATATTTTCTCAGGAAACTGGTATTACATGAATGTATGTTTATAAAAAAGAAAAAATATATAAATGTGTAGCGTGATCTTTATTTTAAATGTTTATTAATGAGAATATTGACATGTGAAAATATTTTTTTAGATAAATTTTCTTGAGAGAAAGTTTGTTGTCGTAAAAATTGTTTGAATTTAAAAGTGGACAGTTAATTCCAATGTTTTATCTTTTGGGTAGTAAATTTTAACTCCTCTACTAAAATTTACAGTATGTAATATTGTTGTTTTTTTGATATTAGAATAAAATTAAGTTATTATTTTTTATTGTTCTTCAGCTATTTTATAAGGAGACATAAAACCAGAAACGTAATGGGAACATCTATACAAGTAGCTTGTGTATTGAATTTAATAAAACATTATGTATTCTCTAAGTTGCATGCTTATCCTCTGATATGTTTTGTTCCTTGTTTTACAATATGTTTGTTTATACAAAATGAAACAAAGCGACAAATGATGTTGCATGTGATTGTTCTGATTTTGATTTATTTTTACTCATATTTTTGGCAGTGTCTTCATCTTTGTCTATTGCAAATCGCTTCGTTTCACTCACTTTACTTTCCCAAAAGCGAACACTCACTAAGCTTCAAACCTTAACACAAAGCCAAAGCTTCCAAACTATTCAATTTCAAATATTTACAAATTCTAATACTATGTGTGTAACATTGCATCGCGTGATAAAAATTATAATCATGATTAACTACAAAACTCGACTATCAGTTTAATATATTTGGATAGAATTCTCGATTATTACAATTTACAAATCGATATTATCTACAATGGAGATTATGGAAAGACCCTGTTTTAACAAGACCTATATAATAAATCTACGAAGGTCCAACGTAGAGCTATACTACAAAACCACTGAGCGAGGTATCATTTAGGATTGTAGAAAATTAAATCTGGTAACAAGTACATTCGAATGTAGATCCATTCACTTAAAAGAATATAAGAAGTTATCTATAATAGACAAATAGAACCGTTCTATTCTTATAAAAAAAAATCACTTCTAAAACAGCTGAGCTCTAAAAATCTTATTCTAACCTCAGCGTAAAAACTGGACCAGAAATGTTAACTTAACGTATTGATTGCACGAAAGAAAAAAAAGCTAAAGCCTTCATTGCGTCGCCTCAGCGGTGTGATAGTGAGAGGGGTGGTAGCGCCAAACCTGAGGGGGGGAGTACTCCACGGGGACCTCCTGCGCCGCCCCGCCAGCTCCCCACATCAGGACCGTCTGCCGGGGCATCTCGGCTGCCTGAGGCTGCTGCATCCGTTCTTGCTCCGTGGACCCACTGGACCCCCCTGGACTTGGCCCTGGCACCACGCTAGGAGACCTCCTCTCCTGCCCCGTCACCGGACTCATATACCTTCCACTACTATCCACGTATGCGTACTCTCTCGACGGCGGCCTGTGGTACGTCGGCGCCACTTCATACCCAGGAGGAGGAGCAGGCTCTAGGAACCCATTGGGCGCGTAAGGCGTATAGTGGTAGGACAGCGGTTTGTATTGATGGAAGAGGTTGTCCGCTGTCAGGAATCTGTCGTCTAGAGGTGGCGGGGCGTAATGTAAGGTGGGGGCTGGTGGGTATTCACCGTAGGGAGCTGTGTAGGCTCCGTTTAGGTTGGTATACGCAGCTGCGACGGCGTCTGCGGCTAGATAGTCTACTGGGGGAGGTGCTGGGGTGGTTGGGACTCGTCTCTTGTTTCTGCAAGTGGACAAGAAGTCCCGGAGCTGTGTTTTGTATCTCCTTGCGGCTCTGGGCGGGGTGGTGACGTTAGTTTCGCAGCCAGATAGTTGTTCCGTTTCGGAGAAGTATAGACTGGTCAGGCCAGTGTCTAAGTAGCTCACTTTAAAGTCCATTGTCCTTTTGCCCAGTAAATCTCTGCCCTCTTCCTCCCTGTAAAAGAAAATAAATAATTGAATAAATATCAGAATATCATGTAGAAAGATCTGGTCCCGAATCACGTCTGTTATGGAAATCAGAATTAGTGAAAGTCTCATAAACATCCCCGCCACCGGAGTCCTCGCTTTGTCGAACCAGGGGGTTTAGTAAGCCTTGGACCTGGACCATCCATGCTGAATGATCCATGTTTAGAACATTACATTATGTTAGCTTTAAACTCATAATATGACTTAAGTTTCTTATTAATGTAAGTAACCTTAATCAAGTGTAGTATTATATATGATTAGCGGACTCCGCTTGTTATAACGACCATGACGACGTGCAACGACCGTGGTCACAAACGGCGTCCGCTTCACCACGGTTGTTGCAACACGGCCAAAACTTCAAGTACTTATGGAGTACATAATGCATATCGCGTTTAGTCCCATAAGGAGTAAGTCAAGTATAGTCTTACATGAGTGGGCGATGCGTGCTGATGACGAAGTCTGGCTTGGAGTTCTTGTAGACGAGCCGCGAAGAAGTCTGCAGCCACTGCCACTGGCCCTCCTTCGTCTGGAAGCGGTACGCGATCATCCCGGAAGCACCTGTTTTTAATACTGCAACAAACGTGTTATACTTGAGCTTATGTGGTTTCTGAATACGTAAGTTGATAATATTTCGTGCTTCATACAAAAAGGGTACATACTACATTTTAGTTTGTGTGATAATAGGCAGTAATTTTTTTGGTAGTTAATAAAATTACCGGACTATCAAAATCCAGTATTTTGGATGTACAGAAATCTGTCTAGGAACGGGACATAACGCTAGGAAAATATATTAGAATAATATCGAATCTATTTAACCGTAAGCGTGACTGAGTAACAAAATATCAAACAAATCTTGAGGGGATGTTGAGGGCATAACTTAATAATATATCTATATACACACTATTATGCCCTGTAGCGGTGGTAGCTCAATGGTAAGGACACGCGCCTCTTAACCGAGGAGTGCGGGTTCAAACCCCGGCATGTACCTCTAGATTTTAAAAAATCTATGTACATATTTATACCACTAGCTCGACGGTGAGGGAAAACATCGTGATGAAACCTACAAATTCAAACAACTTTGAATTTGTAACCATGATCCAAAAATTGTCTGGTTCCCCTATCTTAGGGTTACGAAGGTCAGATCGGCAGTCGCTTCAATGTAATTACCAGACTCGCTAAATCCTGGATCATGGTCTAAGCGGACCCCGTCTAAGCACGGGACATAACGCTAGGAAGATGATGACACACTATTATGCCCTCAATCCCTGAAGAGGTAAGTGGAGTCCAAGGAGGAGTAATCTCCTTGAACCTTTTTAGGTAAAAAATAATTTGAGTTTAATGGATTTAAGTAGCTAATTTGTCGTCATTGAAAAAAGATACAAACTCTCACATCTATACTTATAATAAATCTGTAGAGAGGTCAATTCTGTACATGAAATATATTTTCAAAATAACTATCAGGGGGTGATTAGTGATCGATACTGATGCCAAAAATGCAATCAGTAAAATTTTTGTCTGTCTGTCTGTGTGTCTGTCTGTCTGTCTGTCTGTATGTTCCTTATAGAAACAAAAACTACTCGACAGATTTTAACGAAACTTGGCACAATTATTCTTCATACTCCTGGGCAGGTTATAATATACTTTTCATCACGCTACAATCAATAGGAGCAGAGTAGTGAAGGGAAATGTTGGGAAAACAGGAGAAGTTACTCGATTTTTTAAGTTTCCGTCGCGTGTGCATTCTTAATGTTTAAAGTTACATAGAAATCATGTATGACGGAAATAGTCTTTATAATATTATCCATAAACGCGGGTGACACCGCTGGCACAGCTAGTCCGTAATATAAGTAAAGATACTTACATTCTTGATGAGCGCTGGCCACATAAGCCAAGTCGTCGTAATGAACTAGATCGTAGCCACCCATATTTGCTAATTCGGCATCCGTATATCCTAGTAGCATTTTACCCCTGCAAACAAAAAAATAACTTGATCATACATTTCTATCATATTGTATGCTCCATGGCTTAATATATTAACAATCTAGTTTCACGGCATATTTCACTAGCGGGTAGGCATTCTTTGAGTTTATATTAAAAAACCTCACACCGAATCTTTTGAAATTCAGCCTTTTTACTTGTTTTATCATTCATTATCATATTAATGATTGTATTAAATTTGGTTCTAAAACAATGACCAAACTTTTGTTATAGAGTCATATATTGCAGCATGAGCCAAGCGTTAGTGACATTGGAAGCCTCAATCAGTACCGTAGTTGAGTAACTACGGTACTGATGAGGGAGTCCTCACACAGAAGATGACGTAGATAGAATCAATCAGTAAAAGATTCGGAAGCTCAACCTTCTGTTTCTGCTAATGTAGTTCTAATTGTTCATATCAAAATTTTTTTCACGCCAAAACATTATCGATAAATAAGCAATTCCTTCTTATTTATACTCGTCTTATTGCTTATAGCAAACTATTTGGACACCAAGTCAAGAAACTTAAATTGCGTGAATCACCTCTTTCTCAAGAAACGATTCATTTGAATGAACCAGGATACAAATTTTATCAAGGATCTAGCAAACATTACAAGACTGGTTCTTCTATTGGTCAGTGAAGTACGGGTATCCCATTAGGCCGTTTTATCAGCTATAAACATGTTAGTCACACTATGGTTCGATTTTGTTCTATTAACGATTTCACATGGTTAGAAATGGGCATATTTTGGTGCTATTGTTGTGATATCAAGGATACAAAAATATTGATTAATATTTTGGTTGTAAAATATGATATAACAACACAAATACCAATGCAACATTTGTGTAAGTATATGTAATTAATGCTATTTATATAAAAAATGCTCGGTCAAAAGTGAAATAATGCAT
Source organism: Glyphodes perspectalis (assembly GCA_951394215.1). Classification (NCBI taxonomy): domain Eukaryota; kingdom Metazoa; phylum Arthropoda; class Insecta; order Lepidoptera; family Crambidae; genus Glyphodes; species Glyphodes perspectalis. The sequence goes on from OX596219.1 coordinate 12,249,064, forward strand.
AAATTTCCTAGTATATTCAGATTTACTTGGTCTGATAACTTAACGAGAAATTCCGTATCAATATGCATATTAAAACTGTAATGGTTTCTTTGCTTAGCTTAAGGATTATGAAGACTTGATGGAGTTAATTATATGACCAATGTAATTTTAACTAAATCAAAGGAAAAACGCATCCCGACAAGGAAATAATATTAGAAATATCAAGATACAAGGCAGGAATGTGAAAAATTGTGATTTAAGATCTCAAATCTGCATTTTGACATCTTCAAGTCATACCTTGATATCTACTTACCTTTGATCCATAGAGACTAGAGAAAGGTCAAGCTTGTGTTTGCTCTTGAACATGACTTCTTTCTGTGGTATCTCGAGCAAGCTGGGAGGGCCGAAGGGCGCGCATATAGCGAACAGGGCTAAGGGCGGCTCCTCCGTCTTCTTGTTCTGGCCGTGGAGGACCTTGATGCGACCCCGGATGTCTAACCTCTGGAAAGTGGAATGGAGAATGGGATTCAGTAGAGAAACAAAATAATTTACCTGGAAATGTATTTAGAAGTGTAAAAATACTTAAATAAACTTGTCCCATGTTGGTCTGGGACTTGGCCCATGTCGATCTGGGACAAAAAAAAAGAATGTGCCAACTGTGGTTCTTGCCTAGCATGTCATAAAAGGCGACTATTGGTTTACGGGCTTTTAGGTATGTGTCTGAGTAGGCGACGAGCTAGCCACTTGTCACTCCTTTTTCACAGCTTTCCATCCAACCTAGCCCACTATCCCGTGTTCTTGCCTAGCATATCGTAAAAGGCGACTAATGGTATATCGGGTTTTGGGTGTGTGATTGTGTAGGCGACAGGTTAGCCGCTTGTCACTGCTTTTTCACAATTTTCCATCTAACCCAGCACGGCTTTATTTTTGGCTGAATGTGGTTGAAGGGCCATGCTGCCCCTTTGACTCTGCCTACCCCTTCGGGGATTATAGGCGTGATGTTATGTATGTATGTATGTATGTAAACTTCAAGGATTATGAGCGTGATGTTTTAGGTGTGTGTGTAGTATAATATAAATTTCTTAAAGAAATTATATTTTTCTATATTTTGCATTTTATTTTTTACCTTCGTGTATGTAAATTGTTTAAACTGACTATCTAAACATTACCAAAAAAAAAGTAATGAGTTGAATTGCTTGCTATAGAAAATGTAATAATAGTATGATCAAACTTAAGTTTTAGCTTTATGATTTATAAAATGTCATCATGAACAGCTGTTTCATAATTTTTGTATATATTCATAATTGTATGGAAAAACTGTCAGTAATACTAGACTCTTAAGTAAATTTTCTACAAAATTCGTTGTGAAAACTTATCAGGCTGCATAATATATAAAATTAAAAGCGTCATGACATGACATACAATGAAATATACAATAAATCAGTCATGACAAAGTTAAAAAAATTCACAGCATCTCTGATACTAACCAAAAACCCCGAGGTGTTATCCAGTAAGCACCTAAACCGGACAGTGAAGCTCCTCTCCAGCAGATGCGTCCGGTCAGGCCGTAGTACGTCCTGCAGCGTCAGGTTGCTCACTTCGGGAGGCAGGAACGAGTTCCAGAGCAGCTGCCTCTGGAGCTCCTCCCGGTCTTCCGAGTGGACCAGCTCATAGACCGACTGGTGGACTATGTCTGACTGTAATTAGAAAAAGATAACGAACGAATAAGAACGAGAGGAATATTAGGATAAGACTGTTTCTGTCCTTTAAAAAAATCTGATAAGGAGTTTCAAAACGATGTGGTTCATATATTAACTAGATTAATTTGGATAACTAAATTTAGTAGCAACCTTGGCTCAAAGTACTAAAATATAGAAGTCTGGTTTTGTTGACATTTAATAATTATGTGCTCTAGAACATTATGTTACGTTACGATGCAAGTTTTGATTGTATCAATATTTTAAATTGGTGACTAATAATTGGGTTGGGATTTAGCTCATTACTGGGAATTCATTTGACCCTTTCAACTTAGTCATTTTACAAATACAGTTAATTTGATAAATGCACACGAAAACTAAGCCACAACACCTCCTAAAAACTAGATAACGAGGTGATTAAGCTACAAAGACGATTTATGTGCGTAAAAAAGGCAAGTCATCAAACCGTTCATAAATCAATAAATCGCCGATAACCCCAAAAATCGATTCAAATGCGATCATTAAAACATCATCTGTAACGAAGACGGACAAGTCTATTCCGACACTGCAAATACGCAATTTGGTGCACTATTACGCTTTTTATAGAGTATAAATTGCAATGTAATGGATAGCCATTTGTTTCTAGCACGTCATGTTCCGAAGTACCGTGTAAACAGTGTGGATAACGCGTTGGAAATATATGATGCATGCACAAAACTAATTGATAATCAATGGGGTCCCTCAAGGCACTGCACTGGCCCCCTAAACTAAAACGTTGACATGTAAATGAATCATGAGCATAGAGTAATATACGCTAAAGGTGGGTTCGGAATGGGGTTCCTTGCAACACAACTATGTGAGTTGGAACATATTGCGATGGCATAAAACGTCAGAGGATGATTTGTTGGGTAATTGCTTTTTGTTCTCTATTTGGGGAGGGCGCGGTTGCCACGTTACAAACCAGTGTTTAGTTGATATGCCATTGTTTTGGCAACATTTTTTCTGTTCCGTGGTTTTTTGTGGGGTTGATAAATGATGATGGCGTTCGGTGTTTATACGGTTTTTATCTTCGTTAAATTATGGCATTCGTAAAAGTAGTACATATTCGTAAAAAGTTTGAAGATTTCGTTGTGGCAGTGTGACTTACTTTTTTATATTTATGATACAGATTTATTAAATTCTGTTTACAAAGTTATTTTATTATGAGTTACTTTCTATATGCGTCGCTAACATAATTACAGCAACTATTCACATAATTTAAGGACGCTAATTGTAGCTACAAGTATATCCTATTTTCGTACTAATACACACTTTGAAGTTTCGATGTCTGTACTTTCATTGATTAATGAAATAATATGATAAAATATGAGATGATATTTATTTTTGGCTTAATTTTTCAAGGCTACGTAAGAAGTGATGGTTCTCAAAGAAACTAATTTAATTGAATTGGTGAAAAAATAATTGAATTTAAAAGTGTTAAACTTAAATTATATAACATAGTAAACGGTTTGATACCTTCCCCCGAACAGTTGAAACACTAATCAAATTAAATTTTCAAAACGCGACCATAAAAGTAAAATTATTCAAGAAATTATAACCACATTTGGGAATATGCGTCTAACTGGAATTATTAATCAGAAAAATATGATAAGTAAGCTTACCCCAAGTTTTAATTATTCACTCGGGTTGATTATTGTACGAAATATTAATTACTGGCGATAAGTGACGCGAAAAGGCTTTAGGTTTTATTAAAAAGGGCTTATCGTCGGTTTTGTTATCGGACTTATTTTAACGAATGGAATGGCGAGGGAGGGGCGAAGGAGTAACATATTCAGCCTTGTTACAAAAGTTAAGAAAAGGTTTAAATCCAGCCAGTAATAATAACCAAAAGTGATAACTTATGGTAGTTCTTTTATGTAGACTAGGTTTCAACTTGTATTAAATAAATAAATCAATCAGATCAATGTATGTGATGTCGTCAGATCGACATCACATACATTGATCTGACTCCGAGCTAAGTAGCTAAAGCACTTGTGTAACGAATATCAGAATCAACAGTGGTATTACAAATATATACTTAAATATTAGATATGACACCCAGACACAGAACAAACACAAGTTTTCTTCACATGAATGTTTGTCCTGGGTGGGGATCGAACCCATAACTCTTAGCGCATGGGGCAGGGGCACTACCGAATGCGCCATCGAGCTTGTCAAAATTAAGTTATCTGCCTAACCCAGGTACAAGCTTTATTGTATGATTTCTAATCCGTTTATATACATTATGTTTGACAAGCTCGATGGCGCATTCGGTAGTGACCCTGCCCCATGCGCCAAGAGTTGTGGGTTCGATCCCCACTCAGGACAAATATTCGTGTGATGAATACTTGTGTTTGTTCTGTGTCTGGGTGTTAATATCCAATATTTAAGTATATATTTGTAATACCACTGTTGATTCTGATATCCGTAACACAAGTGCTTAAGCTACTTACTTCGGAGTCAGATCAATGTATGTGATGTCGTTGAATATTTATTTAAAAAAAAAAAAAAAAAAGAAAAAAAAAAATGTACATACATATACAAATATCTTTTAGAGCATTTAGATTGACTCGATAACTAGTTATAGAAATTTTGGTTGGTTCTTTTTTATATAATAAGTCTTCAAATAGATTAAAAAAGTACAAGTTTTAGCTTGTACTTTTTAAATCTATTCTTGATTAAATTACCTAAATGTTCCTATATACTGGGACTTAAAAAAATATGCCAACTGCGTTCCTTGCCTAACATGTCGTAAAAGGTGACTAATGGTAGGTATATCGGGTTTTGGGTATGTGGTTGTGTAGGCAACGAGCTAGCCACTTGTCACTACTTTTTCACAATTTTCCATCTAACCCAGCCCAGTTTTATTTTTGGCTGAATGTGGTTAAAGGGACCTGCTGTCTCTTTGACTCTGCCTACCCCTTTGGGGATTACGAGTGTATTTATATATGTATGTATGTATTTAATTAAAATAATTTTAAAGGCTTTATTTCTGTACCTACTCACAAAAAATATGCATTCTTATTTGCATCAATATTTCTATCACTAAGCATCACAATATGAACTCTAACCCCCACACAAAAAGCTCAATTTCGCTTCACCGCAAAAACGGGACATAAACCAACCAACACTAAACTACTCGTTAATAAAAGGAACATTACAGCTAATAAAGTCACAATGAAATATTGCTATCAGAAGTAAAAACCCGGGGTTCGGTCCAAATCGTACCCGGCCCATAAAACTTTCAGTCGCGATCATATATAAATTTTATTTCAACCCCCGACCGCCTTTGTTTCGCTCATGGCCACAACGACCCGGTAATTCGGTTACCTGAGCAACATTTGGTATAGAGTGAATTACTTGCAGACAGAACTTCGGGGTATTATTGCTGAATATTTTTACAAAGGACAGACTTTTAGGAATAAGGTCGTGGGGCTAGCACAGATATAATTTTTTTCGTTATTGTATCGTCAGGTTAAGATACAATACAGTTACGATACAAACTCTAAATAACAATGATTCGTGTTTTATTCGCCTTACGTACATATCTACATTTGGGTAATGAATGTTTTAAAGATTTAGTTTATTCTTGTCGCATCTTGAACTCCACCTCCCACTTTTAGGCGTGATCGTATGTATGTACTGGATTCAGATTAATCACAAAAAAGTTAGCACTAAAAAGCAAAAGAGTAAAGAATACCCGACTAATTTATAATACTGTCATTGTAAATCCAAACTTTATTTATAGTTTAAACCTTGACTGTTTGTTTCAAATAAGATTCCTTGAGCTTTCCCTGTATACTATAGCAGTTTTATTTGAAACAATGAGTCATTTTTAGATCTTCTTGTGTATTGTACCAACACAATATCCTATTAACATATCAGTCACGGCGGCCAAACACAACGAGGATTAGCCATCTGCGCAAGAGATGTTACACTGCACAAGTATATGCATAAACACAGATGCACTCTCTGTTCCTTCACTCTCATTGTGCGAAGAGACGGCAATTCGACATGACCAGAGAGAGGTCAGGTCAGGACCAACGGCTTAACGTGCTTACCGAGGCACGGAGGTGATTTCAATGTTTAAATCCCCAGCCACAATTTTTTAGCCCGACCCGGAAATTGAACCCAGGACCTCTTGGTCCTTAGGCGACGCATGTTACCACTAGACCTACGAGGCAGTCTACGAACTTAATCTTAAACTTAGAAATACTTGACTAAAATTCTAATCTTTATGGATGGATAAGTGTAGTTATAATAATATATATAGTTGATTAAATTCTTATCTAACTTTTCACAAAATGTCTTCTAAGTCCTGAGGAATGATAATATCTACCTACCGCCCCTTCTGTTGTCTACTCTAAAAGCTCACTGCGATCACCGTAGGGTGGTTTGCGATTAAAACAAATCGATTTGGGATCATTAAATCGAGTCGGCCACTCCGCACTTCCTGCATTCGGCACGTGGCAGAGCCGGGAGGTGGGGAGGTGGGGAAGTGGGGAGATGGGGTAATCGGCGACGGTGCTTTATGAGGCACAATGCCAGGTGCCATTTAAGTTTCCGAAGTTGGTTATAAAGTTAGTAGATGCATTACGTGTATGCGATTTAGATCCTCGATGTAGTGTGCATAGGTACTTGGTAGTCTTGCAAGTGACATTTGAAGAGCGTTATACATCTAGCACTTTTACTACCTATTAGTATGTTTTTATAAGATTTACCTACTTCCAGAATCACACACAACTCGCTACGGAACATAATATTCTAATATTATAAAGAAGAAAGATTTCTATTTTTGTATTTTTGTGTATGTGTACCTTTGTAATGAATAAACTCAAAAACTACTGTGCCGATTTCAAAAATTCTTTCACCATTGGAAAGCTACATTATCCAGAAGTAACATAGGCTATATTTTATCCCCATATTCTTACAGGTACGGGAACTATGCGGGTGAAACCGTGGGGTGCTGCTAGTATAATAAATACGCAGAACATATGAGTCAATACAGTAACTCAGGCGCAGTTCAAATGCCGGCTTTTTGAATGATGTTTATGAATTCCAAAAATGTCGCTTTGTATTCGAGATTATTCTCGACACATTCAGAATGAGTGGTTCGATTCATTCAGCGCAGCTAGGCGCAATTTCGTAGCGTTACATAAATCTAGTATTTCGTTCACAAAAATACCTCAACAAACCTCGATACTTTCCAACACACAAATTGAACTGTGACTGCGTCCTATAAAACACCCCACCTTAAATTCACCACGCTCATTATTCAGATTTTCGTAAATACATTCATTTAGAAACGCACCCCAATAATTGGCCGCGGGGTTGTTTCTCCATTAGTCTGGCGAGCCACCTGGCTGGGCGAGGGTCGGAAATAAAATATCCACTGGATGGATGGAACTTAAAGTATAACTCAGGGATGATTGGTCAATGGTAACAGTGGGAAATTATTATGAGAATGTTGGACATTTAAATAACTATAGATGGATAAGTATGATCCAATTTGGCTGTTGGATCATAGTTACCCGTCCATTTCCCGTTGGAATAGAAGGATAAATTGCTTGAATGTAAGAACCAGCCTTAATGTTTTGAAGAAAAAACCTAAACATTTACGTTTAATGATGAAACACCAATGAAATGAAAGCAATTACTCACTCAATGCCTAGATTGGATATTTCACGAACGAATTTTTTAGCAAAATGCGATGTACTAGGTATGATTTAGCGACCTTAGGTCATCATAGAAAAGTGGGACAATAAAATCTGAAATAATGAAGTATACCGACCTGATGGAAGCCTAAGTAGCTCTCGATACTGTGCGTCGCGAAGAACACCTCCCCCTCGCACGTCAGGATCATGAGGAACCCGTTGAGAGCCTGCAACACACGTCGATCATTTATAACAACTGTTTTTAACCTTAGAGGCACCAGGGGGTATATACATAGGTACATACATACATATTATCACCAGTGGCGTAGCTAAGTTATGTCAGGCTCTGGGGCAAAAAAGAAACGGCCCATGGGAGTACGCAGTGTTTGGAAATAAAACTTATCTTCCTTAGGGGGAGGTAGACAGAGTCAAATGATACAGAGGTTTGCTAACCAGATTTGAGGGCCCTCCGAATTTGGGGGCCCCAGGGCACTGCCCCGCCGTGCACCTGGGTAGATACGCCACTGACTATAACGCCCAAAAACCCCGAAAGCCAGAATCAGATTAATATATGTCAAGTTGTCTACTATTTATTTATATAGAGTACGGAAACTGATCATCAATCAAGCGGTATGCTTGATTTTACCTAGCTACTTTTAATATTTTAATAATCTACCGAAACTTGCTGATAAATTATGACCATAACTCCAAAATGCAGTCGTTGGCAACGCGAGGCGACAGAAAATTTTCCCTTAGCTTTGGCGCTATTTCCCGATGCCTGATGCCGTTGAATTATGGTTGAAGTTCCAGAAATACCGCCACTGGGTTCGGCTCCGTTGTGATCTGGACTACATGGACGGTACGGCACGAGAAATACGAATATGCACTTAGTACAGGAGTACGTCAGGACTATGTTTGAATAATGAAACGTGAGTTCCGAATGAGATGTGTTAAAATATAATCTTCTTTAAGATATTTTCCGTTCTTAGTCAGAGTTCACTTAAAAATTCATCCTAGACCAACGGCCAGTCTGGAAACGGTTAGTAAGAATTAACCGTTTTATTTTGTTTTTTTTCCTATTTAATATACTTGGCGATGAGAGTAACTTCGTTAGAGTTGTAGAATGTACAACGGGACATACATTCACAATATCACGCCTTTTCCCCATGGGGGTAGGCAGAAATCACGACCCTGACACACACCTTCCGCTTCTTCTACATTCATAAGTCTTTTCATACACGCCAGTTATAAGTGCTCTTTGCCTGACCTTTTATTAATACTTTACCAATCTGGCCAGCGTGACGTTGTCAGTTAATAAATGCCATCTGTCGATAGAGTCTTGCCAGTGTAGTAGGCAGCTGTCGATAGATGTCGCTAGTTATCCTAAGACAATGCCTCCTCGTAAAATGGACACGCGCCTCAAGTCCAAAACGTAAAATATGAAATACAGTTCCGAGTGGCAAGTATTTATCGCTGCGCGTTCTCATTGATATATTGTCGAACGGTCAATTCACGTATTTATTACCGGCGCCCATTTATAAATACTCTATAAATAAGTGCGACGAGTTTATAATGAGCCCTTTATGGTATGATTAACTTTACTTTGAGATATTTTATCGCGTGGTTTTTTTAATGCAGTTTTATTCGTGTATATGTCGATTTAGCAATTCTATTATGTGTGGCGTGGCTTGTGGTGAATTAATTGTGAATTTATTCAAGTTTAGATGTATTGAATTTGCGTGTTTATGTAGTAATAACATTAATTGAAGGCTTACCGTTATCAGTCTTATAAATATGGCTCTAAAATGCAAAAATTTAATTTTCTGTTTTGCTAAATAAAAAATTATACGATAAAAGCTTAGACATTAACAAAGGATAAACGCTTTATTTTACTTTAGGAAAATGTATATTCCAAGCTTTCCTTAAATCAGATTTCATAGTCAAAATATGTGCGATTGTTAAACTCTAGTTATAGGAGGTCATTATTATTTCAGGCAGGATTTATATAAATGTTTTTTTTAGTCCATTCTGGTTTGATTGCTTTAATGATTACTACTAAGATTAAATGACAGTCTTTTGAAAAAAATATCAATTCTCTAAATCTACTTTTATTATGATCAAAACGTACCCTGACTGCAATTAAGACAAACGCTAGATTTCCAGTGCATAATATCATTGTCTTTGGTAGGTACTTTATTTGTGCACTGGCCCGTTGATTTTGTCCGCGTTTATGGTTGTTGTTATATAGCCTTCCTCGATAAATAAACTTATAAAACACAAAAATATTTTTTCATTTCAGACCACTAGTTTCTGAGATTAGCGCATTCAACCGAACAAACACTTCAGCTTTATATAAATTAATAAATAAATTCTTCAGACTGACACCAATTCCTTAGTCCCAAACTAAGCTTATAAGTTTGTGCTATGGATGCTAGGTGAACAGATAGACATACTTAAATACTTTTTATAAACATCCATGACTCGAGTACAAATGTCCATGTTCATCCACCCATTCGCACCCACGACCCTTGGTTTGGTGGCCAGGGTCTCTGACCACTCGACCAACGGGCCAGTCTATAATATATTAAGTATATTTAGTATAGAAGCATAGGTTTTTACGTCGTCTTCTTTGTTTACTGTATTATGACGTCACTTACCTGTAGGAACATCTCCCCGTCGGGCATGGCGTGGTCGTAGGGCGAGTGCTCCCGTCTGTGCCCGTGTATATCTTCTTTGTCTTTGTGCATGACGACTGAAACAAACATACAGACAGATATACGATTCGTTATTACGAATTTAAAAAAAAAAAACGGTGTGTTGTCAGAAAACCTTGTACAGAGGTTTGGTTGTAAAAAACACCTTAGCTGACAAATAACAAAATTATCAGCACGCTTTGACGCTTGTGTTAAAAATGTTTCTCAAGACAGTAATCATTTCTACTTAGTTATTATCAGAATTACTGTAAAGGTCAAACCGATGTTAAACCGACATAAATTAAGAGACTGCATTAATAATTACTTTGTAGGGGGTATAAAATTAGCCCTTTAGATGTTTACCGCTTTTTCTGTAATTGTAAAATACGGTATCTTCTGTACAGGGTTGGCTGTCTAGGTTTAAACTAGGACTGCTAATTTAATTCTATTTATTTTTGCGCTAATGTGGGTGTATAGACAAGTAGTATTTAGTTGTAATAGATTAATGACTCGTTTTTATGTAAACGGGTAAAAATAATAGTATTATTAAATACAATACGGATTAATTTGAAATGTCACCACCTGTTTGAGATGTAAACTAGGGGACTTACTTTTTTTTAAATAGTTAGCTTTTTCTATTTTTGTGTTTTTTTTTACAAACATTTTTTAACCGACTTAAAAAAAATTATGAGGTTCTCAATTCGATTTTTTTTATGTGATGCACTTGTCTCGAGTTTAAGTTTTATAAGTAATTTACATATTTGCAATGTCCAGTGCTCAGCTAATTTGGAGAACTATTGTAAAATCGAACAAGCTATTATAATCTAAGTGTTTTTTAGTAATTTACATGTTTAAAATGTCCGCCGTTAAGCTAATTTTAAGAACCTTCGTAATAGGGGACTCTGTCTATAAATTGATTAAAATTAATTAAAAAATATAAGACGCGTTTTCAACCCTAACAGAATTAGAGTAATTAATTCGTACAGTGCCTCAGTTCCAAGCCCTAATAAATTCGATATCGTTATTCTAAGTTTACTACATTACTGCTTCCAATGACTCTAATGAATGTACGAATATAATACCACCTGCTTTTTATGTGAGTATTCCTTTAAAACCAACGGTAATATAATTCTCAGACTTGTTATATACTGGATGTTTGCTCGGCATTAAATCGAAATAGCTATTGTTTCTATTCAATTTGTTACTTTTTAGGCCATTGGTTTTTTCCGTGGGAAATGTATTTAAGGTTAAGTGTCTGTTGTGTTAAAATAAACCTCGTTTTATATTTTTCCTTTTGCTATCGACTTATATTTAACCAGCTCGGTGGTTCATTCGGTAATGACCCTGCCCTATGCGCTAAGAGTTGTGGGTTCGATCCCTACCCAGAACAAACATTCGTGTGATGAATATTTGTGTTTGTTCTGTGTCTGGGAATGAACCTCGCTAGGGAAGTGGCGTGAAGTTTAGATAGTTAGTTATTTAAGTATATATTTGTAATACCACTGTTGATTCTGATATCCGTAACGCAAGTGCTTAAGCTACTTACCTCAGAGTCAGATCAATAAATGTAACGTCGTCGGATATTATATTATAGAAGATTGAAAAAAATCTGACGATAATTAGTTTAAATTAAGTCAGTCCCGCCCACCCTTCACTCGATTTTTGATTTTGTTGATTATTTTTGGAGTTATAATAAAAACCCATAATGTTCACATTTCAGCTATCCATCTTTATCATTATTTATGTGAGATAGCCTACTGACATACAGACAGACTGATGGATAGTTTCGTTAGTAGCCTTGGAGTATGGAGTATTCTATAAAAAATCAATTAGAACTTTTTAAACAATTATTCTATATTTTAATAGGGGTAAGTTATACATATACAAAACATATACCGTCCAGAAAAGGGCTGTTACTCCCATAAGAGCAAATAGCAAAATCAGATAAGGGGCGTGGCCTAACCTCGCGACAAATCACATCTTGCCATACCAATAGGGATGCTGAACCATCCCTATTTAGAGCGAATTATAGAAATATGGACTTTAGCGTTATGATTTTGTAGCTGAAAATGGATTGACGGGTATGTAGTAGGTATTTGTGGGAGAGATTACTTATAGCTTGTAAAGAGTCCTTTCTTTATTACTTACTTACTACGAGTAACTTGACTCACTGTCCAGTAAGATTGTCTATTTGATTCATTTATTGAGCTTTTTAATGTTAAGCTTGATATCTGAGGAGTTGTAATCCTACTAACATTAAAATGCGAAAGTTTGTATGTATAGATGGATGTTAGTTACTCTTTCACAAAAAAACTACTGAATGGATTTTGATGAAACTTTAGAATAATATAGTTCATACACCCGAATAACATATAGGCTATGTTTCATTGATGTACCACGCGAGCGAAGTCGCGGGCAGAAGCTAGTATTCAATAAATAAAAAATAAAATATTATCTATAGGCAGATGTTCCATAAGCTCTGGACACTATTGACATACATACATACATATAATCACGTCCGCAATCCCCGAAGGGGTAAGCAGAGTTAATGGGGCAGCAAGCCCAACCATATTCAGCCAAGAATAAAACAGGGCTGGCTTAGATGAAAAATTGTGAAAACGTTTTAGTTTACTTAAATCAAAAAAACTAAAGGTACATTTTCGGGTCTGAACCAACATCCCTCGCAAGTGAAACACGCACCATTAAGCTACTACCTCTCAAGTATCATACACCAAACGATGACAACAGGCATTTATATTCAAAAACAAATTCATCTTTCAATTACCACCATTCCCCCGTCCAAGTGAAAGCCTAATGACTAATAATTACAATCCTAACGCTAAACTCCATTTATAAGAACAAAAAGAACCACATTTTAATTACACATCACAGCCAATACCTCGTAATTAGTTAAACTGTAGGTAACACTTCTTAAAGAAAAAAGCACTTTGAGTTTTTAGTTATAAAGTTGGGTTTTGAAATGTATATGCTTGAATGAGGTCGTAGAGTAATTTGTATTTTGGCATCGCATAATTGTGGAGTGTGAAAAGTGATTCTTGTTACATCGTCATAATGCAATCAGTGGGGTTTGATTGGAAGCGGCGATGGCGGTCTAAAAGAGTCAAGACTAAGTTGAGCTTATTAAGCGAATGGTCTGTCAATGTAGCAAGCGCCTACTTACCTGATTTAAAACCGAGCAAAAGATATATTATGTACTAGTTTCTGCCCGCGGCTTGGCTCGCGTTGTACATCAATGAAACATAGCCTAAATGTTATTCATATGTATGGGCTTTATTATTCTAAAGTTTTATTAAAATTCAATCAGTAGTTTATGCGTGAAAGAGGCACAAACATCCATACATCCATCCATATAAACTTTTGCATTTATAATAAATAAATAACAGACTACAATCACATACATTAATCTGACTCCAAAATAAGTAGGTAGCTTAAGCATTTGTGTTAAGGATATCATAATCAACAGTTGTATTACAAATATATACATAAATATTGGATGTTAACACCCAGACACAGAACAAACACAAGTCATTTATCATGCGAATATTTGTCCTGGGTGGGGACAACTCTTGTCATATGCTGCTCGGTTTTCTCTGTCTACCATGCCAGGTAGACCGCTTTAAGATAGTTTGGATTAAATAAATAATAAATAAATAAATTCTTCGGACTGGCACACCAATTCCCTAGTCCCAAACTAAGCTTATAAGCTTGTGCTATTGATTCTAGGTGAACGGATAGACATACTTAAATACGTTTATAAACATCCATGACATAAGTACAAATATCCATGTTCTTCACACGAAAGAACCCCTAGCGGGATTCGAACCCGCGCCATTGGTTACGTGGCTAGGGTCTCTGACCACTCGACCAACGGGCCAGTCATGGATTGCATTACCTAGTACAAGAAGACCCTAATTAAAATCTGGAATACCGCTAGGAAGATCAGTGTCAAATATTTCTAAGTACATCCTACCATAAATATAACCGGGGTGTGGCCAATAGTTAATTGGAAATAACGGTAACCCATATCGCTATTTGAAATATATATGTGAAATAATAATCATATAGTTAGTTTCCGATTTTCACTTTCGCAAATGTCACGACAAACAAACAATATGGCGGCGTGGGGTCGCCCGGGCCAATTACCCCGGCCCACGTGAGTAACGCCATGTGGCGCGCTAGTGTTGTTAGTAGGGGGATGTCGATGCTTAACCAACTTTTTAAAAAGGAGGATGTTTTTAAATAATGAATAATTAAGTGTAATAAATCTGACAATATGTTGTTGGTATTGTTTCAAAGAGCCGAAAAATATATTTTAAAATTAATCTGTGGTTTTGTAGATTTTGAGGGCTATTTAGTTTTTTATTTTGAGATTTTGCTATTCATCGTTCTTGATCGATCTGTCAATGTATATGCACTAATTTCAAAGAAAATTTCATATACAATGAAAACATTTACAAAAGTGGTAAAGTTTTGTCATGCAAAGAAAAATATACAAAAATAAAGAAAATAATAAAATTGAAATGAAAGTTAATTTATTTGATTGTTTAAATGATTAACAATTACATTTGTAAACAATACGAGATTTTATAACTACATATTTAATTATGAATTATTACCTAAAGTAATATACACGTGACAATCGTTTATAAAAACATGCAAACAAATTTTCGAACGCACCTGTTTAAAACTAAGCACAGTGATACAACACCACGCAGCAATTTTAGCACACAGCTCTAATTTAACGGCCAAAGATAGCACCCAACACACCGCCAATTAAAGCACAAAACAATTTAGATAAACAACGTGCTGGCCATAAATCCGACGCCAACAGATTCCGATCTCCCACTCGATACTCTTTCATGAAACTGGAGTTATTGTTTCCAGATCGAGATACGGATAGTCGATGTATCGATAACGTCCGTCGGACGTCACTAATCGAAAGGTTTTATCACCCTTTATGATCCGACCTAATGACTGGAGGGCTGGTTGATTTTTTAGTTAATATTTTTTTATTTTTTGTGTCAAAATATGGTATATGCGTCATTGCTTTAAGTTAAAGCTGAATTTGTTAACTATTTGCTAAATTCAGGAATTATGGTCTATATCTATTAGGTTGTTAATAAATAAAGTATAATATGTTTTGCGTGTATAAAAAATCAGGTAGATATATGTAGTTACTATGGTTGTTTACAAACATAATAATTAAATGTTTTTTTTGAACCATTTTTATTATCTGCTATAGTAATCTAACCAAACAATTTATTACAATACTTTATCTACTCGTAAGTACGTGCCTGTTATATTTTTACTCACACTATTTTCAAACTATAAATATGAAATCAAATTTTGCAAATATTGTAAGTATATTGACTTTTAAAACTAAATAATAATGTATCAATATTTTATTTATTAAGGATCAAAATTAAAGTCATAAAAGAATCGTAAAAAGAAATCGTATTAATTATTTAGTTTTAATGAGCGTGGAATATGATAATAATTATGAATATTTTTACAGTTGCTTTT
The DNA here is from genome assembly GCA_951394215.1 of Glyphodes perspectalis. Taxonomy (NCBI): domain Eukaryota; kingdom Metazoa; phylum Arthropoda; class Insecta; order Lepidoptera; family Crambidae; genus Glyphodes; species Glyphodes perspectalis. The sequence continues at coordinate 12,264,670 of OX596219.1, forward strand.
GTATTTTATATGAATCAATAAACCTGTCATTCTATTTGTTCATTTTATTGGAGATCCCATTCTAGGGTTTATTCATGCTAGAATTAAATCGGAAATATACTCAGACTTAGCCCTGTAACTCCAGAAGGGAGGGCAAAGTACAGGGAGTAATAAGCTCTTAGACTACATTTAACCAAAAATAAATAAATAAAGTAGCACAGTGACTAGTTATATCAGCGGGTTAATAGCTGAATATTTTTTTTTTTACAAACATACGAAGCAAACTAATTCAAGTAAAACAAAAGAAGAAATATCGGACTACATCACATACATTGATCTGACTTCAAGGTAAGTGGCTTAAACACTTATGATTTCAGAATCAACAGTAGTATTACAAATACATATATACTTATATATTAACACCCAGACACAGAACAAACACAAGTATTCATTAGACGAATGTTTGTCCCGTGTGAGGATCGAACCCATAATTCTTGGCGCATGGGAAAGGGTCACTACCGAATGCGCCATCGAGCCTGTCAAAATAAAGTTAAACCTTAATCTTGAAGTTCAACAAATTGTATATTAATTAATGTCTAATTAATGTACTATTTAATGGAGAAATAAAAGTGTAACATCGTCTTAGCATTTTACATTTTACATGGGACCTAAAGATACAATATTCTGATAAACCTAGACTGGTACTGGGTAATTTGCCTCATAACCACAATAAAATGGGTAGCAGTGAGTCATCTTCAATTTCAAGTTCAAATATAGGTACGTGTTTATGATCCGTAAAGTTGATTGGACGTTATACGGTTACCAAAATTGCCACCATGAAAATATTTAATTGTTTATTTCGAACATGACGAAAATTAATTTGTCCCATGTTGGTCTGGGACTTGAAAAGAATTTGCCAACTGTGTTCCGTGCCTCGCATATAGTAAAAGGCGACTAATGGTATTAGAGTCTGTGAATATGTGGGCGACGAGATAGCCACTTGTCACTACTTGTTTACAATATTCCATCTCATACATCATGAAGCATTTTTAAGGAATATATCATTGTTTAACAATCAATATATATAAAAATCAATGCCACTTTTCGTTGTAATTTTATAACTTAAGAACGGGCTCACCTATCCAAACCAAATGTTTAGGTTTTGTTCAGACTATTTAGCAGATGGTTTATGTAAAGTTTGCACAAAATCGGTAGAGCGGTTCTTCATTTATCACATTTTTTGTAACAAATGAATTCAATAAATGGCGGATCATTTTGTTAATGGGGATTTTGCAATTATGTTCCATTTTTTTTTTATTTCACTTTATACGTAGCGAAGCACGGACCGGGCCGCTAGTATTTAATAATCTACGATGCACCACCAATTAGTTTTGTCAATCACTTACTACTTATAAAATAAGTAGTAGCACTCACTTTACTGTTATCGTTTATACTGTACAGAACATCTGGATCATAATAATATGACACTTGATTATGTTAACAAGCGTATCATTAATTAATTAATAATAAAATATTTATCGCCATACAATATCTTACGTTATTAAAAGTTATCACAACCTATATTAGCCGGCGGCATCAGTCCAGCCACTTGTAAATAAAATTCGTTTTGTGTTCAATGTTTTTATTTCGTCTTCCTGTGTCTTGTTTATAGTGGATTAAGCGAGTCTGGTTATTATTCCAGTGAAGCGACTGCCATCTGACCTTCGTCAGATTTAGGGGGTTATAAATCCATAATAATTTAAGTGGGAAGGTTCCGTCAAAATGTTACATATTACGTAATTCGATTTGGTAATATTTACATAAAAAAAATTCGTCGTTGGACATAGCTCCTCAAGTTTCGATAATTAAAATAATATTGAAAATGTGTCTTAATTATTAAGACATGTTTTCAGAGACACACACCACACAAAGCCACGGGTGAGAGCTAGTTTCAAAATTATAAAATAACTTAAAACAGTTACATTCAATAAAGCTGGCAAGTCAATATTATTTTTAACTGTATCCCATATGAGAGAACGAGAAACGTTGATCTCGATTATATCTAAAACTGTAAGTATTGATTACGAGGAAAGCCGCGAGATGGCGTAACGTGCAATTAGATAACTGGGATAGGAAAACACTGGGCATGTCTGTCTGTCTGTAATGTGCCGGAGGTCCGTATAGTTTTTATATTACGCAGAAAGTGAAGAAGCACGTAGCAACAAAGAAGTGACATATGTCACTCTGGTAATATAGACAGACGTTTTATTTTGCTTGCTTGAAGAGATAGTGATAAGTGTCTTGTTTTTTGTGGAAATTTGCACATTAAAAAACTGCGGATGTGTAACCAGCCAATTGGTCTGGATCCTTTAACTTAGCGTTTCTCAAAGGGGGTTACACGAACCCCTAGGGGTTCGCCATTCGATCATAGATAGGCGGGGGGGGGGGGTCCTCTGGACACTTTAAAAGGGGTACGTGGAGCCATAAGTTTGAGAAACCCTGCTTAATGCTTAACTAATTCATCAGCTAATCTAATTAGCTAATAACATATTTATACTATGAGACATCTATTAAATTATATATACATAATGTAGGCGTAAAACATTGTATATATACGTATTTCTGATAATTTATCTTTAATTTAAACCTAATTAAGTTGACTTATAATTTTATATTATTTACCCATCAATATATTATATGCTGAGAAGTTGCTTGATTTTGTGATTGGGTGTAACTGATATAAGGTCTCCTCCTGATGTAAGTATCTTCCTTATTCGCTATTTTTATAAATATTTAGTAGTCTTATGACTAATGTACGTTTTCCTTCGAAAATAGGTAAACTTTTCAATCATTTACGACATGATCGGTTTTCCTATATAAATCACGGTACCCTGCCCATAGAGAAAGCAATAACTAACAATTATACAGATTCCTAACGTTTTCTAACCGTATTCCGCCATGCAAGTAACTCGCGATTAATATGCAAATACAATTAGCAGTTACTAATAACAAATCGTTAAATTAACGTTATTATTAACGTGTTCTCAGAAACGTTACGGTTGCGTGAGTTGTTGTGTGTGAGTGACCAATGAAAATGTAAATGGTGAATTATGTTTAAGCGCGATTGTTTTTATGTGTGACCATGTATGGGCAGTCACAGCTGTCTAGGAGTGATTGATTAGGTTATACGTTGCTGTGATGCACGGACTAGTAAAAAAAGAAGGACTCCACGCTAACATACTATAGCGTGGAGCCACGTTTATGCATGTGTGAGTGAGGTACTTATGGGTACCCGATATCGGATATCTGTCATGTGGAGCACTTATTATGTCAATGTGTGACGTAAGTTGCGTGACAAGTGGAGCTCCTGAGGAGCTTCAATTTCTAATTAGTGGCGCGGAGTCCTTCTTTTTTTACTAGTCTGTGCTGTGATGTGAATAAGAAACTGTTATTATAAGTGTAACATCGTTAGGATAATGGTCATTTATTTGTACTATATTGTATGATATGCTTACTTATTGGCAATAACTAGGTGTTTACTTAAATGAGCGATTGTAACGATATGCCGTTGGGAGAAAGCTTCCTCATTCAATGGAATAAACAACATTTTACCATATAACCATGACCTGATTTAGCTGGTTTCTATATTTAAGGACTAGCAACGCCCCGCGGTTTCACCCTGTTCCTGTTCCTATAGGAATGTGGGGATAAAATATAGCCTATGTTACTTCCGAATAATGTAGCTTTGCAATGGTGAAAGAATTTTTGATATCGGCGAAGTAGTTTTTAAGTTTATTCATTACAAACATACACACATACAAAAATAGAAATCTCTCCTCTTTTATAATATAAGTATAGACTACGAAGGTTAGATATTATAGTCAGACTCAGATCTTAGATCATGCTCCAAGATCTCTTCTCATCTTAGCTCATCTTAGATCATCGAGTTTAAGCTAGAAAGCTGTTAATATAGTATCAATACGCACAATAACCCATTAAACTATTTAAAATAGATTTTCAGTGATTTTCCTAATCCTTGCAAGATTATATTCATGTTGTTCTGGGTTTTAAAGTTCATGAACTAACTGTATTCCTTTACAGCAGGGGATTAATAGGAGTTATTGTATATATTTGCGAAAATAGGTAATTGTTATATAAGAATTAATAGTTTATTAATTAATTCCTAGATCTAGCAGAAGTACTGGCTAACTGGATTGTGACGGTTTAAGAGACAAACATTTTGTTACCGAATGCGCCATCGAGTCAGTTAAATATGTGTGTGTATTTAAGTTACATTCGTCGAGTGGTCAGAGATCCTAGCCATGAAACCGAGAGTCGCGGGTTTGAATCCCGCTAGGGGCAAATGTATTGTGTGATGAACATGGACATTTGAACTCGAGACATGGATATTTATAAACGTATTTAAGTATATCTATCCGTTCACCTAGTATCCATTATGACAAGCTTATAGCTTAGTTTGGAACTAGGGAATTGGTGTGTCAGTCCGGAGAATTTATTAATATTTATTATTATATACTAGCTATGCATTCCTCATTCACGACACCAGATGGCGTTATTATTAACTTGCAAGTTTCTAGACTAGGCTAGCCACCTGATCGTCACTCTTATCACTCAACACATACAACATTAGCATACACAGTCCATAAACGCGAATTTACATAACTAATATATTTTTCCTACATCATCAACATATATCCAGCCAAGGTGCAACTAATAGGACAGGTAACAACCCATTCAGTTTTTTTCGTACTCATACAATTATGAAAATGTCCCTTTTAGATTGTAAATGCAAATACTGTGCTGGGTGAGGTTGGGGACCACCGGTAGGGTTATTTGTAACCGTCTTTATCTACAGTAGAAACACTCTGCCTTATCTTTGTTGCTATATAAAATAGGGATGTTGACTGGCTAGTCAATTGAGATACTTTTTAAGAGCTGTCAAACGAAATAACTTCATAGATTTTGTATGGGCTTGTCAACGTGTGACGTCACTAGTTTGTATAGTCAACTGACTTAATATTAAGCAGTTTTTGTAAAATTAAAAATCTTAGACACAATATGATACAAAATCAATAAGGCTTAACAGCATTCTACGATACTTTCTTTTTCAGAATTGATATTTCAAAATTAAATATAATGGGTGTCAACATCCCAATTTTAGTAGTATTGAATACGTTTAAAAAAAGTTATGCTGTTTTTTGTCTGCATCTTCGTGTGGAATTCTGCATGTTAGATACACTCCCTCGTGTTCTCTAAGTGATTTTTTCGGTATAAATGGGTGCCCATATACTTCACTTAGTACCTATATATATTTTACTTCTTTTGCTAGATTTAATAAAAATGATAACTGCATTAAAACTATAATTCTATTTAGTCCGTCAGTTAGATTGTACAAAAATACATATTTTTCGCTTTATCAAATAAACAAAAAATCACAAATATAAAGAGCATCTAAGTTTTTGAGTGGGGCTTGCGACGTCACTATTTTGTAAAAATTGAATGAAAAATTGAAAAAGAATGCTATAATGCATTTGCATTTGTTCGTCAATGTTTGTTTGACAAATAAATAAAAAAATACATGTTCAATAATTTTAAAAATCTAACTGATGGACTAAACAGATTTTAAGTCATCTAGCCTGTTGGTACGGGTATGTGATGAGAAGAGAGGAAGAACACGTGACAAAGAGAGTGATGAGTATGAATGTTAGTGGACGGAGAGAAAGAGGAAGGCCAAATAAGAGATGGATGGATTGTGTGAAAGATGATATGAGTGAAATGGGAGTGGATAGCTTGATGACGGCTGACCGGGACGTGTAGAAGAGGATAACATGCTGCGCCGACCCCAGATGTCCTAGGACAGGGATGGTGAACCATTGGCATGCGTGCCATAGGTGGCACGTTATACAAAATGGTTGGCATGTATTTTCTTTGAGATCAGAAATTTATTAACAATTATTAACATTAACATCCTCATCAACCACTCCCCGGGCACTTAAAGAACCAATTATATTGACGTTTTCAAAACTTTGGCACGTTTGTATAATAAGGTTCGCCACCCCTGTCGTAAGGGCAAGAGGTTGATGCCGGAATTAATTGGATTACAATTGGTTTTGTTAAGTTCGAGATTTGCATCCACCAAAAGAGCTTTAATTAGTAGATTTTTTGTGCAGTGTAATAAGCAAACTACATATCTTTGGAACGAAAAAATATAGGTATATACGAAAATAACATATCTATGGTCGCTAGGAATTTGCCTGAAATTAGTTTAATTTCTTTCAGTTGAGTTATGACAAATGACAAATAAAAATAATGCTCATTATTGCAGTTTCTCATATTTTTTTTCTATATTAGACATTTCGACCATTCTCAAAACATCCACAAAAACACCGTAAAGGTAACAGCGAAAAAAAAACTACCGGTTATCTTTTCCATGGTCAATGGTCACCGTGCGGCATGGGGTCGTGCCATAGTGTCTGGTGCCATATTGTGGGACGGTTGGCGCCAGATGGCCCGTTAATAGCCGTTCTAATTGCTTTTGTTATTAGGTGAGCTGTTTTGTTTCGAGACCATAAATGGGGTGAATGGAGTCCGTTTGCGGGATCAGCTGACCGTTGTGCTTTATGGTAGTATTAAAAACGATGTGTTGGAGAATATTTTTTGCTTTCCGTTGAAGATCACTTTAAAATACGCAGGAATTTTGTCGAAGTTCTTATCACGCTCTTAATCTCCGAAGCATTAGGCTGACTCAAAGAAGCAGTAATCCCCATAGAGAGAAAAGTCAAAGTCCTTTTTACCAATAACTAACATTAATACATATATATACCTACATGGGCGTACGCAAGGGGGCCGCCCCCCTGGAACTAGTATGCTTAGGTCTATTTACTATAAGAATCTATCAATAATATTGTATCCTTCGGGGATCATGGGCGTTATGTACATATGTATATAAAAAAATATGTAACTAAAAATGTTTATTTACAGAAATGCAAAAAGGACTTTACATCTACCTATATTTAAAACAGCAGTCTTTTTTAATATATTGATGGCTAGCTTTGAAAAATAATATGAAGTTTCTTTTTTTCAATTTTCCAAATGTAAAACATATGTGCGTGTGTGTCCGTCATATATAAGCTGTTAATATACCGTTATATTTTTAAACGCCATTACTCAAGCGAATACAACCTTATCATAAGAAATCAGTAGCCTTTCTCACATGTAACTCTTATTCAAGTACATTTTAACCGATAGACGTGAAATATTGCACGTTTTATCTGAACGCTTTCCTATAGCATATACATATTTCCTATAAGAATAAGAATAAGAATAAACCGTAAAATAATATTTTATAACAACATTGTGAATATATAATTTCAGAAAATGTGTAGGGAGATAATTTGTCTTTAGTTGCATATTTTTTCAGTATGTATTTTTTTATAATCTGTCACGCATTTAGTTTTTCATATATAATCTGTATTGTTATAGCATTTAAATGAGCTCAATTTATTCCGAATTTATATCAATCATATTAAATACGTACAAAAACTCATTAATAAAGGAATTTCATATATTTCCATAGAATTAAAGTATATCATACATTTTATATTTTTCCGTTGCCGGCTGTGTAAATCCTAGAATGGTAGTCTAAGTTCTATCTCGCGTCTAGTGACTGAAACCTCTTCGTCCTTATCGGTTTTTTTTCAAAGCGCCCAAGTTAACCGTATTAGCTGATTACGTATAACAATAAGTCTTAGATTAAAACGCGGCTAAGTTTATGGTCAAGTGACACGAACATAGTTGTAGCTCGGTAACCGCGCTGTTAAGTAGCGCATAATTACTTTTATGACTTGAGAACATTTTGAGCGGTTCAAAATTAATTTTGTGTAGAATTTTAAGTTGCAAAAGTTAAGTGTGCTTTGGAGAACCAAGTATATAATATTCAACGACATCACATAAATTGATCTGACTCCGAAGTAAGTAGCTCAAGCACTTGTGTTACGGATATCAGAAACAACAGTGGTATTACAAATATATACTTAAATATTGGATATTAACACCCAGACACAGAACAAACACAAGTATTCATCACACGAATGTTTGTCCTGGGTGGGGATTGAACCCACAACTCTTGGCGCATGGGGCAGGGTCACTACCGAATGCGCCATCGAGCTTGTCAAAAAAATATGTATGGTGTTTGTGTATTATTAAAGTGTAGACTTCAATTAGTGATGGTATACGTGATGATTGTGTTCATCTCACAACTATTTACTTGTAACTGCCTCGTTTTTCTAGTGGTAGCATGCTCCGCCTAAGGACAAAAAGTTCCCGTGTACAATTCCCGGGTCAGGCCGAAAATTGTGGCTGGGTTTTTCAATATTGAAATTACTCAGTAACCGGAGTTAGGTAGTTGGCTGTTTATTTATTTATTTATTTAGGACAACCAACAAAAAATTCACTTGTTACCCGGTTAAATTTACACACGCATATTAAACATTTATAAGTGATGTCTTAATTAGAGGTTGCCACGACATGCGCAATACACGAGTTTTCTTATCAATTAAACTAAAACAAAAATAATCAGTCAGTGAGAGCCATGCCCACAGCAACTACACTTATTAACCCCGGTGCCTCGGAAAGTACGTTAAGCCGTTGGTCCTGCGCCTGACCTCTCTCCGGTCATGTCGAATCGCCGTCCGGACTATGAGAGTAAAGGAATAGAGAGTGCACCTGTGTTTGCGCACACACAGTTGTGCACTATAATATATCCTGCGCAGTTGGCTAATCGTCGTTGAGATTGGCCGCCGTGACCGGTATCGGTTATGGCATTATTATTAACCGGGATTTGAACTCGTGCCCATTAGAAGCTCAATGTTTCTATCCACTAAAGCAAGCAGACCTTTCCATAATGAAATATTATGAAACTGTTATTAGGGCAAATATATTATTTAAATTACATAACTGATTGAACTGATTCTTTATCATTACCAACTGTATAAAAAAAAAATTAAGACAAATACTAAGCTGCTAGTCCTAGAAAACTAAACAAAGTCGTCGCATTATCCGAATCTATTGTGCTTGCCCGCAAACCATGAATAAGCTCACACCTGCTTGCGTGACCGACGGAGCGATGTCGGCCGATATAATAGTCGTGCCGTAAACGTGTTGGCTTGAGACACAAGTAAACGACTGGCATGCATGTTTTAATACGTCATCACTGTAAGAAGGGCTTATTACAACTGGCCTCTTGAGGTCGGAGTTCGATATTTAGTAGAGACATTGCGTGTAGTCCTACGTTGGTCTGGGACTGAACAAGAATGTGTGAACTGTGTTTCTTGCTTAGCATGTCGTTAAAGGTTACTTATGGTATTATGGGATTTTGAGTAAAGCCCAGCACAACTCGCAAAGCGTGAATGGGCTTGTGCTTACACTCGCTCGCGTGACCGCGACTCGCGAGAGGTGTCGTGAGATATAACAGTCGAGACATTGCTGACGTGATGACCTATGAGATACACGTAAACACCTAGTGGGGCATGCATGTTTTATGACGTCATCATTCGTCATCGTCAGATCCTAGCTTAGAATCAGAAATCTGATAGCCTTTAAATAGCGTAGTTTGAGACTATGTCATATATTAAAAAAGTGACAAGAAAGAAGAAAGAAGTTCATTTCAGTTATGTGAGCATTTACAAATATTTTTTGATTCCCTCTATCAGGTACAGAATAGCTGCTACGTCAGAGAGAGCCACTCTTCCTTAACTATACAATCTAATATTTAAATACTTACCATAAACTAGAAAATTTTAAGTGTAATGCTATTTAAATTACTAAAAAACAGGAACAAAAAATGCTAGACTAAAAACTACTTATTAAACTACTACTTAGTAATCTTCTTTTACGTATAAAACCAACAAAGTCGTCACGTTACCCGTACCTTTTGTACCGGCCTTGCAAAGCGTGAATGGGCTTGCGCTTACACCCGCTCGCGTGACCGCGACTCGCGAGCGGTGTTCTGCGATATTATATTCAAGCCATTGCTCGCGTGATGGTCTGGGAGGCACACGGACGCGTTCAGTGCGATTTGGGTATTGTTATACGTCAATGTCTTCTTTTGGAGGTAAATGATAAGGACATCACATTTTGGTATGTTACATCTTTTATATTATCTATTATATTGACAGCAGCCTTACAAAATAAGCCAGAGTCAAGTATTATTTAAATAGGATTTTCGCATCTAATATTCTAAATTTCACAATGTGGCCTACGGCCAAAAGATTCAAATGAAATATAAAACCAAATGAAATTGGTGACAAATTAGACATTATTGTCTGAATTTAGAACTTATTGTAAACACAATAAGTTCTAAATTCAGACAAAGTGTGAATTTTTTAGTGTGCGTTTGCTATTTCATACGCTAATACGACCCGTAAATATGATATGGTCTCATAGTTTAATATTTACATGATATTTAAGCATTTGGTTTTGTCATCACTTTTCTAGTCGCAAACTCGTAAGTCTTGGTTGGAGCGAGTTTTAATTAAAGATGGGATATAAAGAACCACTTACATGGACGATCCAAATATCACAATGAAAAAAGATGGCTATTAATAAAAAAATAAGACAATATAGGTATTTTCAGTTTAATCAATCGTCGAGAATCCATTTTATGCTGGGCTCCAGCCCAGCAAATTAACAACAAGCGACCATAATAAGTGTCCTATCAGGAATCTATGCCAGATTAACTTCCGTGACCAAAATAAAAAGCCTCCTAATTTGTCACATTAGCTGTCAAAGCGTGAACCCGGTCGCGTGACGCACGGCTTACGTGTCGGTCTGAGCGACCGGCGACCGGTCTAAGAGACCGGCGACCGGTCTTATGGTTGGGAACGGTGTGTACGGGTGTTGTGACGTCATTAATCAGGAACGTTGATTAGTAAGTTAACAGATAGGCAGCGATCTAGCTACTTTTCGAAATTTTCTATCTGATCCAATCAAGTTTGGGCTAAAAGTGGTTAAAAGGTCTTGTTGCTCCTTCGGCTTTGCATACTCATTTAGGAATCGTGGGCATATGGGCATAAATTCTCCAGACTGACACTTCCCTAGTCCCAAACTAAGCTTGTGCTTGCTATAGATACAAAAGAACGGATAGACATACTTAAATACGTTTATTCACGACTCAAGTACTTGTCAATGTTCATAACACGAAACATTTGCCCCTAGCGGGATTCAAACCCGCGGGCCTCGGTTTCGTGGCCAGGATCTCTGACTACTCAACTAACGGGCCAGTCAAATATTTTGAGATTCCTGTATTTACATATTTACGAGTACTTATAGTTTACCACTAGCTTTCATGATTATGAAGATCTAAATATTGGATATGCTATTTTAATTGCCATATGGCTTATATGAAAAATGCCAGTCTAAAAAAAAAAAAATTAAATTAATTACATAAACCAGTTTTAAAAATACATAACTGTACATATACCAGTTTAAACACTAATTGCTATTTATACATACTAAGCACACATAAATTGACGTACTGTTTAGCTTGGTGGGAAGCTGTCAATTATATTGGTATTTTTTTGTTGTTTAGTTTGAAGTAAATATTTTGATATGTGCACTAATAAATGCGAAGAATGTATTTTTAATACTATTTATTGGTGTGTATTTTTATAAATAGCGAAATAACAACATTTCTCGACAAATACCGGTAAACACAAGAGAGCAATAAGCCATCAAAAATATTCAAAGCATTCACAAAATTGTAATTTTAAATTTAGAATAAAGGTCCCTATAACTCTTCGGGTTCCCACAGGGCGCGTTGACAGCCAATGATTTAAAACCTCTTTGCTCCTTAATTAATACGGCACGAGGAAATCACGTCGTCTCTCTCTAACGTACTCAGATACACGAGTGTTACACTCTCCGTTTCTTTCTGGCGAACCGTAAAATTACATTGAAGAATATTGAGACATCTTCCTTTTGGAGTGATTTATTCATTGTCGGTTAGAAATTTTATCGATTTGTTTACTTTAGGAATTAGTGGGGACTTAGGCTAGCTAGCGATTTATGTGTGCATGGTAATTTGGTATCACTTTGTACACTTAGCTTTAAGTTATGAGTTGGAAATGTGTCGGCGCTGGCTACCTTAACTAGATGATATTTTTAAAGTGAACGGTTAGTTTGAGCTCAGGAGTGAGAACTTCAACCGAACGAAGATAACATGTAAATTCGGACTTTAAATATTCATTGCTATCATCTTTGATGTGTCTGTTCTATTAACTATTTCGTGTGAACACATTAAAGTGTTTTTTATGAAAATAGATATGTACCTACGAACAGTTATTTCAATGTGAAAGATTCCTCAAAACATTTGCCCTCATCCGCCGAGCTAACAACATAAATGCGTAATAATAGATTCTTGAAAATCTAGGCATTTATTAGTGAGCCAACACCCTTCACATTTGAGGCACCTGTTCTTGCCCTTTGAGCTGCAATTCAACGTCTTCAACTATGCTTCATACATAGTTTTTTTATGCTAAGTGTCAGTTATAAGCTGGCTTCTAGTCTAACGTCTTCTGTTTTTGATCTGATGTTCAAATAGCACAAGAAATGTTACAAATTAAAGTAAAACGAAAATTACATCCTGCTATCAGAATATCAGCGATGGGTGTGAATTTCATAACAAGCACCGCAAAACCAACTAATTAGCTCCCCCACGTCCGAACTCTCCGAAGCCCACCTATCGAATGAACAATCTCAATATCGCAAGTACCTCTGACGTTCCATTTCACGCAACTGGCGCTGACAGTTGGCGGATCATAGATAATCTGCTTGTGACGTGCGAACGGAACGCACCTAATTGGTTTTTATAAATATTGGCCTTTTTAATTAAGCTGTAAGTAAATGTAATTAAATGGGCGGTTCCTTGTTGATTCATTCTGATGCGTATCTAATACGTGTTTGTTCAGAATTCTTGTGTCAGACCAGATGAATGAGCTTTAAGTCTAAGGTTGTATTAATTTGGACGGTATAGAATTATGACTGTATGTAACTAATAGAAGTGTACTGAATTTTACAACAATAAGCTGCTATTATGGAAACTAAAGACGGTTTTCTTCATTAAATAACAATATCTTAAATAGTTTGCAAGTTTGTTTATAGTTCTAAGTCATTTAGGGCTGATTCAACAGTCAGATAAAAGATAACAATCAAATAAATCACAATCCGCATGATTGTAAAATGTCATTGCCTGTTTCTTAAGTAAACTAGCGTATGACGTCCGCGAATTGGTGACTTTATACTTTATCAGCCAGTTAATTCTTAACTGGCCATTAAGAAATTGGCCCTAAAATAATTATGTATCAAACAGTTAAAAAATTTAACCTTCATCTGTTTTTAGAGTTCAAATTTTATTACATGTTCTTTATAGCAATAGGGTAACTATTTAGTTTAGACGAAAAGATGTAACTGATATAATGACGGTCGATTTTATAATTTTTTATTATAAGTTATGCAGAATTATTTGTTTAATGTGCTTAAATCTCGATATTAACGTTATTTATAAGAAACGTATAAGAACTTATGTGTACTGCGCAAGGAATGCGCAGGCGCATGATACAGTCATAAAGCAGCAGTGTCTTTGTCCGCGCGGACACGCTTCAACGGCGATGCTCCCTTTTATTTTCGCTCGGCGTGACCTGGCGGGACTTCTGTGCGCACGCGCAGGCTTACATGGTACGGGGATTAAATATATGTGACTGGCATGGATTAACGGTTAACATTCACTTACAGAGTGTAATTCTAGTAGGAATTTACGTATCAACATCATATATGTATATTATATTATGCTTCATTTCACATCGTTTTTGGAAAAAAAAAATATATATATTTATATATTCGTAAATAAAGTACCTATAATTGCACAATGAAACCATGTATATTATCTAAATAAAAACGTCATTCGGTATTTACTAATGAATATGGGATCGTGCTCAAAATTAGAAAATAATTTTTAATTTGAATTCTATATACGAGAAGATGAGTTAACGATAAGGTCATACGCCATACTCCAGTCTTGGCCAGAAAAACCTATTTCAAGAACTTTCATCTTAACACAGAAAATAAACTTTTAATTTAGAAGTTAACACGGAAAAATCTGAAGCCCATCATAATCAGTCATCTTCAACAACATCCTAGTATTTGAACTGGATTTTTTGCAAAGAAAACTTACTGCTCACGGCTTGCTTACCATTCCAGTCAGAGTTTGCGAGCGTGACAATGATGGTATGAAAATTTAAGCTTACAAACACCTTGGACTCTGGCTACCCCTTCAAAGTTCAATGGCGTCATGATGATGGAATCGAATAATAACATCACGAAGTCATAAGCCACAATTATACCATTCCATGTAACCCTTCCACCGCCGTGGTGTGAAATCAGTACCGTGATAACGTAACGACCGTCCCTTTACTCGGATCCTGGCGTCCGAGCCGTATCAATTAAATGGTGGACACAATCTCCTCAGCGTAAATTGAACACAGCGAAACTGTGGATGTGGTTAATTAATCAACGGGCCCATCGGATGCGAGTCGAGTTCGGGTGGGTTAAAGTGGTATTTTAGTCAAATGTTTGTATGTGTTGTTAGGTTAGGATTAGAAGTGGGCTCATAGTCATTTGGTTGCATTGTTGTTGATTAGTTAAGATTAAAAGTGGTCTTATAATCAATTGTTTGCATGGATGACTTAGGATTCAAAGTGGTACCTATTGGTGAAATCATCCTATGCAAATATACATATACTTACAGTACAAATAAAATGGTTGAATTATAATAGATTTTTATCTGTTAAGGTTACTTGATGCGGTAGAACTCGTTATCAAATATTCGTAATGTAGGTAGTACTAGTAAGTATTTTAGGGTTAATATTTGTATGAAATATTTGCATTATGCAGGTGATGTACTTTTTGGGATGAATTACCGCAAAATCTTTTTTATATGCCAATGTTGCTTTTAATGCAAGATATGGACGTCCCAAAATATTGATAAATTTGTCATAAAATATTGGTGATATGTATAGTTATGTGATTAAATTAGAATAAATAAGAGTTTTACATTAAACGCTGATATTTTAACAGCAATTGCAATTAAAAAGCCAACTTAATTTGGCTGGCTCAATGGCGAATTCGATAGTGACCTTGTCCTATGCGCCAAGAGTTGTGGGTTCGATCCCCATGCATGACAAACATTCGTGTGATGAATACTTGTGTTTGTTCTGTGTCTGGGTGTTAACATGATATTTAAGAATACATTTGTATTACCACTTTTGATTCTGATATCCGTAGCACAAATACTTAAGCTACTACCACGGTGTCAGATCAATGTATGCGACGTCGTCTGATATTTATATTTATTTATAGTCATTCTAGAATCACCCAAGGAGAATTCAGTTTGGCCTTAATCGTAATTTAAGACTGACAACATCCTCATGATACTTACATTAAATATTTGCAACCGTATCCGAATGGTTCTCATTAAAACCGAAATGCACATCCAATTAACAAAACGTTCTCACTACATTCGTACAACCAGCAACATGAGTAACAAACTTAAATCTTGTAACATACTTAAGTCTTAGCAATAAAGGTTACAAATGTTCAGCTACTTTCGTCACCGTGTGTATACGCAAAGCACCCATTTGATAAAGCGATACCAGTGTTTTTACATTAAAACAGAAACTTTAATTACGCAAATAAAATCCGGTGGCACCGTCACGCCTCGAGGTGATGAAAATTCAATCGAGATGGAATTATATTTCATTCGGACATCAAAATGAATAATAAAACAAACTGTAAAAGAGGTTGGGAGTACCAGGGCTGTATCAGTCGGGAGGATCTCGGAGCGACACACGACTTCGGCGGATGGCGAGCGGGCAGCGGTTACGTGAATGTCAAGTTCGTTTCGAATGTGACATATTGAACAATGTACTTTTAAGGTTATGTTGGGATAGTTATGTACTTATTAAGTCCTGGTATAAAATAATATTGATAAAATAATTATTAAGGGTTAAGGCGCTTGCAATGGATTTGTGACAGATATGGTTGTTATGTTGGTTGGTACGTGAGTTGCTTCTGGTATGCTTAAGTAGTATAAAATAAGACACAAGTACAAATGACCGTATACATTACACGAGCATTTGCCTCTATAGATAATTCAAGTGTGGTTTCCTAGCCAGATTTTATATCTAATAGGTTTAATATGTGAATACATAGTTCAGTCAGTCCTATTATTTTATTTCTTGGAAGCCATACATATGTGCATACGTGCATGTGACACTAAAGTGCCACTTTTTATAAAATTAGTAAGATAGGATATGAGATGCATATAATTTTAGTAAAATCAATCGAATTGAGAACCCCATTATTTTTTTTTAAGTCGTTTAAAAAGGATATGCGACTGAATGATATTTTAATTAAGTTCGGCGTCTTGCTTCCGTTCCTTCCCATCTGTAGTCCACACTGGAAGGCGCGAAATGAGAATAACTTTTGGCGCGGCCATCTCATAAATCAGAACAGCGGCTCAATTAAAACAACCCCTATCTGATCCACTCCCGAACGGTGTTGTGACCCTTTATTTTTTCAAGATATATCTGCCTTAAACGCTTCTGTGGCTTTTATTTCGTTTTTATGGAATCATTGGACTCATTATGGTGTTTTATTGCTGATCGATGTTAGGTTGTAAGGAATGTTTGGATCGGTGTTCCGAAGATTTATTGGTTGGATAAATTGGCTGATTTTGTTAAAACTTTCTGCATTTTTTAGTTAGTGAATGATTCTAGTATTGAGATGTTTTGGTGAAACAATTTATTTTCAATTATTCAGTAATCATATCCCATATTGGTCTGGGACTAAGAAAGAATGTGCCGATTGTGTTCCTTGCCTAGCATATCGTAAAACGTGACTAATGCTATATCTAATTTTAATTTTTTAATTTAATTCTTTATTCATCCAGACAACTTAGATCTTTTTTTGCTAGTTTAATCTTTTTTTCATCCCCATTCAGATTTAGGAATGTCTGCTGAGTTAGCTCCAAATTTCTGAGGCTAGTTTCTATAAATCTAATCTTAAATATTTATTATATATATAAGTGTAGTTACAGTATCAAAGAAAGATTGTGATATGTCTCAAACTGTAAGTTGTTTCTTTTTTATATTACTGTGGTTCAGAAACGTATCCAATTCGATTCTAATAATAAAACAATAGTGTCTTAAATATGGATATCAAATACATTTTAATCTCTTTTCAATCTCTCCCATCAAAACTTTAAGACCACAGTTACAGCAGTAACTACGGTACAAATTGTCTATGCTCTCCATTTGAGCACGTGTTAAACACCGGCGCTAATTACGTTATAGTAAAGAGATTGGCTCAAATTGCCTGGCACTTTCGTCTATGGTCGGGGATTTTATGTGTTCATCTGTCTTAACGGTTTTTAGGGGTCTGTAGTGAAACACAACTAAAAAATAATTACCTACATTATATGTTCGATTTTTATCACTTTATGGGCAGACATTATTAAACTATCTTGGCATTAGCAGTTGCCCGTGACTTTGTTCACCTACATTTTTATTTTATAAAATAAAATAAAAATATTATTTAAATAAAATAATAGTTCTCCTTATATAAATAAAATAATAGTTGGTTTTCTTCGATATAGAACACGATTTTTTGGCAAATGTTTAAAAAAATTGCCAGGACTGCTATTGTATGGGACCTGTGCGAGCTTACAGAGAAATGCCCTTATACAGCTTTAAACATTCTTCTACAAATAAATATTATAATGAAATATTTTTTATAAAATACTATCAATATTTCACTATGCGGTAGTAAGGACACGCGCCTCATAACTGAGGGGTGAGGATTTAAACCTGAGCATGTCTTTGAATTTTTTAAATCTATGTTATTTATACCACTAGTTCGGCGGCGAGGGAAAACATTAGGATGAAACCTGCAAATTCTAACAACTTTGGATTTAAAACCATGATGCAAAAATTGTCTTGTTCCCCTATCTTTGGGTTAGGAAGGTCAGATCGGCAGTCGCTTCAATGTACCTAATTACCAGGCTTGCTAATACCTGGATCAAGGTCTAAGCAGACCCCGTCTAAAGCACAGGACATAACGCTAGGAAGAGTTTTTAATATTTTATTAGAATAACGCGTTCAAATAACTAAAACTTCTCTTTACTTTTTTGAGTGTAGGTTTGAGAATTACGCTGACGTAGATAATATCTACATTACAAACAGACTAGTAATAAACGTATGGTCTAGAATTATTATAAAAACATATAACCCGACTGCTTAAAAATAAATGAGAAGAGTTCATTGAGCTATTATTACTACGTATAGAGATGCTATGTCAAACAAAAATATTATCACGAAGCATGGCCTGAGCGTGTTTCAGCATTTGCAGCGCTAAAACTAACAATTGTCGTCTAATTAAGCTATTAAAACGCGCAGCGCTAGATCGCTCATAGAGTATATTTTTCTCGTGACCAAAACGTCGTAAACGCCGTGAATTTCATGGCGCTTACGCGTGAACGTAGGCGAATAACTATACGAGTTGTTGCCGATCGGCAACAACGCCTGGCGCATAAAACTTGTTCGCTGCGTCGGTTCCATACGCTAGTAATAATAGTTCAATGGAAGAGTTATTTAAAATCTGTTTAAACCAATAAATAAAAAGAAGTATACATGAAATATTAAATGATGCTGCATGTCGTACAATGTAGTTATAGTAGTTTTTCTTTTGGACTCTATAAGTCAATGTAGAATCTATAAAAATACCGTACGGAACTCGAACCCCAAACCGCTTTGGACCGTCCAATCGACTCGTGCGCGCAATCAATTACGATCGGAACCGATTTAATCGCCCATCGGTAATGGCTGCCATCTGCGATTTTACACTTTTTTTTGTAAAAGTTCATGCAAAATTCGTGAGAAACGCCGTTATGGTTGTATTGTTTAAAGCTTTCTTTTTGCGCTTTTTGGGAACTTTGATTGTCATTTCATTTATTTTGAAAGCTTTATTCCAGATATTATTGCGTTTTTGTATTTTTAGAGAATGCGGCTTAGAGCTTATCGCTTGTTGAACTCTGTCTACCCCTCCGGGGGTTGAGGGCGTGATGATAGTACGTATAATAGTTAAATAAAATACTTAATTCCCAAACAATGGCCTAAGAAAGACGGAAATAAATAAATAACTTACAATCTATGCATATTAACATTATTGTGCGTAACTTTAATACCAAAATGTAACACGAAAAATCGATAATCCTTGGGTAATTGCACTACAATGCGAATCGCCAAAGTTCAACGAAGTCCTATCTATTTCATATAATTGTCCGAATTTTCAACGACTTAAAAAAGGCTCCTCGTACGGTTCGTATCGTGGGATGAACAGCTCGCGGGGCGAATCGACGAATGACCCATTTGTAACAATCTGCCGTCATAGAAAGGTATGTTCCTAATTGGCGTCAGAGTCTAACAAACCCACAAACGATTGACAACCAAATAAAAACAAATGAAATATAGTCACAAATCTAGCCATAACTCGTCTAAACAAACAGAGCTGCAGACTAGTACCCGCCCGCAGGTACGCTCGCATAAATAACGAGCCGGTATGAAGATGTCGGCCGATATAATGGAACGTCAAAATATCGCACTCATTGATTGCGTATGGTAGGGTCACCATTAGGAATGGTTTGCGCAGGATTATTTCTTACCGGCAGCAACCCGGGTTTTTACCCGCGTATTCCCGTTCCCGTGGGAATACGGGGATAAAATATAGCCTATGTTGCACGTTAATAAATTGGCTTTAAAAAAAATCTAATCGGTTCAGTAGTTTCGGAGCCTATTTAATACAAGCAACAGTAAAATATTCCTTCTTTATAATATTCGTAAGTATGTTAAGTGGTAAGTAATCATCATCAGTAATGCCCAAAGAATTGAAAGAATTCGCTAATTGCGCATGATTGAAAAAAAAATATTCAGAAATCATATTTCCTTTATTTGGCCAAAGCAATTCTTTAACATATAAGATTATAAGTATTAATTTGTGATACTAACACTGAAAGACTGATTGAACAGGAAGATTACCAGTAAACACTAGTGTCATAAATGTCCTGTCCCACTAAACCCTAAATGCGCAGTGCCCCTACAACCCCGCTCGTAAATACGAGACAGTTCGCAGCGTTTGCGCTGATTGCGAGTTGCGAGTTGCGAGTTGCGAGCTGCGAGCTGCCCCCGCCTTGTATAGAGGACTGGACACCAATCAATTGATGTATTTTTTTCTAACTGTTAAAATTGTGTATTCCTGGCGCTGTGGTAGCTTAATGGTTAGGAAACTTGAAAAAAAGGGTTCATATGCAATAGGTTTTGGTGAAAATCTAGACTTTGAAATTTCTAAAACGAAATAAGTATCTATTTAGTCATATCATTACCTCGGCAGTGAGCGAGAATATCATAAGGAAAAATCTGGTAACTATTTTTTTCCGTATTCCCCTAGAAGCATGTTTAAAAGAAAAAAACATACATACATACACAACAATACGCTCACAATCCCCGAAGGGGTAGGCAGAGTCAAAGGGGCTGCAGGCTCCTTTAACCACATTCAGCCAAAAATAAAGCCGGGCTGGGTTAGATGGAAAATTGTGAAAAAGCAGTGACAAGCGGCAAGCCTGTCGCCTGCACAATCACACACCCACAACCCGATATACCATTAGTCGCCTTTTACGACATGTTAGGCAAGAACCACAGTTGGCACATTCTTTTTAAGTCCCAGACCAACATGGGACAGTGGGCTGGGTTGAATGGCTGTGAAATATTTAAAATATTACATTATCCTTGAGTAAGGTAACCTCTAATTTATAACAGTAAAAAATAAAAAATATCGCCTATAGCGTGTCACAATGTGACCGCCCCTATCCTTCAAAATATCTAGACTTTCTTCACGTCCATTCCAGCTCATTATTTCCCCAACAGCCATTAATTCAGTCCAGTTATTTCCGGTTTGCATCCAGCTTAATTGACAGGGCCGGTGTAGGCTAAATCCTAATTGCTAATTATGAAATTCATAACGTGTCTCGTGCCACTCCCGTTTTGGGTTGTTTTTTTTTTTTAATTAAGTATGCACTTCTTGGGTTCCTTCGACAAGGACCAATGAAACTCTTTGGATCGATTCTATTTTAAAATTTATTTTTTTAATAACTTTTAGCAGTACGTTTGATATATTCGTGTTAGTTAATAACATTGCCAGTATTTTGACCATGTTAAGTTTTTTTAAACGTCACTATTCGATTTTCGTCAATTTGTACTTCTTCACCTAGATAGTGTGAGTATCGTCAATAATAAGGAATGTGAACCTGGCCATTTTTTATTTAATGATACTAATATAGACTGGCCCGTTGGTTGAGTGGTCAGAGACCCTGGCCATGAAAGGGTCGCGGGTTCGAATCCCGTTAGGGGCAAATATTTCGTGTGATGAACATGGATATTTGTACTCGAGTTATGGATGTTTATAAACGTATTTAAGTATGTCTATCCGTTCACCTAGTATCCATAGCACAAGCTTATAAGCTTAGTTTGGGACTAGGGAATTGGTGTGTCAGTCTGAAGAATTATTTATTTATTATATAGATTTCCGGAATGTCACGTTATTTTACAGATTATTTTGTTTTTGTTTTGATCTGTATAACTACAGTATGGAACCCTCTGTCCGTTTGTTATTCGAATTGGCACTTTTTGTAATTATACAGTTTTTAATTCATTCGCAGCTGTCACAGCGTCAACTAAGTTAAGGGAGTAATTAAGGGTTGACTTGTTTAGCGAATATTTTGGTGGTTGATAATTTCACCTCATACGTACATACATACATACATGGGGTAATAGTAACTATATTTTAATAAGCAATCGTAATAACACTTTGTGGTGTTATACACTGTTCGTAATTATAACTTACCATTAACGTCAGGAGTAAGTATATATTACTAACTGTTGCCAGCGGGTTTGCTTGTGTGAATGCAGAGTTGGGGGTGTGAGTTCGATTCGCATCCAGGACAAATATTCATATGATGAATACTTGTGTTTGTTCTGCGTCTGGGTGTTAATAGCTAATATTTAAGTATATTATTTGTCATACCATGTTTCTGATATCCGTTACACAAGTGCTTAAGCTAACCCGGAGTCAGATCAATGTGTGTATGTGATGTAGTCTCATATATCCAACTTTATCCACATTTCCACCATGCTTTCCCATACTTGCATCAATTTGCTAAGCAGCTAATAACTTCATCGGGCCAACTATGCAACTGGCATATCAATTACCATTTGATTGAAACAACAATTAATACGTAAATGTACTTTTTCCCGTCTTCGATTCAATATCAACTGTTATTGCTTTATAAGGAGGGATCGAGATATGAATACGGAATGTGTTGTATATGTTACGGGACGAAAAAATGTGACGTCACTTTGTATGCGAGTAGCTGTCTCCTTTCCGTTGACGAATGAATAAAGTTATTGTCGAAGAGTTAAACGATATATTTGATGATGGAAATTTGTAAATAATTATAACCATAACAATTCGTTTTATTTATACTATCACACAAACTTAATATATAAAGACTTATTTTAAAAAAATATGTATATATATTCTCCAGACTGACACACAAATTCCCTAATTACAAACAAAGGTTATATATAATCTTATAATATGTATACTGAGTGAATGTAGACATACTTAAATACGTTTATAAACATCTATGACTTGCTTACAAACGCCCATATCCATCACCCGAAACATTTGCACTTCGCGGAATTCGAACCTGCGATTCTTGGTTTCGTGGCCGCGGTCTCTGACCACTCGACCATCGGGACTGTCAATAATATTTTAATGTTAAGCAAGCTAACTAAGATTTAAATATATTTTTCGTACAAAAGAAACGTAGAGTCGATTCTCTAGATATTATGGCATCAAAGGCTTTTGACTTTTCCATTTGCTTCAATAAACAGCTATTAAATACATTAAAAACCATCAAACAGCCCCAATTTCGAAACCATTTCTCAAATTGGCCGGACGGGGAACCGAACTGGAGACCTTTCACGTAATGTATTACTTGCGAAATCAATTTCAAAAACTGTTACTCGCTCGTTAAGTGGATAGTTATAATACTTTATAATTGACTATTAATAAAATGAGAAGGTACATTCAGTCGACAATTACATGTCAGGTGCAATAAGCAGCATGAAATGTTTTTTTGGAAATTATAACCTTTAGGGTAAGTATGTAATATTTTTGAAATGAACATAATTTTTTAGAAAAATAGTAATACATTGAATATAAAAGGTTTTAACAGACTCATCGTTTTGATTTAGCCTAAACTTTATGGTACATACGGTAGATGACATGCCATTTCATTCTAAAGTCAAGCTACACCAAGTTTAAAATGTCGTATGCTTATATTTTTCAAGGAACGTAACCTATAAATACAAATTTATTCAAACATCATCGACACCAACCAAATAAATCTAAACAAGTCCTCGTTAAAATAGTTTTAATTAACGTAACTCACTTTCGAATCAAGCAACAGCTGTCCAGTGCGATAAAGAAAAAAAAAACCCGAACGCTACCAAAACTATATTTCTTCTTGTACAAGATGGATTTCATCCAAAAATCCAGGCAATTAAACAACAGGAGCTGAGAGATAAAATTAAAAGTTAATTAAAACTTTATATGGTAAGGAATAAAGGGAAAAAGATTAAAAAACTTGGGCGAGTGTAGAGGCGTAAAAACGTTTTGTCACAGCGCCACCTCGCGGGTTCGTGAGTACTTCTATTTGCTTTTTTATCTGTGGTAATGTTTTTGGTTGACTTTTTGTCTGTGGTCACGGCGTACAATGTCTGTGGTTTAAATGTTTTTGGCGGGACTTCTTTGGTAAGCTTCCGTCCGTGGTTTTGATTGGTGGTGATCATATCTATATTTTTTTGTGACACGCGCCAAGATGTTTATCGAACTTATAATATATTGAAAGTTTAAATTTTTTTCTGAAACTGTATCGGATATATTTTTTCGCACACTACCCACTTGTTATATCTTCATCTCAAAATATAATTTATGCTAATATTACTATTTGTGTAACTAATAGTAAATATTTGCTTTAATGTATTCAAAGGTCTAGCAAAAATACTTAATTAATATCACGAATACAGCATGATAACCAAGTTTTATTATAAATCCAAAGAAAAAATGGTCACACTTGTTCTTGTCATTTCAAGATAATGTTTTAAACACACCTGTGTTAATATAAGTACGTAGTATAAGTTAATAACCTATATAATATAAATATAATCTTCATAGTTCTTGTTAAGGTCTGAGTGACATTGTACCAATTATTTAAGAAAAAATATGTATTAAAACACCTGGGCGTGTCTAGTTCTGACTTCGACGATACAGTTCGTCCTTGCGATGTTTCACTAACCTTTGTCAATAGTGAAGATTGTAGCTTAATCAACATATTAATGGATAATTAAAGGTTTCATTTTATTTTGATAATGTTTGCCAACAAAGCGATGCTGGCTATGGTCAGTACTTAAATGGGTGTATGGATTTAAAGTTTATATTTTATACAAATATTGCTCGTAAAATTAATCTTTTCATGAGAACTCATGTAAAGTATGTAAGCATTAATAGATTACAAATAAAAAACATTTTATATCATGCTTAATCCTTGTTTTAAACAATATACCTACAATTAACCTTTCCCTGCGGTTTTACCCAAATTTAAGATAAAATTAATCTGCTTTCCATGAGATCTATACATTTTCACCCCATAAAAAGTATAGCCTTTCCTAGGTAGGTTTCCTAAGTGTTAGCCTATCAAATGTCATCATAATTAATAGTTATAATATTAGGTATACTACCTAATATTATAACTATTAAAGGTTACATAAGTTTATCTTCTCAAGTACTACTTGAGAAGATAAACTTATGTAATCACTACGATTAAGCTTTGAAAAGCACGCCAAAATCTTCTTGAGTTGATTTTTTATATACTTACTATCCAATTACACTGTCTTGTTAATATGTACTACATATTTTTTTTTCTAAATTGTAGCCATTAAGTAAATCATGTTTGCAATCAACAGTGGCTCGAAAAGTGTCCCCGCGTTAGAGCCAGCCATATGGCGAGAATTCTCTTTTTCCGTTCGGGAGTCGTGCGCGCGCGCAACCGTCGATCACAATCGCCGCATTCAAATGAGCCAACGAATTTATGACCCGACAGCCGATGAGTAAGACATTCCGCCCGCAGAGCTACGCGAGGACAGAACTGGTTGATTTATTTAATTGATCGATTGATTGATGTTTAAAGTAAGTAAGTGTGTAATCTATACTTAAACTTACTACTATATGAGCTGAAAACTTTGTTTGGTTGAACGCGCTAATTTCAGGAATTGCTGGTCTGTATTGAAAAAAAAAAATGTGTTGATATCCATTTATCGAGGAAGGCTAATTATAGGCTGCATAACATCACGCTACGACACAATAAAAGCGGGTGAAACCGCGGTCAGAGCTAGTCTGATTTGTACTAACTTACTTAGTACAGTTATAAATATATCAGTTTATATGTGTATTATCGATCTGGTTTAACACATAATATACATACATATAATTTACGTCTGCAATTCCTGAAGGTCAAGGCTAAGGAGAAATAAAGCTCCTCATACCGCATTTAGCCAAAACACATAAGATATGTTTAAAATACATAAAAGTCTGCGTCAAAACTAAATTAATCATTGTTATTAAGGAAGAATGTCCCTAATTATTGTCACGCTTTTTTTTTAATTAAATAACCCTAACTAAGCCAAAGCTATTCATATTTAAAAAATGAGACAAGGTGTTGTTCCAAGGTTCCAAGGGGTATTTACTTCTATTAATTCTCGTCCAATTTAATTTCCTATTTCAATTATCTAGAATGGACTACGTCAGCGACTCGCATCACCTTTAGTCGAGATAATAACTTGCGTCAATTATGTCTAGACTGAATTTGTACTTTTTAATCCATAACATCAAAGGGGCCTCTGCCTACCCCTTTGGGGATTATGGGCGTGAAGTTATGTATCAAAAATATATGTATATGTATGTACATCAAAGAGGTATTATAAGCATCTGTATCTGTAGGATCGTACCCTCCAAAAGTGGTAGACCAATTTCGATGTTTTTTTTAAAGACTGACGTAAATATCAAAAACTTCTATATACAATTAGTTAAAACGTGTTATTTTTTACATTACAAGCAGACAATATTTTTTTTTTTCATATCTGTAGGTAAATTATCTTGTAAGATTTCCAATATCGCAGCCACTTCTATCAGATCCTTAGGTCTGCGTTTCGGTACCCGTACCCATATTTAACAGGTAGCGGTGTCACGATAACACACATTACCGGCCAGCATCCGTCCTCATTGTGCCCTCATCACGCCGTGTAATGAGAGTGCCTTGAGAGGGCAGACCCTCCCTGTTATTAGCTAGGTAGACTTGAGGAGATACGAGGAAGAACGCTGATGGTTTAAGTTTGAGAGTAAGAGGAGAGCTCTCTTATTTATAAACTAGCTATGTCAGCGGTTTCACTTGCTTTTATGGTTAATGTTATATACCTTTCTCGATAAATTACCTAACTATATATTACAAAAAAAAAACGATTCGGACCAGTAGTTATTGAGATTAACGCGTTCAATTAAATTATTTTTTTTTTTATATTAGTATAAAAAGTATAGATTAAAGCCATTAACTTACACGTTAGTATATCCTTTAAAAAATAATTGACCTTTGATACTAAGTTGCAACAGTTTCACGTAGGTATGTACTAATTTTTAAATATTTTTAAAGTAATAAAAATAATTACTCCGGCCAGTTCACTGCTTAGTGCACAGCACTCAAGAATTTACCTCTGAATTTTTCAAATCTATGTGCGTATTTATACCACTACCTCAGCGGAGATAGATATCATCGTAATTTGTGAAGCAATTTGCATATTCAAACAACAGAGTTGTGTAACCACGATTCAAATATTATTCGGTTTCCCAGTCTAAGAGTTGCGAAGGTCAGATTAGCAGTCGCTTCGATGTTCCAGATTCGCGAAACCCTGGATCTATGCTGTTTAAACAGACCCCGACTAAGTAAGGAGCCTAAATTCTAGGAAGAATTTTCTAAATGCACTATACTCTTACATACATAGCATCACGCCCGCAATCCCCAAAGGGGAAGGCCGAGTTAAAGAAGCAACAAGCCCCTTTAACCACATTCAGCCAAAAATAGGACTGGGCTGAGTTAGAAGGAAAATTGTGAAGAAGTCATTACTTCTTCACTCTGTCATTACAGATGGCTAGCTCACGCCTACACAATCACACACCCAAAACCCGATATACCATTAGTCGCCTTTTACGACATGCTAGGCAAGAGACACAGTTGCCACATCCTTTTTAAGTCTGAGACTATACTTTTAAAGAGTTAATCAACAACCACCATTCTTTCCACAGCACCATAATCGTCTTCCTAGCGTTATGTCTCGTGTTTTAGACAGGGTCCGCTTAGACCATGATGCAGGATTTAGCGAGTCTGGTAATTACATTGAAGTGACTGCCGATTTGACCTTCATAACCCTAAGATAGGGGAACCAGACAATTTTTGGATCAAGGTTACAAATTCAAAGTTGTTTGAATTTGCAGGTTTTATCACGATGTTTTCCTTCACCGTAGAGCTAGTGCTATAAATACATACAGAGACTTGAAAAATCCAGAGGTACGTGCCCGGGTTTGAACTCGCACTATTCGGTTAAGAGGCGCGTGTCCCTACCATTGAGCTACCACCGCTCTCTTCCACAGCACCCCACAGCACCATAAGTTATCTATAAATGGTACTCGATACTGGTACCATGCAAATACGCGAGTACACATTTCCGTTTACATAAATGGATATTAAACGTTTGTAACTGAACTGGTTGAAATTGAGCTCTTTTGCATGTGCTCATTATAATTAGTGTAACTTAGATCAGCATTTGAATATGATTATGCCATATTTGGTTTCAGTCATACTTATGCAGGTATGCTATGAGAATTTTCTTCGCAATATACCAATGACGGTGGAAAATGGAATATATCTACAGTTAAACTAATTATACTGCGTATAGAATGCAAATTTGATTGAATTCATAGAGACGGCTCATTAAAACTGCGTATGAGTTTCTATGTGTTTCTAGATGGTTCTATGAAGCGGCATTAGTTTGGGCATGCGAGTCCGGCTTGATCGGGGTAGGACCATATACCGGCACTTGCTCCTAATTGGGTTTTACAAAGATGGAAAGTGTATTGTGTAGTTGCTTAAAATTTATCGAACTTTAATTTAACCGCATGCATTACATGAAAGCTAACGCCCGTTGGTTGAGTCGTCAGAGATGCTGGTCACAAAACTGACGGTTGTGGATTCGTATCGTGCTAGAGGCGAATGTTTCGTGTGATCAACATGGGCATTAGTACTCGAGTGGATGTTTATATAACGTATTTATGTATGTCTATCTGTTACCTAGTGTCCACAGCACAAGTATACATGCTTAGTTTGAAACTAGGCCATTGATGTGTCAGTCTAGAGAAATTATTTATTTATAATAATTTATTAGTGCAGTTAGGAGTCATAAAAAACTGTAGAGCTTGTATGAAAAGGATCATGAATGTTGAAGAGGCGAGTGAGGTTTGTAAGGATCGTGCTATATGGCGTTCGATTCTCTCTGCCTACCCCGCTAGGAAAGTGGCGTGAAGTGTAGTTAGTTAGTATATATTAGTGCGTTTTTTTACCATAGTGCTTTCACAAATTTTACACTAATTTTGACCATAGTGCTTTCACCGCTCCGATACACAGCAACACATAGGTGGCTATATAATGTCTTAAAAACGACGTATGTTTTAAAACCGGACCTCACTAACCACTTCCTCTATTTAACAATTATAACGATTAATATAGTTTCAATAATCTGAATTACTCTTTAATACCGAGCATCTAAAATACATAATGTATTTGTCATGCTTTCTACGTCCCCTCGTAAACAATTTAACTGCCTACAAACAATTCAAAACGACATTTCAATTTATAGATCACTCAGCTTAGCAATAAATTGAGGCGGACCAAAATAATATACAATAGCAATTCATTAAACTCGTAAATTGAAAAGTATTATTTTTTAAATTTCTTTATTTCAGTTCAATTGTTGACAGGTAAGTGTATACGCGATTATAGGCATAAAGATGTAACTGGCAGATAGTATATATGAATAAAAATACGGTCTTTGTTCCTTCGCCTAGTGATATTCGTATAAATTATTAATTCGTCCGTATAAGGGAGACTGTTTAAGTTTCCACTTTTTTAGAGAACGAGGTCTAGCGACATGAATATACAAGAACATTATTATCTAAAACAACATGACTAGATACATTTAAGGCGTAAATGTATACTCTAAGCGTTTGAAGTTAATATTTTTATAGATTAGATTGTAAAAAAAATTATGTCTAAACTTGGTGTTTTTTTTTTACAATTAAAATAGCATCTTTCTATTACTAGGCGAAATTTTTGATTCGCTTGCTATAATAATATTTTCAGAAACTTATAAACGTTTTCTGAACATTTTATACATATATATTGGCTTAAATTCATTAGGTACATATGGTTTCTAATCAGAACTGCAGAACCTAGTCTTTCTTAAATTAGAATGTTGCTCTCTTGTATAGTACTGATATATTTATTTACATAAATATTTAATGGGAAAAATGAGTCAACATGTTGTTGAATGAACAACGTAATTAAATGATAGAGACACGCGCTTTACATAAATGAAGTACAGATTCAAATCCCGGCATGTATTCTCTAAAATGGCTTAATCATAAAAAATAATAGATTGACAGACGCATTTATAATATTAGTAAAGGTACACAAATGTACCTGATTTAACATCGGGCATCGTACAGTACAGTGACTTTTTATTCTATCTACTCCCATTTTGCCGTAGTCCATCTATGCTCCCATAATTCATTCTTATAAGGTCTTTTGTATAGAATGAATACTATACGCAAAAATTTAAAATTTCAATGAGGGACCTATCATCGGATATTCGCTAAAATCAATTGCAAATTGTTTATGTCAGTTAAGGTGCAACACATTTTCATCAGTCTTCAAGTTGACAATTGCTAATTCATTCCGCCATTTTTTATTAAAATGCACGACGTGGGTTAATCATTTGATTGATTGATTGTAAAAGTAAGTTGAAATATTTATTTAAGTCTGAAAATTTTTAAGTATCTAGTTCTAAAAAATACATTTGAATCAATAAATAATTATCTCACATATACTCCAAATTCGAACTATTCAAGTAGATTAGTAGAGAATTCTTTAAAAAGAGATATATTGAAATGTTCAGATATTTTAGGTGCAATATTAATTTTTGGGTTTGTATCCTATATTTAGCAATCCTTGCTTTTACATTGAAACGCCTACTAATTAAATTTCTTAAGACAAATTGCATCGATTTGCTCATCCATTGTTAATTGCACGTGCAAGTTTTCTACCGCTGTCGTATTCGGAAAATTCACAAATGTGTCGTGTCCGAGTTTGGACCAACACTCGCATATGATCCGGTCCCGTTGCGATCATCACATTTCAATCAGCTAAATTTCCACTCGTCTCCGAGTCATTAACTTGCGCTCCCAATGGTCTGTTCTATGCATCACTTATTACTGCAATTGCAGACTATACTATCGTGTAATTGACTATTTTTTCTCCTCTTGCCACTACTTTCATTCTTTTTTCATAACGTACAGTTCAGAATTATCGTTGGCAATTACATGGAAAGTATGCGAGGGAAAATGAACACTATAGATACAATTATGCAACTATGCAGTTCATTATGTACTGGCAAAATGTATGGTTGGGATATATGATGCTAATGATATATGAGCGGTTGTAGGAAACGTGGTTTGGTTTTAATTAGGTGCGGTTTGCGAGGTGGTGGACGCGTTTGGACATTGCTATGGGGTTTTTGTTTCAGGTCATTATGCAGATATGATTCCTTATGGTGTGCAGACCAAAAACAAATAGTTGATACAAGAATGGGCATACTGAGCGAAAATACGTTTTCATATCCCGAAAGAGAAGCTTCATTAAGACTCAGTCATTTGTCATTCAGAAGTAAACCAGATATATATTCAGAATTTACATAATGCCCCGAAAGTCCCCTTTATAGTTACGTTGCATAGGGATGATGACTGCATTATAAAAAATTATGATTCTATTCAGTCCGTCAGTTAGATTATACACAAACACTAAACACATATTTTTCGCTTTATCAAATTAACAAAATATCACAAAGATAAAGAGCATCAAAGTTTTAGCGTGGGGGCTTGCGACGTCACTATTTAGTAACAATTTTACGAAAGTGTGACGTCACGTGCAACTTGAATGTATTGTATCTTCGTCAATGTTTGTTTGACAAATAAATAAAAAAATACTTGTTCAGTTTTTTTACAATATAACTGACGGACTAAACATAATTTATTAGTCAGCTTGCCTATTGTCGGCCTTATAAATTTCTTGCAGAGATAAATAACAAAAGTTTGGAAACTCATACCATATCCACTTAGATAGCTATCCTAACGTTAATATATCACAAATTTTATTTTGCATGGGAATTTGTTACATAATGTCATAGTCAACAATCATTAAGTAACATTTAAGTGACTTTTTTAGCAAACCTGTGGGCCATGGTCCTGTTAAGGTGATTAAAGATCGTTTTTAAGATATTATTTATAGGATAGGACCCGTTTAGAAACGGGACATAACGCTAGGAAGACAATGAAAGTATTCATATACAAGCAGAACTGAAACTTACAAGTGCAGTAAAACTGATTTTACGTTTCATAAACGCGACATGCTCCATAAAAAGCAATGGAAACCATTATTATATTATTAATTTCACCGTTTTCTACCCAGGAGTTATGTTGGTTAATCTAGAAACGATAGAAAACTCTTAGACATGACTATAGTTAAAATAAAAAATTGTTGATTGACGTCGTGAAATTATTTTGTAGATTCAATGGCACCGTAGACAAACTGCCATTAAATTTTTCAAGTTGTAATAATTATATTTATACAACTAGCTCGGCAGTAATGAGATTTATACATTCAAATAACTATTCAGATCTGTCATGTATCATATCATCATCATGTATGTATATATCATAATCCAAGTAAACCCCAACTAGTGAAAGCGCTTAACTAATAGACATAGGGACATACATACAAAAAATCACGCCTTTAATCCCCGAAGGGGTAGGCAGAGTCAAAGAGAAAGCAGGCCCCTTTAACCACATTCAGCCAAAAATAACACTGGGCTGGGTTAGATGGAACATTGTGAAAAGTAGTGATAAGTGGCTAGCTCGTCGCCTACACAATCATATACCCAAAACCCGATATACCATTAGTCGCCTTTTACGATATGCTAGGTAAGACACACAGTTGGCACATTCTTTTTAAGTCCCAGACCAACACGGGACAAATAGACATAGGTACACCTTAAAATAGGTTTATAAACATTCTTGACTCGATAAGTAAAATGATGCTGAACGCAGCTGGATTGATTAATCTAGAATTCCGATCTCTACTAAGGATGGAAATCCAGCAGCATTGAACCGGCATATGTCGCTGCATTCCAGAAAAAGTGGTGCTGGGACCAGCTCAGACAGCAGACTCGAGAACAAATGCTCATGTTAAGTGTTTTTTTTAACCAAAATTTGAACCCACTATCTTTAATTTCATGAGTTTCTTACACCACTAGGTCTATAGGTAAATACTAAGCCTCACAATATGCCTAATATAAGTACACAGCTACTTATTTGCTCACATTCCATTTCTATTCGTTTCATGACTCTTCGCTCAGTGTTTATGTCTAAGTGAAAACTAAGTTATCTCTTAGAATCACATCTAAGTGAGCTAGTAGGGCGTTCACGCTAAGAGTCATGCCTAGCTGACCATGAGTTCCAACCATCCTTGCTACGCGAAAGTGTGTTTGTCTGTCGTTTTGCGTCGCGTGTTGGTCTATGACGCCGAACGAGTATACTAGCGAGACAGGCCCATTGGGCGAGTGGTCATCTTGTGTGGTGACCCTGGCCGTGATACAAAGGGTCACAAGTTCGAATCCCGTTAAGCGCAAATGTTCCGTGTGATGAACATGGAAATTTGTACTCGAGTGATGGATGTTTATAAACGTATTTAAGTATGTCTATCCATTCACCTTGTATTCATAGCCCAAACATGTATGCATAGTTTGGAACTAGGGAATTGGTGTGTCAGTCTGGAAAAATATATGTTCTTTGTCTAGAATAAGCGACTAATATAGGCCACTTCTTCATAGTAACACAACATATTTCTATTTCTGTGTTTTATAGAGCTTATATCTCCATAGACTTTAACTACCCCTTAGGGAATTGCGGTCTTAATGGTATGTATGGTATTTGTCTCAGGTATCGGTGGTTAAATAATATATTGTTATATATGAAAATTAATTTTATTGCTGTTCGTTAGTCTCGCTAAAACTGGAGAACAGTTGGACCGATTGGGCTGATTTTGATATTTAAAAATCTTCCAGGGAAGATTTTTACGGTAATAAATACGGAAACATTGCAAGGAAAATAATTTAAAAAAAATCCGAGATCGTGTCGTGCGCCGGAACAGCTAGTAATAAATAAATATCAGACTAGATCACATACATTGATCTGCCTCCGAAGTAGGTAACTTAAGCATTTGTGTTACAGATATCAGAATTAACGGTGGCATTACAAATATATACTTAAATATAATGGATACTATATAATACCCAAATTGTCTATATTTCAAACTATACAGCAAGTATTTTTAAAGTGTTTTTAAATGTTCTTTGGAATACATTGTGGACTCATTATAAGTCAAAAAACATAAACATTTGTAATATTTTTATTACTTAGCTCAATAGATTTAAGTCTAAGTAATCTATGTATTTGTATATGACCCAAAAACTGATTAAAGTTATACAACAAGACAAAAACACTTATATATAATTGTGCCAAACTATTGCATTTCTTTATCTATTTCAAAAAGGATCTTCATTAAGAATAAATACAATACACGGAATCAATTTGTGCCGATTATATAATATATTTAAATTGACAATATAAATCCCTTTAACTATACTAGTGATTATTATAATAACTACACGATCGAGTAGGTATATTATGAATCTTTTAGTTATAAAATCTAATTGCCTATCAATTAGTAATCTCCACGATCATGGCCTACATTATGTCGTCGCGCTACATACATATGACCGCTAACCCACTCGACCACATTCAGCCAAAAAATAAAACTGGGCTGGGTTAGATGGAAAATTGTGAAAAAGAAGTGACACGTGGCAACTCGATATACCATTAGTCGCCTTTTACGACATGTTAGGCAAG
Source organism: Glyphodes perspectalis (assembly GCA_951394215.1). Classification (NCBI taxonomy): domain Eukaryota; kingdom Metazoa; phylum Arthropoda; class Insecta; order Lepidoptera; family Crambidae; genus Glyphodes; species Glyphodes perspectalis. The sequence continues at coordinate 12,299,239 of OX596219.1, forward strand.
GAGCATAGTTGGCACATTCTTTTTAAGTCCCAGACCAACATTAAACACAGATATCCTGGTTTTAACACTATTATTTATTGAAATCCTAAGTAAGGGTTACAACTAATTAAGTTTTTTTTCAAAGTAATTTTACTGAAAAAAATATGTATTTTTTTCGGTAAAATTCTCCTCCTTGTGTATCTTGTTTTTAATATAAGTTGAATGCTATGTACGCCGTTAATTTGTTTTATATCAGATTATGTTTCCTTAAAATGTCATATTGAAAGTGTGTAAATATGTGGCATAAGGGCAGCAGACAACTTGGATTATGATGAAAAAGTTTTTATGCTGATAAAATGAAACAATATTTAAAGCAAATAAATGAATTAACTTTTCCATTACACAAAAATTACGCAAAATGGCGGCCTATCCTGTCAAGCTTTAAGTTAACCGCGCAAAAATAGTCATTTGTCATTTAGTTTATAATTATTTTGAGTCAGTTTATTAATAGGTAGTGGTCATTCCATACTCGGTGTCATTTCATACTGATTAGCATAAACTCATTATGGCTGCGCCACTCTGGACATAAATTACTTTAATACGCCGTAAAAATATATTATCTGTGGCAATGCCCTTTGGGGTTACAATATTACATTACACATTGTTAGGGCGAGAATTTGGAATCGCTCGAAACGCGAAGGTGGCGAAGTCTAGCGGTTCACAACTGAGTTCCCATGTTGGTCTGAGACTTTTAAATTATGTACTAAATGGTTACCTTGCCTAGAATGCCGTTAAAGGTGACTAGTGACAAATAGAGTGCTGGGTTTGTGATGGTTTGGCCATGAATCAGCCATACGATATCACTATAAGTGCTCAAAGGTCCTTACGGTTCCTTGGTCTCTGTTTACTCTTTTAGGGATTGCATGCTTGATAATATTCAATACTGAGCATGGAGCATAACTCTTAGTATGGTATGACTAAGTCGTTTTTCAACAATAATTTTATTTAATGTTCGGTTTTGATTAGATATCAATTGACATTTTGTGAGTGATAAATTTATTAGTGTAACGGAAGTTTATCGCTTAAGATACCCGTCTATATTTTTAACATGTAAATTATATTAACATATTTGCTCTGTCTTGAAGCATTTATCAGAATTTTAGGTCTATTTACACATAAACAATCTATCAAATTAGAGCATTTATTTATAACAACCTAGTTTAGTTTACATTAAACATATTTATTTCAAGTTTTCACATATCTATCGATTCCAGAATAGCGCCAATCCCCTTTTAATTTTCAAAACAAAAACAATTTTACTTGTAATGTTCTAACACAATATATAACCAACACATAAAATGTCCGTTTTTAGTATCCATAACTATAATAAACATTATTTAATTTTATTCGATAAATTAGCAATAAAAATGCGAAATAATTTAATGGTCCAAATATAAATGAAATTATATTAGAAGTACTTTTACTAAAAATTATGAATTTATAATTAATTTGGAAATTACTGGAAAATTGTTATCAATGTTTATTTTATTCATATAATTTATTTATTATCCAAATATTTGACTTGTTAATATCACGGAAAATATTATCATATTAGGTCGAAGGTAAATCTTTTGAAAAATATATTGTATGTATGTATTTAATATTTATATCTAAATTTACTCCAAGAATGTATGTATTTATGTCTAAGTATATTGTTCATAGCTCATATTTTTCAATTAATCAGTGACCTCAAAGTATGTTTAAAACCATTCTTTGATATTCCTAAAATTCCATACACTTGATACGGCCTACAGCAAGGCCCTCCTGGAGAAATGGCCATCTTCTTTCAGAAGTGTTTTTTTTATGTACGTACATATACCTACAACACAATATACAGGTATTCCACATTACGGTATATACCCATTATTCCGATCTGGTATTTAACACAGACAGACACCATTATAACCTCGTTAGCGTATTTCGATTAATCAAACAATCTTGCCTTTTTAACGCAGCTCAGTTCCGACGTTATCAATCATTTGAAATTGTTTAATTTACGCGTATTTTTTATATCTGATACTACATGGAATTTTCACTTTATTTTCTTTACTTTTTCATCATCTTCCTAGCTTTATGTCTCGTGCTTGGACGGGGTCCGCTTAGACCATGATCCAGGATTTAGCGAGTCTGGTAAATACATTAAAGCGAATGCCGATCTGATCTTCGTAACCCTCATGGTTACAAATTCAAAGTTGTTTTGAATTTGCAGGTTTTATCACGATGTTTTCCCTCACCGTCGAGCTAGTGGTATAAATATGTTCATAGATTTGTAAAACAATTTAGAGACCTAAAAACAATTTGTTGTTTAAAATTAAAAAACGGACCGTTTATGAAAAAAATCTTTTTCAACTGAGACAATTTATAATTAATAATAAAACATTAAAAAGCGCTAATTTCAACACATGGACCGTCAAAAAAGTCATAGTATCATCCATAAAATAAATTTATATCGAACATCCTAATATACAAATAAACGAATCCCCCAAAACCAATTAACATTCAAACCGTATACTAGCAAATGACGTCACAAGTCACTACAGTTTTCCTAACAATTCGGTAAATGTATCTCAATTGGCATACCTGCCAACATCCGTATTCGACGAGCGATGAACAAAACGATACGACATAACCGTCAAACGATACATAACAAAGTACATACTCCCAGTACATAAGCGTATTGTATATGCATACCAGTCCCCTATCTTCACAATGCGGTGGATATTTATGTCTGTTTGTGAATGTACCGGTACACAAACAAGTTCCATTCCAAAATATTTACGAAAATATTGCTCACAATTTGGTTATAATAAAATTTTCCGTGGCGGGGTGGTATGCGGGGATCTATAAGGAGCGGTTGTAACCGCCAACGGTTGATAGCATCGTTTCGGTATATGTTTGAGTTTTATGGGGACGATACTCTATTTTCTGTACAGCTAAATTGTGGCAATTGTAGTTCGACGTCAAACATTGCTGTTTATTTGTATTTTTGATAAACTTTTTGGGATAACAAATTTGGAAATGGTGTCAGTCTTCTATGTGCTATGTATACTAGGTGAACTGATAGATATACTTAAATAGGTTTATAAACATCCTAACTCGAGTACAAATGTCTCATGTTCATCACACGAAACATTTGCCCCTAGCGGGATTCGAACCCGCGACCTTTGGTTTCGTGGCCAAAGTCTCTGACCATTCAACCAACGGGCCTGTCTTTAATAAATAAATAGTAGTCGTACTTGACTACTAAACACTTTATAAAATAACGTAATTTAAAAAAATAAAAAACGCAGCAGCTCTATATAAATATTTTCACTTTCACAGGCAGCCGGGTCAGTGCCGAAACTTTGTCACGCAATTCCGCCATTAAGGGTTGTTTCCCCTCCCCCCGAGGAGTCGGCGAATTTCACAAACTACCCTAAGTAATTTCAGCGCGTCGTACGCGAGGGGTGCTCGCGACCCCATTGGTCGGATGACTTTGAAAAGATTTTTTATGGGGACCGCTGTTGTACCGTGATTTTTGGATAAGGTGCCGGTATAAAAAGGCGAATTATCATAATTTGTGAACTGGTCCGATTATTGCTATAAAGGCGGGGTTAGCTATGTAACGATTAACTAGTCAGTGTATGGAAAACGTAATATTATGTAATATGAGCATGATTATTTTTTTGGATGTGTATTTTACAAACATCTTATGTAAAATGTGCATGCAGCCTTTTTAGTAATTAATTGTAAATACTTTTTTCTTTATTTATAAGTCTTAAAATTTTTATCTTACCATCATATTATCTTGTTTGTTTATTGGTTCTTAGTGCAATGTATAAAAATCTTAAATGTAAATTTGAAATTTGTGAAAACAGATCAATCATTAATATATTTGTATTTTTTTTTATTTATGTTGCAAACATAAAATATCTTGTGTATTTTGTTCAGCTAATGACTGCGGTGTTATTACAAAAAGCACGTCCTACTAGGTTTGTACCAGTTGCAGTATGAATAATAGCCAACAATTTAAAATGTATGTTACCAATATTTAATTTGCATCTACAGCGACTACAATTCAAATTGTTCGGTTTTTCTTTTGACTTTATAACCTTGTACCTACTGACTTTTTGGTAACAAGGCCGTTGTTGTTTATATAAAAGATGTTGATATAATCGGCCGAATAATAACATTATTTTCTTAACCTCTTTTGCACATAAAAAAGACAACAAATGCAATGGTCGAAGCCTTAAGCACACAGACACCTTTCCTATATTCGGCCACCTTTCCTCCACTTAAACAGTGCCACAATTCTTACACATCGACCCAATCACAAAAGTCTAAGTTTAGCCCGCGATTTCAACTATGTAGACTCCAGAATAAATACTATAAAGACTTGGATATTCTTAATACATATATATAAATTACGCGTCACGTTGTTTGTCCGCGATGGACTCCGAAACTACTTGGCCGATTGTAATCAAATTTGCACACCGCGTGCAGTTTAATCCAACTTGAAAGATAGGATAGCTTACATCTTAATTTATTTAACCAGATTATGCGTCACTGACTGTTCGGCGGAACGAAGTTCGCCGGGTCAGCTAGTAGTCCTTAAAGTATAAGGAACATGAAAATTAGTTAATTCTATGTGTACCTTTCATATAATAGTAATAATATCTTCCTAACCGATTTTGGTCACGGCGGCCAATCTTGTCGGGGTTTAGCCCGCTACGCAGGATATACAATAGTGTCTGCGAAACAAGGCAATCTGCCGTTGAAGCATGATTGACTAAAAAATTCCAAACATAAATGTACCTATAATAAACATGTATAAACTTCTATATACATAACATCACACCCGCAACCCCCGAAGGGGTAGGCAGAGTCAAAAAAGGAGCAAAGCCCATTTAACCACGTTCATAGCAAAAACAAAACTGGGCTGCGTCAGATGGAAAATTATGAAAACTGACAAGTGGCTAGCTGGTAGCCTACATATTCACACACCCAAAACCCGATCTACAATTAGTCGCCTTTTACGACATTCTAGGCAAGGAACACAGTTGGCACATTCTATTCAAGTCCCGGACCAACATGGGGCTAACATAATAAACTTCCACATTCGTAATATTAGTAGTATTTCTTACGCTCGTAGTGACCCAATTCTCCAGAGGGTTGTGGAACAAAGAACTATTTATATTTCATAAGTGGCAGAGGGCGGGTCCTACCGCTGAACAAAGGCGTGAATACAACCCTATACTGTTGTTCGATGAGTCTTTTGAATGAGCTTTTTGTGTTTGTGAATGGCGGAGTTTATAGTAATTGTCGTATTTTTTATCAGGCTAGTGTTAACAATGAATAGAAGCCTCACCTCAGAAGATCAGGTTAGTTGAGGATCGGAGACGTGTAAATCTAGACTTTTATTACAATGTTTGGCGAGATAGAGGTAAAAAAAAAAATATGATACGAAAAATTATGGTCTATACGCAATTTGAAAGATCCGGAGTCGGTTTTGAGCCTTATGCTTCAAAGAAGGGGGCTCATTGAGTAAAATTTCTACATAAATCGATCCCATATAGGGATTTTTCGGTCTTTGGAAGATATTGGGCCTCTAAAGTCCATCATACTGTAAGAGTCCCTTAACTTTATTCAACCTTTCATCGAACATGTAACCAGGCTCATGTCACTGACCTCGTCACCATCACCAAACCCCGATCTATCTTGCTTTACTCAAGTCAAGTCCCGAACACTATCAGCCGAATCCGTGGCTGGCACAAACAAACGTTTTTACCCCCTTATCAGATCAATTACGTACTCACTGCGCAACCCTGACTCACCCCAAACGAAATTAACTTTTAATACCTTTTTTATAAAGTATAATTTTGTTTATTACCTTCGCTTGCTGACTGAATTATTCATGCCTTTATCGCTTTAGTGATAAGGTCGGAATTCGTTCGGCAAAAGGTTCGCTTTTATTTTGTTTCCAATAAAAATATTACTTAGCTAGTATAATTAGTAGTTGAAATATTTTCTAATGGTTAATGGCTAACCTTCGCTTCGAAGAAATATTGGTACCGTGAAGTTCATTGTATTCTTGGATAGGTAACTACTTTATATTGATTGTGATGTGTATTCAGGATAATTACGAATGTTTAATGAGTTGTGTACTGGATAATATCAGTATTTTTTTATGAAATATGAGTTATATGGACATTATAAATGCCCACAGCTTTTTATTATAAAATATGAACGAGTAACTTTATACGTTTACGATATAAAACTGTTACCCGACTATGGTGAAAATTACTGTAATTAGACCCACCGTCATTACACATACAGATATTAAATGATTGAAAGAAAGTAACCTGTTTTTTATATATTGGATTTAATTCTTAATTTTACCGGCGTAAAATTCAGCCCGGTAGAGAGACATTATCGTACATTCCACAGGATCTATCAATTTAGCCGGAATAATTTTTTTTTTTTAGAATTGATTTTTTTGGCATGAATACAAAACAGATTGACAGAGTTACCTGATGTGGTCATTATAGTGGTTTGTACTATATTTACATTTATGAATTAATAATTAAATAAAATAGTTAAAACCGTCTTTTATTTTATTATGAATGTTGAAGAGGCAAGGGAGGTGTGTAAGGATCATGCCATATGGCGTTCGGTTCTCTCTGCCTACCCTGCTAGGGAAGTGGCGCGATGGCGTGAAGTTTAGTTAGTTAGGTTTTATTTTACAACTTAACTATAATAATCAATCAATTTATTATTATTTATTATATTACAAAGAAACACACACAAACTAAAATTTTAGTTGTACAGATGCCATTTGTCTGGCTCGATGGCGCATTCGGTAGTTACCCTGCCCGCCAAGAGTTGTGGGTTCGATCCCCACCCATTCCCGACAAACATTCGTATGTATTTGTTCTGTGTCTGGGTGTTAAAAATATCTAATATTTAAGTAGGTATATGTTTGTAATACCACTGTTGATTCTGTTAACTGTAACACAAGTGCTTTAGCTACTTAACTCGGAGTCAGATCAATGTACGTGATGTCGTCGAATATTTATTTATTATTTGCCCAAGAAAAACTGAAGAAGTTTGTATAGAATGTAAATGTTGATCCTTCATCGGTCTTACATTACCTACATATATTTTATTGTTTTATATAGCCTACTATTTATAGAACCTCAGAAAGGCCGTGTTAGGTATCCAATTAGCAGTGTGTATTACTTATTTATTACATTACATACCTACTGGAGTTCGTATAGTACACTGAATGAAACACGCGAACGCCATATTGGGCGGTGAATGAAGAAAATTTCTTTTTTTTTTTACTTGATATTATTTAAATATTTTTTGAATTCCAGTAAATTAAAAAAAAAATTAAGTCGAATGTGTTCTTGAAAAAAAAAATGTTGTCACGAAATGCTCAGTAGATATTCCAACTAAGTTTTCTTTTAATTTTCTATTGAATTCTGACCCTACGGCCACACTATTGCGATAACGCATAGGTTCGACTTTCTATCCTGCTCTACAAACCGTAGATTGACAGAGACAGAAAAAAAAAATCTCCACGTTGACATAGCCACAATGTGTAAACCAAAAATCTAACTGTCTCTATACAATAAACATACGAGTTTATGTGAATAAAAAAATATCATTACGTAACTAATGCCCCCACCGAGCAATGGCGCGAAAAAATCTCAACTTCATCATTATTCATCGATGCAACATCATTACCGCCGCGATTTAATTTTTAATCCACGATTAATTAAAAAATGGCGCCAGAAAATTCTATTTAAAAGCCTCGGCACCATCAACATCAAATTACCCGAAGGCACAAGTAAAAAACCATTTTCCCCACAACTTTATGGCAACTTTGATGGATTACTACCCTTATCGTGGATTATTGTTTTTCATGAAACTTGCGGTCGACGGAAAAAATTCTAATTTGTCACATCGGATTGGCTCGCTTATCGGACGATAATTGTTTTTAAAATCGTGGACAGAGCCGATTGGGTGACCGATATGGCTGCGGAGTGCCTGCCTTCTAAATGAGGTATTTGTGAAGGCGTTTATTAGTAGATATATAGTTTGCAATTAAGTATTGTTACTTTAGTTGTATGTTTTAATATTAATACTATATAGCTTTCTAGCATTTAACCTTGCACCATGGTCCCGGATTGAGCAAATCTAGTGACAAAAATAATTGGAAATTGGTAGTGCATCTAAGTCATTAGCATGAACTGCTAGTTTCCGAAATAGCACCTTTACAATATCTTATTAAAATGGATATTATATGAATGTTTTCATATTTTTTTTTCATTTGATATAGATCTATTAGTACCTATATCTATTGGTGTGAATTAAAATAGCGCAGTTTTATAGTTTCCTTATAATAATAAAAACAAATTGAAGTCATGTTGTTTTTCTTACTTTTTGTAATAAAATAAATATTAAATAATATTAAAATTAGAATCCCTTAGGTTTCTTATCTCAGGAAACGAATATAGCATTTCCAAGCGTGCTTTAGAGATTTCCTATCTGTTTGATAAAATTAAACTTAAAAAAAATACAGTAATCATTACCATAGAGATTATTTTCATAAACAAAAACTTAACCCTGTATAAAATCAAAGCTTACCCTATTACTACGCAGCCGATATAAAGCGACTATTCTGTACATAATGCGGAAGTGACTCAAAGCCCCCTATTAATAACCACTGTATATATATACAGGGTGAACCAATTTCCCATCAATACGCCAACGGTCGGAATTAGCATACGATCGATACATTTTCTTCCGGGCCGTACCATGCTGCGCGGTACCGGGTGTTTGTTATACAGGGTTGCTATTCTTAAGGAAATAAATAAAAAAAATCAATTCGAGGGTTCTGACTGGAAGATTGATTTTTATTTAGTTAGCGTTTAAAAGATGCTTTGCATATCGAAATTTTTCATCATCTGTGATTGGTTAATCTTAGATGTAGCTCGTCTTATTTCATATGGTTAGATTATAATCTATCAAACATTCGTGTGTACGTTAAATCGTAAGTGGTGCGGTGCAGTTAAAATTTTATTGTCAGTTTAAATTCTTGTGATAAATCCAATTTTTTTGCGATTCCGTCCTATTAGAATTTGGTCCAAAAACAAAATTTTGTTGGATTAGATAGAAAATCGTGAAAGTAATGACTTAACCAGCTCATGACCTACAATCATAAACACGATAGCTAAACACGATTATTCGCTTTTTACAAAATAAGTAACTACTTAGCATAGTTATATTGTTTGTAAGTTAGCATATTTTTTCGCAAAAATAACGTCAGACTTAATCATTCTTTTTGTCGAACTCTCCTACAGCTGGTTCAAATATTTGTGCGATTTTGGTCTGGCTGTATAGACATAGATATTATGAATATATCTCAGATGATAATCATCATCCTAGCGTTAAGTCCCGTGCTTAGACGGCGTCCGCGAACATTATCCAGGATTTATCAAGTCTGGTAATTACGACTTGAAATGACTGCTGATCTGACCTTCGTATCCCTAAGATAGGGGGACCAGATTCTTTAGATCATGGTTGCAAATCCAGAGTTTAAATTTGCAGGTTTCATCACGACGTTTTCCCTTATCGCCGAGCCAGTGGTATAAATACGAGTTATGAGGCGCATATCCTTACCATTGAGCTACCACCGCTCCCGATTATATATAGATAATAGATAACTTTATCTTCTATAAAAGAGATATAGTCCTCAAAGTGGCAACATTTATCAGCAGGCAACCCTGAGGGGGCAAGTCGTCCGTCGCTATATTTCGTACGTTTTCGATGCGGTATTTTTATGGCGAAGTTATTATACTGTCATCAATCAAAACTTTGCCGGCAGTCAGTTGTGCCTACAACATTCAACATAGTCGGCAGAAGGTTAGTTTGTTTTAAAATGATTCCATTTGATTGTCTTTTCGATTGTTGTATTTAAAATTACATACAGTATAGTGTTTAAACAAATAATTATTTAATTTGTTATTAGGGCAACTGTAGATATCAAATTCTATAAGAATTATGATGTCAACGTTATGATGTGTTTTCAATTGATTTTTATAAATGATTTTTGTGGTTCTTGCCTAGCATGTTATATCATTTTGGGTGTGTGATTGTGTAGGTGACAGGTTAGCCGCTTGTCACTACTTTTTCACAATTTTCCATTTAACCCAGCCCGGCTTTATTTTTGGCTGAGTGTGGTTGAAGGGGCATGCTGCCCCTTTGACTCTGCCTACCTCTTCGGGGATTATGGGCGTGATGTTATGTTATGTTTATGTTATGTTAAATGATTTTTCATTATTTTATGATGGCGTATATACAATTATTAATGCTAGGCAAACACTTAAGAATACTTAAAATATATATTTTGTATGTTAAGCCACTACTGATCTGATTCCGACTGTAGTACATCACTTAAATACTGGATAGACTAGCTCGATGGATTAGACTGGCTCGATGGCGCATTCGGTAGTGACCCTGCCCCATGCGCCAAGAGTTGTGCGTTCGACCCCCATCCAGGACAAACATTCGTGTGATAAACACTTGTGTTTGTGCTGTATCTGAGTGTTAATATACAATATTTAAGTATATATTTGTAATACCACTGTTGATTCTGATATCCGTAACACAAGTGCTTAAGCAACTTACCTCGGAGTCAGATCAATGTACCTATGTGATGTAGTCTGATATTTATTTATTTACTGGCATTAAGGAGCTCAATAAGGTACAACAGATACGATTCCTATAAATTCACTATAATTATCTATTGGATTGATGACAAAATCCACATTGAAGCAAAGGAACCCGCAATCAAAACTTTGTTAACAACATTCACCGGCTGCAAATACCACTACCGTGTGCCCAATAAAATTCGTCGTACCCATAACGACAAATCCAACTGACACCACACCCATAACTCATCTCGGAGTCTCGGACGCATTCTACGAACCCCAATAATTTACATGCTACCGGTACTGCGCGGTTTTTCACCGCCCCGCCGCCCCTCCGCCCCGGGCCCTGCGCCCGCGCCGAAAGCCGGGGCCCCGCGGTGAACGCCGAATCGGCACCAATCGTCCGACCGTGTGTAATCGATGCTTCAACAATCGATTTAATTAGAATTATCGATATTTTTTATTGTACTGTCAAGGACGGAAGTGTTGGGAGATGTTTGTTTAATCTGATTGTATTAATAATGTTAATGGAATTGTTTTAAGGCCATTAGGTAGTTAAGTTGAAATAAGAAGTTACAGTTTTATAGCCTTTTTTAGAGGTATATAACTAGGTCACATTAAATAATTAAGAAAGACTCATACAATATTTCAAAATGTTAAGGCACTAGTAAATTTGTGGACCATTTCTGAATAATTATATTACATATGTAAGAATAGATAGGTAATACGCATATAGAAGATAATATTACCATCGCAGTCCTAGAGGAGGTAGAATGCATTCAAAGAACAGTGAGCTTCTTTAAACCACTTTTAGAAAAACATTAAATTGAACTAAGTTAGATGAAAACTTTGAAACAGTTGTCACAAGTGTCTATTACATAAACACACATATCATCACGCCCGCAATTTCCAAAGTGGTAAGCCGAGCGAAAAGAGCAATAAAACTCCTTATTTAAGCCATTACTCGCCGTTTATAACAAACTAAGCAAAGATACCAGTTGAAAGTAAATAGTAAATAAATTAGTAATAGGTTTCGCATATACTAAAAATAACCATGTATAAGTAGTACTAAAAAAAAAACTTTTACAAGTCACAAGAAAATTCACTTGCACCTTTTCCACTCACCAGTACGCTCGCCAGCTAACTCCCGATCCATACGTCGTCGTGCCCAAACCCCGATACTCAATAAACCATTGGCAGACACCCCCTACGGATTTTTATATCCGAGACGCGCGCGGTATAAAATTATAAAGTGCATTAATAACTCACTCAGTGATATATGCAGTTGGTAGCGGGCATATGCAAAGTGAGCCCAGAGTTACGTGGCCAATTAAGCGTTGATTTGTTATTAAGTGGATTTAAGGCAAATAGTTTGGGTATCGGGTGGACATGGTTTTTGTAGGGGAATTGGGTCGGGGTTTTGAGATGTTGACTGGTTTTATGATTGTATATTCTACTAGTTTAAGCCTGTGGCTGTGCTTATATGAAATTTGATATATTAAGATCTGTAATGGGTGGCGTTTTTTTTTTTTTGGAATAAAATGTATCCCATGTCCATTTTCAGGATTTAAACTTTAGGTACCATCTTGGTCGGGGATTAAAAAAAGAATGTGCCAACTGTGTCTCTTGCCTAGCATGTTGTAAAAAGCGACAAATGGTAGGTACATGGGGTTTTGGATATGTGATTGTGTAGGCGACGAGATAGCCACTTGTCACGTTTTCACAATTTTCCATCTAACCCAGCCCATTGTCCCACGTTGGAATATTTATGTATCTGTAGACTCATACCTGAAGACTCACATAGAGGTATGAGTCTTTTTGTTAACAAAATAATAAATTATCTTGTAATGAGCATTGTCATGTTATACTCGTACGTTATAGTTCTTGCGTTCGACGCGAATACAGAACTATTGCAACAAAGTTGCCAGAACGTTAAATCTATTCCAAAAGGCCAAACTTCGTCCAGCTAATTGAATACGAGAGAAGCCGCGGGCGCATACTAGTCTCGCCACCTTACGAGTCGTGACCAGCAACCGTAGACGACTTGCCGTCAGTAATTCTGCTACTAGCCAGTGGCACTCGTTACTTAGTTTAACTTAACGACTTGTTCTTAGGTTAGAAAGAGAAATCTTCAGGGTGGACTAAGTTATCTTAGACAGTGGCTTTATTTTTATTATTTCGTATACAACTATAAATTTATTACTTTATTAATGGCGTATGGGTATGTGGCTCAAAAATAAATTGTCAGATGTGTTTCTTTTTTGGCATGTCGTAAATCACTTTTAATTGTGTATTGTATGTTGAATAAGTGATCTTGTAGATGACGTGCTAACCAATCGTCACAACTTCTTCAGAATTTTCCATCTAACTCAACCCAACTTTTTTTTTACTAAATGCGGTTTAAGTAGTTTTATTGCTCCTTGGATTCTGCCCACTCCTTCGGGTATTATAGGAATGATGATATGTATTTTAAAACTTTTCAAACTTGCATTTTTTTTTGTTTCCATCGTAATACTAGTTCTAACCAGTTATTATGTTTAGTTAAATTTTAATAAAATAAATATATTCTAATACATTTACTTTATTAAAATAGTACTGAGCATAATTATTTTTAATCTGCACACTTTGTAAAGTCTTTAATTTCAAGAATAAACCTTAACATTCAGAGATCCTAAACATTTTCCAAAACATCATCACTACACAACCTTACCTCTAACAAACATTCAAAACTAATTTTATCTCCCAATCACCTCCGAACATATTTATACCGTTCTTTGTTTATGTAACAGTTTGCCAAGCAAATCTAATTAGCTTCCTCAAACAAAAGGAAAACGTCTATAAACACTAGAAGGAATTAGCAATGAACGCATTCCTTACAAATTGTCTCGCGAGACAACGGGAATATGAAATTACAGAAGTCTCACTGATTTACTGTCAGGAGTTACTACCTACTGGCAGTGTTAATGGGCCCGTTTTGCGGAGGTAAGTATTTTATCGAGAGCGGAATATAGGTAATAAACTTTTATCGAACTGACTTATATATTTTCTTAGTCGTTATCTTTCTATTTGTATAAATATCAGACTACATCACATACATTGATCTGAATCCGAGGTAAGTAGCTTAAGTACTTGTGTAACGGATATCAGAATCAACAGTGGTATTACAAATACATACTTAAATATTAACACCCAGACACAGAACAAACACAAGTATTCATCATATGAATGTTTGTCCTGGGTGGGGATCGAACCTACAACTCTTGGCGCATGGGGTAGGGTCACTACCGAATGCGCCATTGAGCTTGTGACATGTCCCGTTCCTTATCCTTGGGCCATGATCTTGTATTTGGTGTATCTAGTTATCACTTTGAAGTAACTTACTTTCGTAACCCGTAGATGGAGGAATAAACAAATTTGATTAAATTTCCATATGAGTGAATTGAATGCGCAGATTTTTTCACCATGCCTTCACGGCTAAGCCAGTGTATTAAAGTATATCAGTTAAGTAAGAATTGTTTATATTAGTTCAGCGACTTATGAATGTCAAATACTTAATTAATAACCGTGCGAGGTATGGTTATTTTTTTTATTTGGAAACGATACAGTTTTTTCTTAGAACCAAACCAAAGGTGACGAACAAACATACGGCCTGTCTGAAAGTTAGCCGTAGCATTCGAGTCTGAACCAAACTGTACCGAGGTAAAAATAAATCAACGAGCCTTCTGTACCTAAACATTTCGTAACAGCGCGCAGGAATTCTTACTTTACAACTTTAATCTCGGCGATGCTACAAAACGATTAAAATCGGTCTAAGAATCGATACGATGCATACCGATGTATTCGATTACTTACGAATGAGTGCAGCGACAAGTATTTAATGCTGTCAGCCAATTTTATTACGTACTACGACGCATATTAATAAATGCGCCGCGATTCCGGCGAGGTGTAATCGATACACTCGATTTGATGTAAGCGTTCGTTTGGTTTTATCGATTGATCTAGCGAGTGGTTGGCGCGAATTGGCGGCTAGGTTGTTGGGGGAACTTTGTTGCTATTCGAATTGATAGCAATAGAATTAACTATTTCGGAGGAAAAGTCAATTTATATAAAGCCGTATTTCCATTTCAGGCCTTTCTCGCGCGTAAAGGTGGAATTAGCTATTTTAATTAATCAACAAAAGATGGCTTTATTGTGTAAGTTGCCAAAATCACTTCAAAGTCGTTAGCAAAAAAAATTATAGGGTATGGAGAAAACGTAATTTTTTTAAATATTTTTTTGTATTTTTTTTTTACGAAGATGACGAAGCAGCTTTATTAATTTGCAATCGTAGCGATTTGCTACTCTAAAGAATTAGCGTATAAGAAGTTTTTGACATAAACAATACCTAAGCCATGTAAATAATCGTGACATTAATGTTACGATTTGTAATTTAACGATTTGTTGACGATATAGGTACCAACTAAATCTCCCACGATGTCCGCTTCCAATATTAACGATACACCACATTAACGATATAACGACACCAACAAAGTTCAAAAGAGCCTTGTTCCCGCCCACTCACCTTAGTAGGTTTGCAACATAAACGATAACGATAACGCTAACTAATATAAACGTTACAACTTTACGTTAACGATTCGCAATGGTAACGAATCACACTAACGTGTGCATTGTTAATGATTTACCACATTACCGATAAGCCAACAGACCACCACTGACCTTGGAAGTAGCTCTTCGTCCGTAGGTAGCTGACGGAGAGCCGGAGTATAGACAGTCTGTCCAGCTTGCTGAGGATGTTCTGTTCGAAGGGCAGCAAAGACGCCAGGGTGTCCAACTCCGCGTTGAGACGCTCCCGGTGCCGCTTGCTCGGGTTGCTCTTTGTGACGCCGTCCTTGGAGGGTGGTTTGATGCTGGAACAAGATGGCGTCTTTACATACGTTGACAAGAAGGACAGAAAATACTGTTGTGTATCCATGTTATATAAATAAAGAATACATTTAATCGAACTCGATTTCTAGGGTTCCGTACCCAAATAATAAAACGGGACCCTATTACTAAGACTACCCTGTCCGTCTGTCTGTCTGTATCTCACGAAACAGTTGTCATTTTCCCAGCTGATGTGAAATGATAATGATAAAATGATGATTATGTATTTTTGTTGCGCTAACAAATAATAATTATTATTTTTAGCCTTTTGCTAATTAATAATACTAAGTACCTTGTTTAAAATAAATATAGTTCATTTTCCATTATATATTTGCGGTCCATATTTTATAGGTACTCTACCTATGTTCAAATGTAAGCTCTATCTCAATTTAAAAAAGTTATAAAACTTGTACTGAATAACCTATAATAATATATATATGTTACTGAAAAAGCCCATATATTGGTCAATCTTAGGTTTTACTAGTAAATCTTAGGATTTACCGACATGAGTTGGTAAATGTAAACATTTCCAGGTTAGGTTATATTATGGGTTAGTTAGGTTAGGTTTATTAACATGATTAAAATAATAACTTTCCTAACCTAACCTATAATATAACCTAATCTTAGTTAGGTTAGGTTAGGTAAAATTTTCCAAGTAAAGAATCCTAAGATTTACTAAGTAAATGGTGGTAAAAGTTCGAATTGTTCACCTGTTCGGACTTTTACCGTTAAGAGTTGGTAAATCTTAGGTTTTACTGGTAAATCTTAGAATTTACGATAGTTCGAGCTATTACAGCAACATATATATTATTTTACTTTTCCTTTTCTTTCTTATAAGAATGAATATAAGTAAACTGGATGTCACGGAAAACATTATAAAGCATGTTTTTGTTGTTAACGGTTGCGTAGTACGCATTGTTGCCATTTGTTTAATGTTTTATTTCTGTTTCTTTGTACCTTTTAATTTAATTATATAGTAATTTAGTGGATCACGGTGTTGGTTGTGTAATTAGTTTATCTTAGGTCGCGGGTTCGAATCCCGCTAGGGGCAAATATTTCGTGTGATGAACATGGATATTTGTACTCGAGTCATGGATGTTTATAAACGTATTTAAGTATGTCTATCCGTTCACCTAGTATCCATAGCACAAGCTTAGACTTAGTTTGGAACTAGGGAATTGGTGTGTCAGTCTGGAGAATTTATTTTATTTATTTTTATTTATTATTTTTTATTTAAGATCTGAACTGTAATTGTTATTATACAACTGTTTGTCATCCTAAATAAAAAAATAAATAAATAAATTCGTACTGGCTGCAATTGCAAAGTAGAAAATTACATTAGATCTTCATTTGATAGCTTTTTACTTAAACAACTTTACCTTTAATAGATACAAGCGTTATACAATATAATTTTATTAAATTAAACAGGTCGTACGGTTTCCAGCCCTGCGAATCCCGCGATTAATCAAACCAATTCAATTAATTTTCCTAATTAATGTCTATGTCTTATACTTTGAGTAATTAGGTGGGCCCCTAAGTAGTATTAGCCAAGGGCCCCCTAACTCACGGGCCGGCCCTGCCATTAGTCGCCTTTTACGACATGCTAAGCAAGGAACACAGTTGGTCTGGGACTTGCGAATGCGCCAACTGTCTTCAGTATCAGTATACCATACCAAGTATGTATTATGTTATCTCACTTAAAACAAAACTGCGACCTTTCACACAATGGTCAGGCGCATGTATTTGTCAAAGAAACTGATAGTAAACAATTACTTATCTCTCATTAACCTTTAAGATATAAATTAGATGCGACGAAGATAATGTTTATTGAATGCTTGTTTTTATCGTCACTTTATTAAGGGTTGTAACTGGAAATATTAGAGGAACTCTAGACTCTAGACTAGACTTTCATTTTCTGAGTAATTAAATGTATGATGAAGACGAGAAAATGCTAGCAAGTTGTAGAGTTTTTTTAATAATAATAATAAATAATAATGTCCTCCTAACCGATATCGGTTACGGCAGCCAATCTAAACGAGGATTAGCCATCTGCGCAGGAGATATTATAGTGTACAAGTGTGTGCGCTAACAAAGGTGCACTCTCTATTCCTTCACTCTCATAGTCCGGTGAGACGGCAATTCGACATGACCGGAGAGAGGTCAGGCGCAGGACCAACGGCTTAACGTGTTTTCCGAGGCACGGGGGTGATTTAACCGCCAACTTCCTGACTCCGGGCTGTTACTAAGTAATTTGGATATTGAAATACCCAGTCACAAATTTTTGGCCCGACCCGGGATTTGAAACCGGGACCTCTTGGTCCTTAGGCGGCGCATGCTACCACTAGACCAACGAGGCTGTCAAGTTTTTTTAATATAACGGTGTCAAACAAGAGTATAGCTGGTTTGACAGTAGGCTATTATCGCAGATTAGAAAGAAAGAAAGAAAGAAATAACATTTATTGGACGCACTTAATACATACACAGGAAAACGAAATTTGAAAAAGGACAAAATAGTACAAAAAAGGAAAATCAGTAAAAAAGAAAAAAGAAGTAACAGATTGGCGCCAATTGGGTCTACAGCGTTATGCTACTGCGGCGTCAAGATAACGCCGCAGGAGCGCTGGTATTCTGGCGGGACCCATTTTTGGAGTGGCAACATTCCAACAAGAGAAAAAAAAACACTTAATATTAACATGTAATAAAATAAATATAGAAAATATTTAAACGTGACAAAATAATAAAACATTGAAAAACAGGAACAGTTAATATTTAAATATATATAAATAATACAATCGGCTGGCCCGCTGGTCGAGTGGTCAGAGACCCTGGCCACGAAACCAAGGGTCGCGGGTTCGAATCCCGCTAGGGGCAAATATTTCGTGTGATGAACATGGATATTTGTACTCGAGTCATGGATGTTTATAAACTTATTTAAGTATATCCGTTCACCTAGTATCCATAGCACAAGCTTATAAGCTTAGTTTGGAAGTACGGAATTGGTGTGCCAGTCTGAATAATTTATTATTATTAATTATTAAATAAGAAGAAAAGATAATACATACATGAGTGAATAATATTTGCACGTTGCCGACCTTTGAAGATATGTTAAGGATTCACTGCGCCCGGTAAAAAACAATAGACAAATATCATATGACTTCCGTTGTAGGCGCTGCGAATTCGCACTATAAATTTTTTATACTTTCATTCACCGAACGAAATGGAGCACCTTGAGCATAGCAACATTTTTGTACCTGATAGCAAGTAGTTACCGCCGTCTATGGACAATAGCAACACCATAAAAATTAATGCATTGCTCGCCTTTAAGGAGTTCAGGCCTCCGGCTCTCTCCCTGAGTACGCCAACTATCAGCAATAATGTGCCAACGGTGTTCCTAGCATGTCGTAAAAGGCGACATATCGTATATTGGGTATTTAACTTGAGATTATGCAGGCGACGAGCTAGCCACTCGTCCCTTCTTAATCACAATTGTCCATCTCACCCCAGTCAATAATATTTTTGGATTCAATAAGCAAGACTAAAAAATTCTGTTTAGTCCGTCAGTTAGATTATAAAAAAATAATAAACATGCATTTTTTTAATTATTTGTCAAACAAAGATTCAATTTATTTAAGTTGCGCGTGACGTCACATTTTCGTAATTTTTTTACTAAATAGTGATGTCGCAAACCTCTACTCAAATTGACGCTCTTTATTTTTGTGATTTTTTGTTAATTTGATAAGCGAATAATGTGTGTCTGGTATTTTTGTATAATCTAACATGCGGAGTAAATAGAATTATAGTTTTTGAATGCAGTCATTATCCCTATAATCATATTATTTCGTGACTCCTTATCAAATTGAAGGGGTTATGGGTATGTAAGTAGCTCTATCAACAACTTCAAACTATTATTTTACGCCGGTTTTCTGCAAGCTCCCAACAAAAACAAGTTTCATGATCTTCGCCACTGTGACTAATAAAACTAAGTGATCCTAAATCAGTTCAGCAGGCGCCTAGCTAAACTAAAACCACTTCATACATCCAGCGCGTCCGTTGAGCAATAACTCTTTATTGAGCTACCACGGCTGACTCATTGCAACTCTACACTTGCGTTTAAGGCTCTCACAAATGGTGCTGATAGAATTTTCTGAATACTAAGGAAATGTTGTACATTAAATAAATAAATTCTTCAGACTGACACACCAATTCCCTAGTTCCAAACTAAGCAAAAGCTTGTGCTTTGGATACTAGGTGAACAGATGGACATACTTAAATACGTTTATAAACATACATGACTCGAGTACAAATGTTCATGTTCATCACATGAAACATTTGCCCCTAGCGGGATTCGAACCCGCGACCCTTGGTTTCATGGCCAGGGTCTCTGACCACTCGACCAGCGGGCCTGTCAACATTTTATGCCTAATTACGGGTAGAAAGTAAATGGGGAATGGTAAGAACTGGCCAAGTGGCTAGGTGGACTAGCATACATCGCGTCTGCAACCCCTGAAAGGGGTAGGTTTGTAGCGTCCAAGGAGCATATAGTTGTTTAAAACAATTTTAGACAAAATCAAATGGAGGAGCCAATTTAAAAAGTGTGAAACAATTGTAGTAACAAGTAGTCGTACACAATTGTAGAACCAATACTCAATAAGATCCACCATTATCGTGTGGGCGACAGGCTAGCCACTTGTCACCACTTTCCATCTAACCCAGCCCAGTTTTGTTTCTGGCTGAATGTTGTTAAAGGGGCCTGCTGCCTCTTTGACTCTGCCTACCCCTTTGGGTATATGGGCGTGATGTTATGTATATATATGTGTATGAATCCACCATTAGATGTATTATATATAAGTGAATTTTTTTACTAAATACCAGATTACCCTTCCGGGCAAGACCAATATCCCCTATTATTTGGAGACCCCGCGGAACGCACGATAGAGTGTTTAAAGCTATAGAATTCCACGCAATCAGACCGATCAGAAGCTAATACGGTCACAAATATCTACAACTCGACAAACGATCAAGTTTAACAAACGAACATTCGCTTTCCACAGGAATCGAACGTGCAACCTTCGCTTTCGTAATTAGAAAGAAATCTACCGAGAAAAGTTATTCCATAAACGATGGCGCCTCGTCCCCCTTAAGTAGGCATGCCGATTTTGCAATATCACTTCATTTCGGATCGCTCATACCTCGGAAGGCTATTTAAAATGACGCGTCATATAACACTAGTCGCTTGACGGTAGCTGACGGTTAATAGGACGACGTCAGACGACCGACTAAGCGGTTTAACATAATACCGATTCTGAATTTAAAATATCTCATTGGAGATAACATCTGTTATTTCGGTACCTCGGGTCTCTCGTGCAAGGTGATGGCGGTATTGACAGGGATGTTAGGCATCGAATCAACTCAGGTTGGATGAAATGGCGGCAGGTCACTGCAACAACATGCGATCCACGGATGCCCTTAAAGATTCAGGGAAAAATCTACAGAACGATAATACGACCTGCCCTACTGTATGGATCGGAATGTTGGGCCGTGAAGAAGACGGATGAAAGACGAGTGCATGCAGCGGAAATGAGAATGTTAAGGTGGATGTGTGGAGTGACGCGAATGGACAAGATAAGAAATACATATATAAGAGGAAGTATGAAAGTGGCACCAGTGGTAGATAAGATGAGAGGAAACCGTTTATCTTGGTATGGGCATGTGATGAGAAGAGAGGAAGAACATGTGACAAAGAGAGTGATGAGTATAAATGTTAGTAGATGGAGAGGAAGAGGAAGGCCAAATAAGAGATGGATGGATTGTGTGAAAGATGATATGAGAGAAATGGGAGTGGATAGCTTGATGACGGCTGACCGGGACGTATGGAAAAGGAAGACATGCTGCGCCGACCCCAGATGAACTGGGAGAAGGGCAAGAAGATGATGATTGGAGATAACATTTGTGCGAACTTCGCGCTCGCTTTAAAAGTGGAAGCACTTCCACCGAGCTAGGTGTTGTGTGCTCGGGGACCTAGGCACAATTAACAGTCTCGGTATATTGTATATGCACTTAGTGACAAGAATAATTTCGTCAATGCGTTGCAAAATGTATGGCTTATATACTATGTAGTATGCATTAGCTATGACCTACCAAGCCAAGTCTATGATGACGCTACACATCTAACTGTGCCTTGCGATTAGGGATTGCAATTCATTGGTATATGCTGAATCCAGCAGAGCTACAATTTTACTAGACCCAGCTGATTGCTTGTTACAGCATTCCAATCTAGTAAGGAATGAAATCCAGCGGCATTGAACTAGCACATGTCGCTGTCCAGCACTACTAGAATTGTGCTGGGGCTAACTTATTGCTGGATACAGCATTGAAATCTCTCCTTGCGATCTGACAAACTCTTATACAATCGGGACAGTTGGGATATTCACAACAGAGGTATGATCATTTTGCATTTTCTGTAAGAACTGACAGAATTGTTAGTCTGTGGATAATAATCCAGTTATGCTTATTTTACTATTTGGTACGTGAAACAGCAGTTTTGATAAATGCAAGCTAAACTAGTTACGCTCCAGTCAATTATATTCCATATTACTCCTACATTTCTTCTGACATTAATATAAAACTTTGTACAAATATTGTAAAACTAAAATGAAACGATTACATCCGTCAAGACATTTCGTCTACCAACCGCCGACGCGTTAAGTCGTCCGCGCTCGCCCGGCCTTACGTCTAACGAGGGCCAAGTCACGCGAACGCAGTAGTTAGCATAACTTATTCAACGGATAAGGGTTGAGCTTGTTGCATTATTGTGCTTAGTTTTTTAACGAATTGTGTTTAGATTTTTTTTCGTTGGCGGAATAAATTTCGGCCGGCCGTTGAGGACGGAGGGTTTAATTTTTGACACGCTTTTATTAGTGTAATTTTTGTTTTTAAAACGGCTTTAGGCTTACAGCCTGTTAGTGTAATAGGTTTGGTGCATAGAGGTGTAACCGTTATCAAAGTTTAATTCCTCTATTTATGGATTACGAAGGTTTAATAGCAATCATTTCAATGTTACAACTAGACTTGCTAACTCCAGGATTATAGGCTAAGCGGGCCACGATGAAGTACGAGACACAAGGCTACGAAGATGGAAATCTTGGTGAAATGGTTTAGTCAGACTTATACTCAACTGCGCCCCGCAGTTGTGGTGGTGGTGGGGGGGGGGGGCTCCAAATACTCCTGAAGTTTTCCTGCCTGTCGTTGGAGGGGACTAAAAGGGCCTTTGGGGTCATGGGAGCTAGCGGGAGAGAGGACGAAAACTCGTGTCATACTCTGTCCGTTAGGATTCGGGTCACACAGCAGTCTGTGTTGTCGTATACACCACAATAGGGTAGTGTTTGTTCTGGGAAGAGAATTCCACACTCCTGAGATGGGACGCAAGGCGGCAGCGCGCGCTAGACTTTTCGGGTGAATCCCGACAGTGGGGACTCCAATAGTTTTGCGTTCAGCGGCCGAAGAATGGCAGCCGTGAGGTTTAAGAATTTACTCAACTCATACTCATTTAAAATTCATACTCAACTCTAAGCAAGGGTTGCAGGCTCAATCCTCGTACCGGGTACCATAATAAATGATGGAAGGTACTTGAAAGTTACGTAATAAGTAATTACTTTGGAATCAAATTAAATTCAGATTCTAAGTATTGTGTTTGGTAAATATTTTGAAGTGACTGCCGATCTGACCTTCGTAACCCTAAAATAGGGGAACCAGAATTTTTTTTAATCATAGTTACAAATCCAAAGTGGTTTGAATTCGCAGGTTTCTTCACGATGTTTTTCCTCACCGCCGAGCTAGTGCTATAAATACGTACATAGATTTGAAAAGGTACATGCTCAGGTTTGAACTCGCACCCCTCTGTTATGAGGCGCGTCTCCTTAGCATTGAGCTACCACCGATTTTTTCAAGATATTTTTAGAAGCATTAAAAAAAATCGTGATTGCACAGAAAAAAGAGTCTAGACTCATAAATCTAAAGATTTTTCTTTCAGGGGGTCAGTTTGCACTTCTCTGTCAGAAAAAAAAAATCTTTTATTTTAGGTATAATCCTCGCAGATTGCTAATACGCCTGGCCGCCAAATTGGTGACGTAATCGTGACGTATCGAACACTCAGAACTGTTCGCAAAACTGACCAGCGAGTATTGCGGGTGACGTCACGTGGGTGTTAATTAGACAAGGTTCCAGCGCATTAGCAATCTGCGGGGATTATACTATTGTTTGAACAAAAACTAAGGGCGCTTCTAGGAAACTCCTAGCGGCGCCATGTAAGACAAGTTTATCTTCCATTTATTATTACCGAACATAATGAATACGTATTTATTAACAATCGCATTAAAAATGTTTATAACAAACGATCTATTTCCATCAACATTGTTAGCGCTGAGTTATGCGCAGTCGCGAGCGCGTTATTTGTTTTTGTTAATGCGACCGGGACGTCTTACATTAGTTTAGTAAATTAGTTAGGGGACAGGGAAGGTATGGAGTCGATGGTATGTTAAAAAGTTATATTAACTTATTTTTTTTGTCACATCTGTATAAGCATTTCATTAGGTAAAAGAAGAATTAGTCACAAATTAATTTTGTTTTTATTAAGTATTTAAATTCTGCCACCCGAATGCCAAAACGGGCTTAAACTAATTTTAAGTTTCATACACAATGTAAATTAATTTTAGGCTTGAGACTCTAAACGTAATAAATTTACGTGTAAAGTAAAATACATGGTACATAAGCACCCGACTTACTGCAATTTGTGTTTTCAAAACTCATTTCACTTAAAAATTAACTCGTACTTAGACGTGACAAATCGCTTTGTAAGAAACCAGCAAGCACGTAAATAATTTTTTTTCCCCACAGAGCTACCAATTTTATTAGAATTAAAATTCCCTTTTTCTGACTCCATAGTCTCCCCTGTTCGCACCGGACTACACACGTTCGGATACAGCCCACAACCGCCTGCCGTTTTCGTTGATTTATTCAGAGGCAGCTATCAAACCGCGCATGCATGGCTTTGATACAACTCCCATACAATTTGTACTCATACATACCCGCTCATACACCCAAATACCCACCTTAAACCATTAAAAATACTGTTGAAACTCGACTGCCAAGTTCAATGCAGTATAAATCAGAGACTGATTATTTCTATAAATTGTAACTCGATTAAGTTATAATGGATGGGCAATTGTGGTTTCTTGAGGTAACTGTTAATACTTGCGGCTTTTACCGACTCCTTAGGTGTCATATTAATATTTATTATGAGGCTATTTTAAGAATGTAAGAGATACAAGTGGTAGTATAGTCGCGGAGCAACAGACGGACAAAGCGTATACTAAGTTACTGGAGTATGGACGACACGTTTGAGCTTTTAACGGCTCCTGATTTATAGTTTGAGCTTAATTAAGCTTGATTAAAGTTTTGTGACCTTTACCCTTTTATATGTATTAGTATTAACATGAGTTACCCCATTCTTGAGTTAATATTCGAATTAAAAGAGAAAAGCTACTACAAATGTTAAAGTTAGATATATAAGATAGTTGGGCGTTTGTAAGTTTGGATGTTTTTTAAAATAATGTTCATAGATAACAATAGATAAAGAAAAATATTTTTATTTGATGTTTTAAAAAAAAATTATTTACAAGACCAATATTTTAATTTTAAACTATAAAAATATCGGACAACATTACATTCCAAGGTAAATAGCTTAAGCATTTGTGTCACGGATATCGGCATCACTAGTGGTATTTTTATGGTATACTCAAAATAGACATCAACACCTAACATAGAACAATTCAAACGCGACACATTCCCCATGTTTGTTCTGAGTGGGAATCCACAACTCTGGGCGCCTACTTACTACCGAATGCAACGTCCAGCCAAAATATAGATTTATTTTTCCATCTATTCCTAATGCGGTTACATTTAGGCCAAACTTTGTTAAAGAGGCCTCCTCTTTGTTGCCTCTTTCACTCTCGCTTCCCCTTAGGGGATGCATGAGGACTTAAACTCGCTTGCAAAGTGGCTGCCTTCTGGTCTTCGTAACCCTTACACATAGAACCAGATCAATGTGAGCACAACAATAAACAATATTCATCATCCTCTTGCCCTTCTCCCAGTTCATCTGGGGTCGGCGCGGCATGTCTTCCTTTTCCATACGTCCCGGTCAGCCGTCATCAAGCTATCCACTCCCATTTCTCTCATATCACAACAATAAACAATATTCTTAGCAAAAAAAAATTCATCCCTCAAATTGTTTAATAGTTTATTTATTACACACTGCGAATTAATAACAACTTCAGGCGTGGTTTCCTCTTGTAATTAAATCAATTAACATTTAGGTGAGAGTCTAGACGGCTCGTTAAGAAACGATAAATATCAAATTTCTAAAAAAAAACACAACTTTTGAACGTTGTAAAAAAAAAAATAAAAAAATAACTTCAGTCCGCTTAAACGCTTCACAGTCAATAAAAAGTTTAAGTATTCCTTAAAGTCTGCGCCCAGAAATTCATGAGACAGCGAATTGTATATTTTTCGAAAAAAATCTAGCACAAAAATACCGTACAAAAATGTATCTTATCGTATCGAATACTTAATTGGGTGCACCGACGGCCGTAATTAAAAAGAGTTAAACTAAAACATTTTTATTATTTTTATCACCGGATACTGTTATTATCAATTTCATTGCAAAACCATAGACAATGGATTATAATAAAAACTGGGCAAGTGGGTTACAGGTTTTTAATTTTGCGGTTCCGTATGTTTAGTAAAAGCATTTAAATTTATTTATTAGTATTTATATTAAACTTTTACACATACAGATAAATAAAATCGGATTGTCTGTAATGTCGAAATAGTAACTTATTGCTAAATGCATTACAAAACTATATAAATAAAGTTCTTAACTTTAAAAATATTAAGTCTGTCTAACTGTGTGTTCCAGTTGCTCTCCATAACGGCAGAATCAATTTTGCCGGTTTAACGAAACAGCTAGTTGATGTTACAAGAGTAATAAATCTAGATTCTCTCTAAATAACTAGTCTTTTTGTTAAATTAGATAACGAACTAGTTTCAAACCGTTTACCAGGGTCCGCAGAGAGAACCGTTAGAGAAATTCAACGCGGACGAAGTTGGCGGCAACAGATATTTTATAATACATATATTATAATACATATTGCATCACGAGGCAATGGGGCAGCAGGCCCCTTTAACCACATCCAGCCAAAAAAACTGGGCTGTGTTAGATGGGAAATCGTGAAAAATTTGTGACAAGTGGCTAGCTCGTCGCCTGCACATTCAAATACCCACAACCCCATATACCATGAGTCGCCTTTTACGACATGCTAGGCAAGGGACACAGATGGCGCATTTTTTCTAAGTCTCAGACCATCAGGAGACAAAATAAAAAATAAAATAAATAAATTCTCCACACTAACACACCAATTTCCTAGTTCCAAACTAAACTTATGCTTGTGCTATGGATTTTAGGTGAATAGAACATACTTATATACGATTACAAACATCCATGACTTCATGTCCATATTCATCAAACGAAACATTTGCCCCTAGCGGGATTCGAACCCGCGACCCTTGGTTTCATGGCCATGGTCTCTATATTACTCCTATAACCTACTAAACAAAAACTAGATATACAATTTGAACCCTCAGGCGCGGACCCCTACATACGTTTACGGTCGTCCAACCATAATATTAACAGCTTTCCGGTAATTCATATCTGGTTACAATAATTGTAAGCAACGCTTCGGACGTAATGGTGTTAAATATCACTTTAGGTGGACCTACGTACCTAGGGCAAGTGTTTTAATGATCTTCGGGTAAATAATATATGCTACTTTAGAGGTAATTATAATTAATAGTGACGAAAAAAATTAATTTTACGCGTCGCACCTCGACAGCAGCTCAAAATTAGATATTGTATTGAAATGATGACGGCTGATCGCGACGTATGGAAAAAGAAGATATCCTGCGCCGACCCCAGATGAACTGGGAGGGCAAGGGGATGATGATGATGATTGAAATGATGATGAAACTAGCAGCCGCACTCGTCTTTGTTTATGTAGGTATAGCCTAAAATGTTCTTCTATAACAAACCTCTTTAAGCAAATATTGTTTTAATTATCTCCAGTAATTCCTAAGCGTGTTTGCGCAATAAATTTTTCTATGTTAGAATATCAGTATTGATGAATAAAAGTTTAAATTACTATTTAAAAACATCATCTTCCTAGCGTCTATTGCCCCATTTATGCATATCCATATGC
This sequence comes from Glyphodes perspectalis, assembly GCA_951394215.1. Classification (NCBI taxonomy): domain Eukaryota; kingdom Metazoa; phylum Arthropoda; class Insecta; order Lepidoptera; family Crambidae; genus Glyphodes; species Glyphodes perspectalis. The sequence goes on from OX596219.1 coordinate 12,327,209, forward strand.
CCCATTGATAACCGGCCCCAGTTATAAATGGGGCATGGGGCAAATAGATACCGGGGTCTAATTTGGCTATTACTTATCCTAGATTTAAAGTCGGGTTGTAACATTGAAGAAACAGTATTTTGACTTTTGTAACCTTTAGCCAAGGGAACCATTACTCCTTTTCCAGGCTTCGTCACGATGATTTTCACCACCGCCGACCAATTAGGGTACCAAGAGAATAAATGTCTACCTTCATAGATATAAAAAAATTCAGAGTTGCATAGTTAGGACACACGTTATATGCAAGGAGTTTTAGCTTAGGCCCAAGATCGAACATTTACATCTTTTAAATCTAAAACAAATTAATATCAGACTACATCACATATATTGATCTGACTCCGAGGTAAGTAGCTTAAGCAGTTGTGTTACGGATATCAGAATCAACAGCGGTATTACAAATATATACTTGAATATCAGATATTAACACACAGACACAGAACAAACACAAGTATTCATCATGCGAATGTTTGTCCTGGGTGGAGAACCTACAACTCTTAGCGCATGGGGCAGGGTCACTACCGAATGCCCCATCGAGCCATTCATCTAACCTGGTCTCATAGATAACTTTCAAATATCCAACCTTTGTCTACACTCAGTCTCAAATGACCCCAATTGTTAAATTGTCCAAAATGATTCAAACAAAGGTGCTAAGTAGTTTCCCATACTTATGTGTAATTTCTCAAATCTCTAACGAACATTTAATCGTCGCTCGAGTTAACATTTTGTTGATGGCGGATGAAAACAGTTTTAAATGTGGTTTCATCTTCGGTATTTTGTTGATCGAGATTATTAAGAGATATTTCAGTAATTACACAAAAATTACCTAGATGGCCTTTAATTTTGATCAGGTTCTTTCAGCTTGACTAACGGGCCTGTCAGTACAAATTAATAAAAAATTAATAGTGATGTTTGTAATTCCCGATTCCCAACGGCAAGACAGAGTCGTAAGACTTTTATTTTAACCAAAATAAAGCTGAGTTATAATAGATAAAAAATGATATAAAAAAGTAGTGATAATTTGCTAGCTCATCGGCTATAAATTCACAGTCGCAACACAGAATTAGTCACGATTTAAGTTATACTTACTAACTAATTAAACTTCACACCACTTCCCTAGCGGAGTAGTCAGAGAGAACCAAACGCCATATGTCACGATCCTTACACACTTCACTCGCCTTTTCAACATTTATAATATAGGTTTTTATGACTCCTAATACCACGTTGCATACTATACAAAGAAAATCGTAACCACGTGCTCTTTAAGTCTCAAACCGACGTATTTCGCTTACATCACACTTTAACGCCAATTACATTCAAATCTCCAACCTTGAAAAGCGTAAAAGCTTCAGATTCTCCAAACGAAGAAACAAAACACTATCATTCAAACCCAAACTTAAAATATCTTTATTTACGTAGGCCTCATAAAAGCACTTGTAAATACAAATTAGGACAATTTAAATCTACCACCGGTTCGGAATGTCGCATCTACCAAGAAGAAACCGGCAAGAAACTCGGTAGTTACTCTTTTCAATGCCAGATTGAAAAACAAATTAAAATTTACAGATTAAATTAATATTTATACCAAGTCATACAGTTAATGTTTGTTAAAGATTCAGCCGAGTATTATTATAAGTAAAAGGTAAACCAGAGCAGACCAGCCTCCGAAGATGGCACTTGTTCACAAGTATGACGTATGTGTCAGCCATCGTTTCACTCGACCATCATTCAGGCTCCACCACCACCATCTTCCTAGCGTTATGTCCCGTGTTTAGACGGGGTCCGCTTAGACCATGATTCAGGATTTAGCGAATCTGGTAATTACATTGAAGCGACTGCCTATCTGACCTTCGTAACCCTAAGATAGGGGAACCAGACAATTTTTGTATCATGGTTACAAATCCACAGTTATTTGAATTTGCAGGTTTCATCACGATGTTTTCCCTCACCGTCGAGCTTGTGGTATATATACGTACATAGATTTGAAAAATCCAGAGGTACGTGCCCGGGTTTGAACCAGCACTCCTTGGTTAAGAGGCGCGTGTCCTTACCACTGAGCTACCACCGCTCTAAACGCTCCACCACCAATCCCACATCAAACTATAACCGATCCCACTTCACTTTCACGCCGAGCCGCCCTACAGACCTTGAGTGACGTGACGCAAGTCTTTACTCGCAAGATTCATTTTCGCTGGATGCGTGACATCGCCGTCGCATGCGTCACGGAAGCCGGGCCATTCACGCCGTATGGTGTTTGTTTTGGTCATTGACTCGTGTGTAATGACCTGATGATAGCGATGACGGTGGAGAATCGGGTAACAGAGGTAAAAATGGGTTTTGTTTTTTTGTTATAATAAATAATAAATTAAATTCTCCAGATTGACACACCAATTTCCTAGTTCCGAGCTAAGCTTGTGCTATGGAGACTTGGTGAACGGATAGACATAATTAAATACGTTTATAAACATACATGAGTCGAGTACAAATGTCCATATTCATAACACGAAACATTTGCCTCTTGGGACTCGAATCCGCGGCCCTTGGTTTCGTGGCACCCTGGCCATTCGACCAACGGGCCTGTAGGAGATATTTTCTATGTGTCAAATGATTGTTACGGTGAATTAGTAGTCGACTGGCTCGATGGCCCATTCGGTAGTGACCCTGCCCCATGCGCCAAGAGTTGTGGGTTCGATTCCCACCCAGGAAAACCATTCGTATGATGAATACTTGTGTTTGTTCTTTGTCTGGGAGTTAATATCCAATATTTAAATATATATTTGTAATACCACTGTTGATTCGGATATCCGTAACACAAGTGCTTAAGCTACTTACCTCGGAGTCAGATCAATGTATGTGATGTAGTCGGATATTTATTAGTATGTCTTCTTGACTATAATAATGCGTTGTATTGATACTTTTACGCCAATTCAGACTGAGTTGGCGCAAATGCGACAAATCGTTACCAAACATTTCTTGTGGTATGGTGCACTGTGCAAAACTGGGTTAATCCGAAAAGTGCAACGCGTACCCCATGACTCACTCGGCGCGTTCTCCAGATTGTTGTTTGATGGAGCAAAAAGCCAAGGTCACGCGGTGTTCCCAGGCGGTCACCCATCCAAGTACTGACCGCGCCCGACGTTGCTTAACTTCGGTGATCGGACGAGAACCGTTTAAGAACTTTTCCTATTATTATTATGTCTCTCGGCACAATAACGGGACAAGCCCGGGCCTTTAAAGCTTGCATGGGGACGTGGGTCCAACATGTAGGCCTTTATTATTATTATAGTTTTGTTTCAGTATCATAATTAGGCTACATTCGTTTTTAGATAGACATAGTCAATATCCCAATTATATTAAGTATACAGTCCGTAACATACAACACATTGTGTTTTTTAATTCCTTTTCTATTCTTCAATCAAATGCTCACACTTAATTATCATCCTTCCTAGCGTTATGTCCCGTGCTTAGACGGGGTCCGCTTAGACCATGATCCAGGATTTAGCGAGTCTGGTAATTACATTGAAGCGACTGCCGATCTGACCTTCGTAACCCTAAGATATGGGAACCAGACAATTTTTGGATCATGGTTACAAATCCAAAGTTGTTTGAATTTGCAGGTTTCATCACGATGTTTTTCCTCACCGTCGAGCTAGTGGCATAAATACGTACATAGATTTGAAAAATCCAGAGGTACGTGCCCGGGATTGAACCCGCACTCCTCGGTTAAGAGGTGCGTGTCCTTACCATTGGGCTACCACCGCTCTCTCTCAAATGCTCACACTTAATGCTTAGAGAAATTCACGGAGATTAATTGTCTGTAACAGAAGTAAAAACTAATGACGCTCTTATTCATTTGAGTCGTTAAGCATTATGTTTTACACGAGGGTGCAAACTATACCTACTTGGAAATGTTTTCTAGAAAATGTTGTTATTACAAGACAAAAAACCCCGGCTAAGTGGAAGGAACTGGGGTGCCGTACGATAATTAACTCTAATGCTTCGTACCATTGTACAAAATGTTAACATTGATGGAGAAAAAACATAGTTTTTCTAATTGGACCACCCGTAATCTATACTTATAATAAATCTGTAGAGAGCTCAATTCTGTACATTAAATATATTTTCAAAATAACTATCAGGGGGTGATTAGTGATCGATGCTGATGCCAAAAATGCAATCAGTAAAATTTTTGTCTGTCTGTCTGTCTGTCTGTATGTTCCTTATAGAAACAAAAACTTGGTACAATTATTCTTCATACTCCTGGGCAGGTTAAGTATACTTTTCATCACGCTACAATCAATAGGAGCAGAATACTGAAGGGAAATGATGGGAAAACGGGAGAAGTTACTCCATTTTTTAAGCTTCCGTCGCGTGTGCAGCCTTAATGGCTAAAGTTACATAGAAATCATGTATGACGGAAATAGTCTTTATACCATAAAAGCGGGTGACACCGCTGGCACAGCTAGTTATTAATATATGATATTATAGTGATGAAAGTGAAACCACTAAGTATATATTTAAATCAAGAATTGAATTTCATTATTTCATTATTTATTGTAGATAAGATCGCAATATTATAAGATTGCGTTAACTGGTAATGCTATCTGTATATCTGAAATCCTACTAATATTATAAACGCGAAAGTTTGTAAGGATGTTTGTTACTCTTTCACGCAAAAACTACTTAATAGATTTTAAGAAACATTACAATAATATAGCTTATACACCCAAATAACATATAGGCTATGTTTTATCGATGTACCACGTGTGAAAAGCCGCGGGCAGGAGCTAGTGGTACATAAATAAATAAATAAATTCTCCAGACTGACACACCGATTCCCTAGTCAAAAACTAAGCTTATGCTTGTGCTATGGATACTAGGTGAACGGATAATCATCCTTAAATATGTTTATAAACATCCATGACTTAAGTACAAATATCCATGTTCTTAACACGGAATATTAGCCCTCAGTATCGTAGCCAGGGTCTTTGACCACTCGATCAACGGGCCGGTCAAAAGTCATGAAGACATATATAGTCTACAAAAGGACCGACCAGCAGTTGAGTCTTAATAATAACGTCTATTAAGAACCCTTCGTATAGGGAACCTTATAAAAGAAGTAAGAAATATCTACCTATTAGCTGTTTCCTGCGACTTCGCACGCGTAGACTAATATTTCTGTATCCTACAGAAACTGTGAATTTTTCCGGGATAAAAAGTAGCCTATATGTTATTTCAGACTATAATCTATGTCTGTGCCAAATTTCATCCATATCCGTTCAGCAGTTTTTGCGTGAAGAAGTAACAAACATACACACACACACACTCACAAACTTTCGCCTTTATAATATAAGTGTGATTAACTATTTCTACAAGTCGATAGTCATTGTAACCCTAGAACTACCTTCATGTATCAAATATGTATGTAAAAAGCTCGTTACATTATGTGAGGGCGTGTAATTTCTCTATGAAACTATTTTTTGTAGACAAAGCTATTTGTTTTATGGCTGATCTTTAAAACTAATTACAATAAAAGATCGTCGACGAAAAAAAACAGATCAGCATAAAAATACAAATAAAATAGTTAACCTTATTGACAATGCGACAATACAAGACACTGGGACAGACTCTATGGTTCATCCCGCAGGAACAATAAATATTTCAGGATAACACGTAACTTTGCGTGAATTGGAATTGACATATCGTATTACAATATGTTACATACATAACATCACGCCCACAATCCCCGAAGGGATAGGCAGTGTCGAAGGGGCAGCAAGCCCCTTCAGCCACATTCAGCCAAAAATAAAGCCGGGCTGGGTTAGATGGAACATTGTGAAAAAGCAGTGACAAGCGGCTAACTTGTCGCCTACACAATCACACACCCAAAACCCGATATATCATTAGTCGCTTTTTACGACATGCTAGGCAGGAACCACAAAGTTAAAGTCAAAGTCAAAATATTCTTTATTTATATAGGTTTCAAAGAAACACTTATAAATCGTCAAAAACAGTTCAACTGTTTTTGACGATTTACAAGTGTTTCTTGAAGATGATTCTACCACCGGTTCGGAATGTTGCATCACAGTTGGCACATTCCTTTTAAGTCCCAGACCAACATGGGACAGTGGGCTGGGTTGGATGGGAAGCTATACTGTACATTAAGTTACTTTGTGCTTTAAACAGACAGACAAAGCATTATTAAATATTTTATTGAAACCAGTCTGTGGAATTCAAGATGACGCTTAAGCTCCATTCTCTAAAAAAAAAGCATAGAATTAATAAAAAACCAGTGCATGTTACGTCACAGCCCGTGTTTACAGACGCCGTGTATGTAATTATAAACGTATTAGAAAGGTCGTTGGTCGGTTAAGGCCACCTTTGTTTTGGGATCACAGCCTTTTTGGGGCCAGTTGCACTTCCTTAAAGATCGAAACCGGAATCTTAAGAGAATAAAATAATAGAAACACAATCACTTCCTCGCTTAGCTTGTCGTAAAGGCGATGAATTGTGTATCGGGTTTTGGGTATGTGATTGTGTAGGCGACGAGCTAGCTACTACTTTTTCAATATTTTCCACAGCCCAGTTTTTGCTGCTCTTTGACATGATGTATGTATGTAATCACGTCTACAAAGACGGTACAAGCTCGTCGCCTACAGAATCACAAACTGTGACTGTGACTGGCTCGTAGTGCATTCGGTAGTGACCCTGCCCCATGCGCCAAGAGTAATAGGTTCGATCCTCATCCAGGACAAACATTCGTGTGATGAATACTTGTGTCTGTTTTGTGTCTAGCTGTTTAATATCTGATATTTAAGTACACAATTGTAATACCACTGTTGATTCTGATACCCGTAACATAAGTGCTTAACTTACCTCGGAGTCAGAAAAAAAACGTAAATTCCAATACTTCATCCGTTAATACCGACATTATTTTACTAACAAATATAATTGATAAATAATTCGCACATAGGTACATAAGATTAGCGCGCTTCTTCCCCATTTCGCTATGTATTAATATATAATACATAACGAAAAATGACAAAAATACAGCGCTTTAAAGATCTGAAATTTAGCGCTTTACGTCACTTGGACGGTAAAGTGTCACAAACCAAGTGACGTCACGCGGTACTTCAACGCGCTGTCTGTATCTTCCTAATTTTTAGTTTGTTGAACAAAAGAAAAAATACTAGTCAAATATTTTTGAAATAAGGTACTAATTTAAGTAATTGTTTGTATATAGTGTTTTAAAATTTACATTCGTAATTGACTCGATAATGGTTGTACTGGATAAGACACCGGTCGAAACCCGTTAAGTGGAAACGTCAAAATGACGGTTAATTAATTTCGCCAAGTGTCACACTTTATGACGGATGAAAAAAATAATGCATTTGCGCATCGGAAAACGAGGCCTTCAGTAATTATTATATGAATGAAGTCGTTAAGTACAGAACAAAGAAGATAAATTTATCATCGACAATTAGCCGTAATTGCGCACTAAAAACATATGACCTGTGACGTGTACTGGGAATGTGAAGTTAAGTGTACAAGTCTATGATGGGTGTGCGGGTCTGGGAACGCTTTGAGTATTGAAGTGCTTATAGCTGTAGCATACAACTTTAAGTACTTCAATATTTAAAGTTACATACAGCTACATAGATAGATACATCATTTAATATCTACATGGATAGATGTAAAATGTTGTATCATCAGAATTACAATATCAAAGAAACTTCTTAGACTCGGTACATAGAGACTCTCTCTGACTCTTGTGTACCTAATATTTTATCATAGGATAACACAAAAATGAGATAAAACATATCGTGCCATGTTACGTCAGTCAGACCAAATAAATAAATCTATACTTATAATAAATCTGTAGAGAGTTCAATTCTGTACATGAAATATATTTTCAAAATAACTATCAGGGGGTGATTAGTGATCGATGCTGATGCCAAAAATGCAATCAGTAAAATTTTTGTCTGTCTGTCTGTCTGTATGTTAATTATAGAAATAAAAACTACTCGACGGATTTTAACGAAACTTAGTACAATTATTCTTCATACTCCTGGGCAGGTTATAGTATACTTTTCATCACGCTACAATCAATAGGAGCAGAGTAGTGAAGGGAAATGTTGGGAAAACGGGAGAAGTTACTCCATTTTTCCGTCGCGTGTGCAGCCTTAACGGTTAAAGTTACATAGAAATCATGTATGACGTAAATAGTCTTTATAATATTAACCATAAACGCGGGTGACACCGCTGGCACAGCTAGTAAATAATAAATTCACCGGACTGACACACCAATTCCCTAGTTCCAAACTAAGCTATAAACTTATCTATGGCTACTAGGTGAACGGATAGACATACTTAAATACGTTTACAAACATCCATGACTCGAACACAAATGTCCATGTTCATCACACTAAACATTTTCCCCTAGCGGGTTTCGAAGCCGCGACACTCGATTTCGTGGCCAGGGTCTTTGACCACTCGACCAACGGGCCTGTCAAATACATCTAATTAAAGACTTATAGATTGCAGCAACTTGAAGGATGTATTTTGTAATATGAGAAATGTAAACACATTTATAAGTATTCTGTACAAGACTTTACCTATCATTATCTTAACAAAGAATCGAATGTAGCAAAAAAAAAAACAGTAAGCAGCTACTGTAACGAGTCATCACAACAACCTTCGTACACTAATCAAATACTAGTATTTAGGACGTCTTGGCTATAAACAACTCATCTGCATTCTTGCATAATTGATTGTAAACCTTAACTAGTAGTAAATTGGATACAAAATCGTTCAACCGTGACTAATACATACGACATTATAGACGTTAATTGTAAACAAAAAAGGCACAAGTGGGCAGTGTGCGAAAAATTAAGAGCCTTGAGACGTAAGGAATAAAAGTGATTTTCGAATTGTTTTTGATGAGAGTTGCATTAAGTGATGTTAGGTTTAACTAAACTACTGCGATTTTTGTGCGACAAATTTTTTTTTTTACATATAATTGCGCAATAATGTTGTGTACTACAAAGGTATTATCAGAATCAATTATTGCAATCACGCAATCAACACCATTATCCTCGTAGTAATATTAAAAATAGAATAATAACACGGTATAAGCAAAACAAAACAAAGATATGAGGATACCTTAGTAAATATTATACTTTAAACAAAGTTAGTCAATGAAAAATAGCAGTTAGTTTTAAATCAAATCAAATCAAATCAAGTGATTATTTGCTCACCAAGTGTCTATAGTTATATAGGACAACGACATAATATATTTATGATAAGTATATTTTTAATGAAATTTAAGCAGATATATTTAAAGTTTCATAATAGATATAATTAATTACAACGTTCATACAGGATTAATAGCGTGATCAATTATGAACACATTGTAATTTTTTTACAAATAAGCTACGTTTCCCGAAATAAGTATATAATGATAATGTTATAGTAATTATATAACTACATATTAAAGTTATACAAAAATGTTTGTAACATCTTTGAGGCCTTACAAATCAACCAAGAGTCGTTTCGATTAATATATGTACAAAAAAATCATGTGTATGCCATTAATAAAGGTATCGAAGGTATATTAATCTTTACACACATTTACGGGTGTAGAAAAAGAAGGTCTTTTAAAGTATTGTTATTATTATTTTCAAAACTCAAGATAATTATGGATGTGTTTAATAACATAATCATGTTTCTGACAAATATGTCAAAACTACACGACGTCAGATGGTAAAATCTTTGCTTATTTATTATACTGAAAAATAAAATAATTACTAAGATTAGTAGGATATGCGTTATATTATTTATTATTAAGTGCACTCATGTAAACCTATATATTGCAAATAAATACTTTTTGTTTTTTCGTATTTTTTTCTGTTGGCATAAATAAATCGTGCGATTAGTCGCACCTTCCACACAGATAATCGCACGAGTGTGCCCAGCGCAGCTTCATAGTCGGCTGCTCATATGTGCCAAGTAAAATTAAGTATGCCAATATCATAAGGCGTTCTCGGTTGATTGCGCGCAGCCTTCGTCCAAACAACTGTTTTCCGTTGATTTTTCTTGAATTTTATTTATTGATGTACTTTTCTATTCTTGTCAAGGTTGTGGGAAGTTATACAACGATTATGACTACTTGATGAAGTACTGTCTGGTTTGTATTTGGGTAGGAATGCATTAAGCAAAGTTGTTGTTTTTTACTAACTTATGTGGTCTGGGCCTCAAAAAAGTGTGCCAAATGTGTTCCTTGCCTAGCACGTCGTACAAGGCGACTAATGGTATATCGGGTTTTGGGTATGTGATTGTGTAGGTAACGAGCTAGCCACTAGTCACTACTTTTTCACAATTATCCATCTAGCCCAGCCCAGTTTTTTTTTGCCGAATATGGTTGAAAAGGCTGGCTGCCCCTTTGACTCTGCCTACTCCTTCGAGGATTACGTAATGATGTACTGTGGCAAACAAGAATATGGTCTGCCTGATGGTAAGGTTATAAAGACTATAACCTATGGATATAGGCATAGCTTTTGGACATTTGCAATACCAGAGGTGTCAGAAGTAGTTTGCTAAACTTAAACCCTTTTTGAGAAACATAAGTTGTTATCCTTATAATAAACCTTGGCAGGGAGCCCATTAAAAATCTGTCACCCATCCCTCTCATGCCCGCGAGAAGGGTTACTTTACTTTCCAGTAGAACGATAATACTCTGCCTATTACGTGTTTGTATAATACTCGCCTTCTCTTTTCTATGTAAGTATATACATCATAAATAAACAGAATTAAACGTCAAACCCATCCACTTAACAAGATCTGTTTGACCTATTCAAACTTGCACATATTGCAACCTAATAATCCAATTAACCCTCAAATGCCGTTAAGGGTCACTAATGCCCCGGTTGACATAACCATCGCCCGCTTGCGCTTGATTGCCGTAAATCGGTGCAATTGTGCCACAAATTGCCGTTTGGCTGACGTCCGCTAAGCTAACCATTGGTAAGTAGATATTTGCTATTAAGCCACATTAGATTCAATGTAAAGAAAAATATAATGACGACTGTAACGGTTGGTTGTTATATCATGGATTGGTTTCTGTTTGTGTTGCTAGTTAGATGTAAAACCGTCTTACTTTGAAGTTCATAAAGCCATTTTCAATGTGTTTGTCTCTTGGTGTTTGTAAATTTATGGATAAGAAATTATCCCTGAACGTTATATTTCAGAATTTATAATTTCATCTGCTCATTTAAAAATAAACATTTCATACAGTTAAAGAAAATAATGCACTTTACCCCAGCAATTACTTCTACACTATTTAAGCATCATCCCCAACAAAGCTTAATAAATTAAAAACATTACCGCACAAGTGCATTCAACCCCGCAAATAAACGGACAATACGGCACACGACCGAATCTATTGTGCCATTGTGCGCGCAGGTAGAGACGTCACCCCCCGCCGATAGCATTAACTCCTGTCAAAACATAATGCGGTCTTTGTGAGCCGTCATTGATAGGCGGGGGCCGGAGAAATTGCCAGCGTTCTCGGGTTGGCCGCCATCAGGATGATTGTGACTTAATGCGCATGCGATTAAGATGGTTTTGGGGTTTTGAGCAATTTAATTTGTGAATTGGAGAAATTGTTTTAGGTGAGTTTGAAAATTTTGTGTACACAGAATATGGTTGTAGGTTTATTAAAATATTATCCAATAGGCAACGTTTCTTCTTCTATTAAGTTTAATTTCCATTCATTATATACAGCCATACTGAATAAGTTCTACTAATCTTTTTACTCCTAGCGTTGTGTCTTGTTTTAGATTTAGTAAGCCTAGTTCTTACATTGACGTGACTGCTGCGATTATAAAATGTACAGAAGAAAATTAATCACACGACTCAAAATGAGTATAATAGTAAATAACCAGCCTACACGGCTCACGTACAATGGTCCACTTCAAGGACTAAGTGCGGAAACCATCCCCGTTAACATAGAACAACTAAGATTGAAAGTATGATAATGAATGAAGAGTATTGATACAAATACGAGCGTGCGCCTCTAGTTTAAAAAAAAAAACTTACACATTCAAATATGTGCGTAATCATGATCCAATTTATCTAACTTCATTATTTAAGCGCTACCAAAGCCAGATTGCCATAGATTCAAACTTGCTCATCTGGGACTATAGTTCAAGCAGACTCCAATTAGAAATGAGATATTACACAAGAGAAAAAAGGTCATTGACGAGTAAAAAAAAATCTACATTGTAAGCTCATGTTTCTGATATTATAATCTAACAAAGTAACCTTTAAACCAGCATTATACAACGTCACATTATAAAGTAAACGTCAAAAGCCAGGTCAGACTTGGGATGCATTACAAGCGCCAGGTACATTGCTCCAAATCCGTGATTTGGACAATGTTTGATGATCTGTCATTAGGGCTCATAACCCCGGGCTCACTTAATACAGTTTTAATAGCGAAAGATGTTCGCTTAAGTATCTCGAGGTGTAATCTCAGAGCTATGGGCTTGATCGCCTAAGCGATGATTCAAGTGTACGTGATTTTTGTTTTTGAAATTATACTTACTTACTTATATTGTAAATTCGAATGAAATAGACAAATCTTACTAATATTATAAAGGTGAAAGTTTGTATCGATGGATGGATGAATGTGTGGATGTTTGTTACTCTTGCACGCAAAAACTACTGCATGTGCATTTAATGAAACTTTACAATGGTATAGCTTATACATTAGAATAATACATAAGCTATGTTTCATCGATGTACCACGCGAGCGAAGCCGCAGGCAGAAGCTAGTTAACCATAACCATGTGACATATTGTCATACGGAAGCTATACCACATCTATGATTGGCAGTTCTTTTGTCACATCCACTTACAATTGCCTACTCGTCCCATCTACGCCATTTAACACTCCACCGGTATCGGTTACAGGTAGGGTCTATTGTACCGCACAATGGTCGGCGCACGCGCGTGACTAACGCGGTTGAGGGTTAATAGCCCGCGATGCTCGCTAATGGATTTCGAATACGGATTTCGGTCTGTTGGGGAAATACTGTTGTATTGGCGAAAAAAATTGTGCGTGCGGTCTTTTAAGTAGTTACGCTGGATTATAGATTATAATTTTAAGAATTTCGAGGCTAACTGTAGATTTATATTTAACATCCAAAAGTGTTTTGACTTGTTATTTTTTGGATACGCTTCGATTAGGTTTCAAAATTTCTTTATTAAATACGATAATATGGCCATGCCAATTAACTTCTAAATAATATATGTGCCAAAATATATGACAAAATGCTTGCTTTATATATAACTGTACATCATAAAATATAATTTGTCCCATGTTGGTCTGGGACTTAAAAATAATGTGTCAACTGTGTTTCTTGCCTAGCATATCGTAATAGGCGGCTAAATGGTGTATCAGGTTTTGGGTATGTAATTGTGTAAGTGACAGGCAAGCCACTTGTCACTACTTTTTCGCAATTTTCCATCTAACCTAACACAGTTTTGGTTTAAGCTTAATGCGTTTAAAGGAGCCTGCTGCCTCTTTGACTCTGCCTACCCCTTCGGGGATTATGGACTTGATGTTATGTATGTATGTAAAAATAATTGGTAGTCAGATATTGGAAGAATAGATTTTTTTCAAAAAGTATATTAAAATTTATAAACCATTGGCAACTATTAAAAAAATCCAAAGGGAGCTATTACTATACTAACTGGGGTTTAACTAGAGTGCAATAAATTTAAATTTAACCCTATTAAACTCCACTTGACTACTATTAATTAACTATTTTATTGAAATAGTTTAGTCGTAACTTCAAGTGAATTATAAATCTGACAGAAACGTTTATGTTAATACAAAACTCAAGCAATCAAAATAGTCCAACTTATTTGTCATTGCAGACAAACTTATTATGCAAATGTATTAAGTTGGTAGCCATTTTTCCACAAGCTTGTTCTCCGCACCGCCCGTTCCAATTCCTTCACATAAAGTAAGTAAGTGAATTAAGTAAGAATTTTTTCAACCGTAAAACCGAACTTGGACGAAAAAGTAAATTTTTCTGATTAATCTTGGACCGGAGTTATGTCGTTTTTTGTCGGCTGAAATAATGCGGCAAATGAAATAAAAGTGGTTGGTAGAGTGGAGCTTTTGTCAAAATGGTTCCGTATATAGGTATATAATTATGTAAATATATAGTTTAAGTAAATGTATAATGTAAGCTTTACCTATAGTTCTACCGCTGATATTCTTACACCCATAATTTTCAACATTCTATCGACTATTTCCATATACTTATGTATATATCATTTTATGTACTAAATCATCAAAATAATTAAATCCAGTGGTCAGAACTTATTATACCTTGGACTAATAAGCCCCCTACCCCTTAGGGAAGTTCGGGCGTGATGGTATCTAGGTATTAATGCAGGATCTTGAATGTTTTGCCACCCCTATACTAATGTAGATGAATATGGATTCTTGAAAGCACTCGACCGTGAAAACGGAACCTTAAAAAGATTGCAAATAACTTTCTTCTTTAGCCGCATTCTGCTTAATTTAAAATGCACCATCTTTCTTTGGCTACATACTTACAAATTCTAATACGAGTCGCCAGGACGAGTAATAGAGGTATTATTACATACAATGTATTCCTATGTTGGTCTGGGACTTAAAAATAATGTGCCATCTGTGTTCCTTGCCTAGCATATCGTAAAAGGCGACTAATAACGGGTTTTGAGTATGTGATTGTGTAGGCGACGAGCTAGCCACTTGCAACTACTTTATCACAATTTTCCATCTAACCCAGCTCATTATTTTTTTTTGGCTGAATGTGGTTAAAGGGGCCTGCTATCCCTTTGACTCTGCCTACTCCTTCGGGATTATAGTATCAGGATACATTGTGGTAAAGTGCCACATACACACGTATGAGACAGAACATTTAATTACAAATCAAATATATCATTGACTGACTCGATGGCGCATTCGGTAGTGACCCTGCCCCATGCGCCAAGAGTTGTGGGTTCGATCCCCACCCAGGACAAACATTCGTATGACGAATACTTGTGTTTGTTCTGTGTCTGGGTGTTAATATCCGATATTTAAGTATATATTTGTGACATAAGTGCTTAAGCTACTTACCTCGGAGTCAGATCAATGTATGTGATGTAGTGTGATATTTATTATTATTATCATTTATTAAATATGTAACTAGAGGTTAATTAAGATTAGGCATTACATATTAAAGGGGATTGCTGCCCCTTCGACTTTGCATACTTTATCTAAGACTGCGGGCGTGATGTTATTATATATCTATATTATTACTAGGGTACATTAATATTAGCAGTGGCAGTTCAAAGATAGAGACATGCGTCCCACATACGAGGACGCCCGCTTCAAACCCAAGCATGCACCTATGGATATTTCAAATCTATGTATTGATTTAGTTAACACAATAGCTAGCACTTTGACTGCTTCGTTGGTCTAGTGGTAGCATGCACCGCCTAAGGACCAAGAGGTCCCAGGTACCTATAAATCCCGGGTCAGGCCAAAACCTTGTGGATAATTATTTCAATATTGAAATTACTCAGTAACATTTCGGATAAGAAAGTTGGCGGTTTAATCACCCCAGTGCCTCGGAAAGCACGTTAAACCGTTGATCTTGCACCTGACCTCTCTCCAGTCATGGCGAATTTCCTTCTCACCGGAAAATTAGAGTGAAGGAATAGAGAGTGCACCTATGTTTGCGTATACATTTGTGAACTATTATATCTCCTACGCAGATGGCTAATCCTCGTTGAGATTGGCTGCCGTTGCCGATATCGATTAGGAGGACTTTATTACACTAGCTAGGAAGAGAGAGATAAAATCACGAGAAAACATGCGCATTCGAATACATGGATGTGTAACCTTATTACAAGTACCTACCTACATTTAACTAACTAACTAAACTTCACGCCACTTCCCTAGAGGGGTAGCCGGAGAGAACCAATCGCCACTTACATTTATCTAACCTTAAGCTTATTATTATGTATATTTGATATATTATATATTTGTATATTTGACTGGCCCGTTGGTCGAGTGGTTAGAGACCCTGGCCACGAAACCAAGGGTCGCGGGTTCGAATCCCGCTAGGGGCAAATGTTTCGTGTGATGAACATGGACATTTGTACTCGTGTCATGGATGTTTATAAACGTATCTAAGTATGTCTATCCGTTCGCCTAGAATCCATAGTACAAGCATCAGCTTAGTTTGGAACTAGGGAATTGGTGTGTCAGTCGGGAGAATTTATTATTTATTATTATTAATATATCTTAAACAGCATGTTCACAGATCGTCTCGCTACAAAACTCACAATCCTCTCTATAGCCCGTAAAAGTATCCATTATATTCTATACTGCAGTTTTTTTAACCTTGTACGTTCGTGGGAATCTATTGTCATAGTTTTAGGATCAATTGTTGATAATTGCTCATTGGTTATTAATTTAGCGTTTATTATCTTCGTATCGGATAATTTGAGACTGCTAACAATCTTCAATTAGCATTGTTTTGAGTGTTTGTTAGTCTAAACGGTGGCTGTACTCAATTCCGATTGCGGTTATAAGAAATATGCCTAGATATGTTAATAGTTAACTTAATGCGAACGATTGAGAATGGATTTTTAATAGTCAGATGGAAATTGGACAGCACAATAGAGTAAAAAACCGGCCAAGTGTGAGTCGGACTCGCGCACGAGGGGTTCCGTACCAATATTGAGCAAAAAACGGCATTAAAATTGCGTTTGTTGTATGAGAGCCCCCTTAAAATTTTATTTTCGTTATAGCGGCAACAGAAATACATCATTTGTGAAAATTTCAACTGTCTAACTATAACGGTTCATGAGAGACAGCCTGGTGACAGATGGACGGACGGACGGACAGCGGGGTCTTAGTAATAGGGTCCCGTTTTTACCCTTTAGGTACGGAACTCCAAAAATCACATATCAGAGTACGTGATTGAGTATTTTACTAAAAAATCATTATAGAATCATGTGATATTATTTCACTTGTGTGTTTAAAAAAAACTCTGAATGTAGTATATTAAATGTTATATGTGGTTGAGGGCCAGATAGCTTAACATTTTTAGTTTTTTTGTAATCAAAGAAATATAAGTTTCAATAGCATTTTTCCTTTCTGTGATTACGATATATAAGGCAATTATCTAATTTAATTTACTCACGGCCAATTGTTCAATAGTGGGATAGTAAAAAAAAAATCTGTCAAAGTGAGAACCTCCTTCTTTTTTTGAAGTCAGTTAAAAATTAACCGACTGATCAAGACTGGTGACTTTATAAGTCACCATTTCGTGGATGTCATTTAGAATTTTAAGCAGTAAACGGGCATTGACATTTTAAAATCAACCTTAAAGAAATTTATTCGACAGTTATATTTAATCTGACTATTGAAAAATCGGAACTTACATAATGATACCTAGATGTTATTCCTTCCTTAAAAATCAATATGAGAGCTATTTGGCTATGTAGAAACATACTCTTAATATTCAAGTATTGTATCAGTATGTTGCAAATAAAACAGTATTTATAACAACATTTACCCGTAGAATCTTAACAGCATTAAAAAAACAGAAGTACAGAAGCAAAAACAACCGCAGAATGTGTTTTAAAAGATTATTAATGTCAAAGAAGCGAGAGAGCATGTAAAAACTGCATTATAGTGCTCGGCTTTCTGCCTATCGCACCAGAGAATTAGCATGAAGAAGAGTTTGATAAACTAACTCATCAAACAACTTTTATGCCCTGCCCCATGCGCCAAGAGTTGTGGGTTAAATCACAACCCAGGAGAAATATTCGTATGATGAATATTGTGTTTGTTATGTCTGGGTGTTAAATATCCAATAAAAATATAAGTATATATTTATAATACCACTGTTAATTCTGATATCCGTAACACAAGTGTTGAAGCTACTTACCTCGGAGTCAGATCAATGCATGTGATGTAGTCTTATATTTGTTTATTTATTTAATCATTTACACAGCCATAATTAAGAAGGGGTTGAGTTTGTTGAAAGTTACCAAAATCTTAGTTAGGATGAATGGATTTTTTAACGTAGCTGCCGAAATCACAAATCTACCAGCTGCCTTAATTAATTCACAACTCTGTACACAAACAGAACAAGTCGACAGCATTCCGTAACGCTCGATTTGGTGCAGGAGCAAAAAGGCGAGGCGAGCCGGGCGCAACAGTAGTCTAAATGGAACCTGATACGCGATGGGCCAGGGAGATTGCACACTGCGCGGGGCCTTCGTTTCGCGTCGGTCCAACGCTGATCTCGCTTGGGATGAGTGTGAAATGTTTCACAATTGTTTTAGATCTAGTGGCAATTAAATTCTGGCTGGATTTAACAAACATAACATCACGCTCATAATCCCCGAAGGGGTAGGCAGAGTCAAAGGGGCAACATGCCCTTTCAACCACATTCAGCCAAAAATTAAGCCGGGCTGGGTTAGATGGAAAATTGTAAAAAAGCAGTGACAAGCAGCTAACCTGTCGCCTACACAATCGCACATCCAAAACCCAATATACCATTAGTCGCCTTTTACGACATGCTAGGCCAGAACCACAGTTGGCACATTATTTTTAAGTCCCAGACCAACACGGGACAGGGGGCTGGTATGGAGGGTTTTTAAAGGTTTGCTTTTATTTGGACTTAGATTCTTTTCACAGTACTTTGAGAGATTTATTTCAGCCAGATGTACTTTTTAATAAGGTCCTTGTACACTAGGATCGACTTGCTTTGTAAAATATTTGCCATTGTTCGAATAAGAAATAAGCAACCATAATTTTAATGTTGGGAAACCCGCCAAATAATTTATGAAATTTAGGAATAGTGAAGGTAACTTTGGACATACAAAGCATAGTTGGACCAGCAAGTCAGTGCAGAATTATATAGGTTCATAGTTATGAAGATTAAACACGATAAACATAATTTTTTTTTTAATCATAGGTAATGTGTCTCTTCCAAATAAACATTTTTCAGTTTTCTATGAAGGCTACAATGCTTATACAGGCTTTTAATCCTGGCAAGTCGGTGTGAACTGTACTTCAAGACTACAGCCTCATTGCTTAATTAATAAATAATGTATTTTATTCTAGAAGCAGGATATAGGAATAACAATGCCCTTATCTCATTAACCATAAAAAACTAAACAAAAAATAGTTAAATATTCTCCGATCCATCAGCATCTAAACAAAATGGCTAACTTAGTTACGAACAAAAAGTCGAATATCTTCACACGGCTTCGTTTTATCTAATTACACCTCATTGTTAGTGCCGCAGATTTATTGATAATTTCAGACGGTGTCATCTCGCCGATAATAAACAACGATGAATAGGGTCTTTCGTAGTTCTTCTTTCTAGAGTTCCGTTGGTCAAACTGAAAAATTTGAAATCCTGCGTAAAAAAAGACGGAAGAGAGTTCACGTGAGTAACGTACAAAAATGGAGAGTAATAGAATCGTAGGTGTATATTTTAAATGCGCATTATCGTATTAAAGTCCCATGTTGGTCTAGGAGTCACAAATAATGTACCAACTGTGATTCTTAATTGGCTATATGTATGTTAATAAATAATAATAATGTCATCCTAACCTAAATAAATCTCAACGAGGATTAGCCATCTGCGCAGGAATTATTATAGTGCACAAGTGTGTACGCAAACACAGGTGCACTCTCTGTTGTTCCTTCAGTCTCATAGTCCGGTGAGACGGCAATTCGACATGACCGGAGAAAGGTCAGGCGCAAGACCAACGGCTTAACGTACTTTCTGAGGCACGGGGGTGATTAAACCGCCAACTTCTAAATCAAAGTGTCTTATTGTTGAGTTTTGCCTAGCTCGTGAGGGATAGAGGGCATGATGAAGTAAGTGTATATATTATGAAACCTGTTTAATATATATATAGTACGGAACTGTAACTACATATACTGCTCACTCTTAATCATCGTTATTATGCCAATAGATTAGATATCAGATTGATTTATTGCGGCAAGCATTAACCCGGCTATGAGATGTCGCATTGTCTTACAACAGAGTGTATCTACTATATTTACCTTTATTACTACTAAGTCGGTAATTATATCTGATTTAGAACAAATAACAAGTGAGTTATAGAGAATCGTCTTCGTCTTCCTGGCGTTATTTCCCGTGCTTAGTAAATAATAATAATAATAAATATCCGACGACATCACATACATTGATCTGACTCCGAAGTAAGAAGCTTAAGCACTTGTGTTGCGGATATCAGAATCAACAGTGGTATATTACAAATATATTTACATTTTAGTACTGGTGAGTATTTCATTAGAATTAGCGAAATCGGTTCAGCTGTTCTCGAGATTTGCGCTTAGCAACACATTCAGCGATTCATTTTTATATTATAGATAGAGCGTTTAAATTAATTCACAGTTCATCCAATGTGCACTCTCTACTATATTATTTTGTAGCAACCATTAGGGCTACCACCTCAAATAATTTAATCAATTCAGGAGATAGGTACTTATTCCCATTTTTGCATATGAATTTTTGTGTTGGTGTATACACACGTATATGTGTTATAAGTAATTTTCGTCTGTACAAATTAAATATTTGCGAGCGGTGGTAGCTCAATGGTAAGGACACGCGCCTCTTAACCGAGGAGTGCGGGTTCAAACCCGGGCACGTACCTCTAGATTTTTCAAGTTTATGTACGTATTTATACCACTAGCTCGACGGTGAAGGAAAACATCTTGATGAAACCTGCAAATTCAAACAACTTTGGATTTGTAACCATGATCCAAAAATTGTCTGGTTCCCCTATCTTAGGGTTACGAAGGTCAGACCGGCAGTCGCTTCAATGTAATAACCAGACTCGCTAAGTCCTGGATCATGGTCTAAACGGACCCTGTCTAAACACGGGCCATAACGCTAGGAATATGATGAAATTAAAGATTCTCTGCATAAAGGCAGAGCTTATTAAAATCGTCAAACAAACAATGAATTTGTTAATGGAAGGCTTTTTTCAGAAAGTTCGGGAGCTTAAATCTAAAAATGGCCTTGCAAATGTATCGGCCTCGATAAAAATGTTTCTGGATTTCCTAAAGGTGGCAACCCTATACCGCATGAATATATTTCGCTCGGTTAAACATTTCAACTCCAATATTCGCGACACAGTCTGATGTATCGAGTAGTCCTGTTTAATGTTGTATTAATAAGACTATCATTTAAACATCTTTGAAGAGGGAGAGGAAACTTTGTTCATTGGTAGTTAAACGATTAAAGTATCTTATTTATTAAATTGCAATTTTATTTGTTGATAGTCTTTTTAGTAATTTTTTTATAAAAAAATGACGTAATTTTTAAGATTTAGGTCCATGAGAAATTGATTAAATATACAGGTTCTCTAGACTATGGTATTAAAACAGGTCTAGCCCAATCTCTGTCAAGCACAGGGTTTATTAAACAGTCAATCTCTGAATATTTCACCAAGCAACTTTTTCAAACTGCTTTGTTTGCATCAATACAGTTTTTTATATCCTTGGGAAATAGTAATTTCTGGATGAAAGGGACTCTGATATCCTTTCTAAATACCTGACAATGTGTATGCAAATCATGATGATTAGTTGAATAGTTAAGAATAATAAACTAACTTTATAAAGTGCGATTGTTTGTAACTCCGTTCATGCGTCCCGGAGGTTCTGTCCATTTCTCCAGAATAACAGACTTAACCCTTAATTTGGGTTCAAACTTTTTGCGTGCCAAATTTAATTATAATCGATTAAAAAGTTTAGGTGCAATAACGTAACAGACAGACGCAGTTACTTCCGCATTTGTAGTTAGTAAAGTCCTACAACTACAGTATACATCTTTAATTCATACCAAGTTATATTTCAAACGTTATTTGTCTATTAGGTATCGTGGTTCGTGATTGGTCGAACAGCATTTAAAAGGCCAATCACATTGCGTTATTTCAACTTGACGGTTAGTTTATTCTATTAGAAGCTCAAAATTTGAGTGTAAGTCGTATCTAAGCCGGGTAGTTCACCAATCGCTCAGCCGGCATTATCGACGTGTCCTCACTTGGTGCACCCGACTGGGCGTCCCTCCCCGTCGCTATGGCAACACCAATAACCAATTTTTCCATCTAAAGCCGACCAACTAATGCTTGGTAGGTGTGGCTGTTAACACGATTTGTTCGCTAATCCTGTTTGTTACACACAATTATTTGTGTCAGCCGTGACTTTTCACACTTTTACAAGCAATCCGCTTGTTTTCGCCCGTTGGAAGTGGGACCACGCCCTTTTAAAAATGGCGATTGGTGCAGCGGTTACGTTGAAGTCTTTTTCAAGGAATTGCTTAAGTTTCTACTAATATTATAGACGCGGACATTGACATTATTACGATGCAAACTTATATATATCGCCTCGCTTTCGATTCGCTCGCAACTCCACTGTGATAATGCCCTAAGTTAGCGGCTAGGTACATGTATGGGTAAAGCTTAGACACATGTCCCATGTTGGTCTGGGACTTGAAAAGAATGCACGAACTTAGTTGCTCACCTACAAAATCGTATGAGGTGACTATGGTATATGAGATACGGGGTTTGTGAGTTTGTAGACGAGCTAATTACATGTCA
Organism: Glyphodes perspectalis; assembly: GCA_951394215.1. Classification (NCBI taxonomy): domain Eukaryota; kingdom Metazoa; phylum Arthropoda; class Insecta; order Lepidoptera; family Crambidae; genus Glyphodes; species Glyphodes perspectalis. The sequence continues at coordinate 12,349,948 of OX596219.1, forward strand.
CAATTTTTCAAAATGTGTCATCTAGCCTAGCTTAGTTTTATTTTTGGATAAACGTTGTCAAAGGAACATACTACCCCTTGAACTCTACTTCCTTTAAATTAGATAATTTAAAAATATTGCCTAAGAGCGAATACAGTGAGTACTAAAAATTTACATACAAAAGCAAATTGAAGATCTTTTTGTTTTCCTTTCTCACGTAACAACTGACAGAGCAACTAAGTATCATATTTAACATTAACATTACATTAGCGATCAGGATCTAGTTTAAAAGGATGATGGAAAACTGAGTATTTCTCACGAAGTTATTCCATATAAAGTGAGTATATGGAATACCTTCCTACTAATATTATAAACGCGAAAGTTTGTGAGAATGTTTCTTACTCTTTCACGGAAAAACTACTGAATGGATTTTAATGAAACCTTACAATAATATAGCTTATACATCAGAATAACGTAATATAGGTTATGTTTTATCGCTATACCACGAGAACGAAGCCCCGGGCACAAGCTAGTCTATTAATATGTATTGATATACCAATTGACAAAAATAGTATAAAAGAATTTCGATCAACTAACTGTTTTTAAAGCTCTATTCAGAACATATACTTAGTAGCAGATATTCCACACAATTTTTATCAGTTAATTTGATACAATAACGCATCAAACTATGTTTAAATCCACCATCGAAACACAACGTGTCGCAGCACGGCGAGCGCTAAGCAATACCTGTATAAAGCCAACTAAATCCGAGTTAAACCAATAAAAGGGTTTTATTAAATGAAAACCTATTGGATTTGCCGGCGGCGCGGCGACGATGCATTTTGTGCCGATAAGTATGACGCACACTGGGTCAGGGAAACGCCAGTTTTAATAACACTAATATAGAAATATATTAGTGTTAAAACTGTTGTCCCGTTGCGGAAAATTTTAAATGAAATATCAATAAGACCCTGTAAAAAATATCTATACTTATAATAAATCTGTAGAGAGGTCAATTCTGTACATGAAATATATTTTCAAAATAACTATCAGGGGGTGATTAGTGATCGATACTGATGCCAAAAATGCAATCAGTAAATTTTTTGTCTGTCTGTCTGTCTGTCTGTCTGTATGTTCCTTATAGAAACAAAAACTACTCGACGGATTTTAACGAAACTTGGTACAATTATTCTTCATATTCCTGGGCAGGTTATAGTATACTTTTCATCACGCTACAATCGATAGGAGCAGAGTAGTGAAGGGAAATGTTGGGAAAACGGGAGAAGTTACTCCATTTTTTAAGCTTCCGTCGCGTGTGTAGCCTTAATGGCTAAAGTTACATAGAAATCATGTATGACGGAAATAGTCTTTATAATATTAACCATAAACGCGGGTGACACCGCTGGCACAGCTAGTAAAAAATATTTTTTATTATTCTTTACATACAAATCATTACGCCCGCAATCCCCGAAGAGGTAAAGAAATACAAAGGGGAAGCAAACAAATTGAACTTCTGAAATATAAATTATGATAATTAAGCCATCATAATCAGACATATGTTTTTTAATTTTACTTATCTGTGTACCAATGTAATTTGATCATTTCTGATATACGCAAGTCATATCCGCGTTTTTCCCTCTCAATGTACGCCTCGTAACCCTTTCCCCAGAGTTAGATGTGGCTTATTCGATTAGTAAATGCCCCTGATTGAATTAAGGTGAGCCGTGGATTTAGTTACAGCTTTTGTTATTGGTTTAAAATTAATCCATATCAATTAAAGTGAATTAATTAATCAAAGGTTATCCAGAGCTATCATTAATCATCTGGAATGGTACATTGAATTAACGGTTGTGTGTAGAATATTGAATTTATTTAAAGTTAAGTCTGATTTGTTGGAATTTGACTATTGCTTATATTTTCCTTGATAGAAGATGCAATGATATTTATGAATACTAACTACTATATAATTAAAAGGAACATACAAACTCAATGCACCATAAGTCACCTTTTAAAGTATCTAGGCAAAAAACATGGTTACATTTTGATCCCTGCAAATTTGGGACATCGTTGTATCATTTAAAATATTATAGTCTATGTGTTGTTCTGATATTAAAGCTATCTAACTGTAAAGTCTCATCAAAATACGTCGCATAATGTTTGCGTTAGAGAGGTACAAATATCGATCCAATATCATAAATTTCCTGTTTTATAACATAGATTGACTGGTTGGGTAAATGTATTAGAAACACGCAGTCATTACTCCGTATCTATGAAAATAATACGTCTTAAACTCGACACTACGCATAAATACAAGTCAGCTCATTTCATATCTAAGCTAGTTATCGACACAATATTCTGTGCCTACGATGGAGATATTCCGCTTTATTAAACATTTGAATCCTGGCGAGACATCAAAAGTATAACTTTCAGATATCTATCGCAATACCACTCTCAGAGAGTGAGAGAGAATAGTTGCAAAAACCAATTATTATAATGAGTGCCAGGCGAAGCATGGAGGTAGGTTTTTTTCAAAGCGTTCGCCTCAACAATCTCTTGGATTGTTTAACGTTTATAATTTACATAATTCATAATCATCCGGAGGTGTGGGGTGCGGTGGTAGTGTGAGCGGATGTGGGTGTTTCGACGTATGTAGGTATTGTTGAAGCATTTCTTGCAGATAAAAAACAAAAAGCTAGGTGTTAGAATAAGCTGTTTTACTCAAAAAAATTTTATAGTCCACTATTGAGATTACAAAAAAAAAAATTGCTTGCCTAATTTTTCTTTTAAAACAACTTTTAAAACAAACTAAAAATGATCAAGATACAGCGCTAAATTTTAGATCTTTGGAGCACTGTATTTTTGTATTTTTTCAAGTATCAGATAAAGCAAAAAAAAAACGTAAAATATTTTTGATAATCTATCTAACTTACGGACTAAAAAAGAGGATAATACTCTATTTTTTAATACAAAGCAATAGTTTGTTGAGCATACAATTATTTAACGATAAGGATATTTCTATAATATTGTAAGTATTAAGTAAAAATATGCTTTTTATAGGATTTGTCGCACTAAAATCTGCTATTACAATGTCCAATAATAGATTTGCTGGAATAGATATAGTTCTGTTGTAAGAGTTACTTATTATTAGGTATGTAGAGAACAAAATAGCACTGATTTATTGAATATAGTTTCTACCACTTTCAATGAATCCTACAAGGACTAGTGACCATCTTAACATAAAGAACTACCTAAGTAACTTCTTAACATATTATTTATAAACCACTTAAACGTTTGTACTTAAAAAATCTGATTTTTTTCATACTTCCATGTGAGAATTCATCATATTTTTTTTGTATAAACAAATTACATCACACATTCCTAGGTCATAAAGTAAAAATAAAAATAAAACTTAAAAACAATCACCAGTATTATAATCAGTACATTCACATAATTTCAAGCAACATAATAACTCAATCACTGGAAAACGACACACACATCAAACCCGCTCCGCTAGCCGCCGACACTGGCGCCCCACCGCACCCCTAATCATTTTAATTGCTGACACAGTTGCTTTCAGCCGATGCACAATAAACAGAATAATACCTTTGTTTAACTCCGTTCACAGAAAAAGTTGTTCGACCTAGAATTAAGACAATGTTCGTAATTAGGTATCAATAAGGCGTTTGAATGAGGCATTCGTTAGTAATAGTTCGGGGAATAAGATGCTATGTAAACGTTGGCCGATGTCTAAGTGCGTATTAAGTTGGTATTTTAAGTAAGGAAAATGCTAGTTTATGAGTTATTTTGTGTAGTGGAAACGCCTGGTAAATTGGTTAGATGCAGTTATGTATAGCTAGTAATATTTTTTTTATATCGTGAAGGCGACAAGCGTACAGCCGGCTTAATATTACACACCATAATTTGATAAACTCGATTTTAACAAGCTCGATGGCGCATTCGGTAGTGACCCTGCCCCATGAGTTGTGTTTGTTCTGTGTCTGGGTGTTAATATTCAATATTTAAGTTTGTAATCTAACTTGTGTTTTTGATATCCGTAACACAAGTGCTTAAGCTACTTACCTCGGAGTCAGATCAATGTATATGATGTAGTATTGTAGTCTGATATTTATATTTATATTATACCATAGCTATGGCCTAAAGGCTGTGAAAAGAGGGATGGCACAGGCGTGTAATAATCCTTAAAAATTCAATCTTTAAAAATTTTAGATGGATAGATACAGAGATATTCTTTATTACATGAAATAAGCTACTAAAAAGAAGGGCAAAGGTATTTGGTCAAGTAGTACTGAGTAGTCAAACCCTAGCCACAAAACCAAGGGTCGTTGGTTCAAATATCGAAGCAAATGTCTCGTGATGAACATGGACATTTGTACTCGAGTCATGGATGTCTATAAAAGTATTTAAGCACGTCTATTGATTACCTAGTATCCATAGCACAATCATACATGCTTAGTTTGAAAGAGGAATGATGTGTCCCTCTTGAGAGTATATTTATTATTATGTGGCGCTCGGTTCTCTCTGCCTGCCCCACTACGAAACGAATTGACGTTAAGTTAGTGTTGCCGACGCTGGCCTCATTACTTGTATATTCATACTTTTTATATCTTTTAGTATTTTTGTATTCAAGTTTAGAATTCTTATTTTATTTTGATTTATACTACCTATTGTTTTTCTAGCAGTCTCTTTGCAAATATACGTCTGTTCACACCTTGGCAGTTTCTATAGTTTATAGTTAGTTAGTTAGCAGTTAATTTTGTTAATAACTTTTATTTTACTTCCTAAAAAATCCACTATTCTCGAGATACGTAGAGATCGAGCTTAAATGACGTTATCAGTTTGGGTTTATTATACAAGTACCTACAGCTCTTCATCTTACTAGCGTTATGTTCCGTGTTTAGACGGGGTCCGCTTAGACCATGATCCAGGATTTAGCAAGTCTGGTAATTACATTAAAGCGACTACCAATCTGACGTTCGTAACCCTAAGATAGGAGAACCAGACAATTTTAGGATCATAGTTACAAATCCAAACTTGTTTGAATTTGCAGGTTTCATCACGGTGTTTTCCTTCACCGTCGAGCTAGTGGTATAAATACGTACTTGAAAAATCCAGAGGTACGTGCCCGGGTTTGAACCCGCACTCCTCGGTTAAGAGGCGCGTGTCCTTACCATTGAGCTACCACCGCTATACAAGTACAGCTCTATAGAGGCATATTATACTCGTATTCCTCCCACGCACCGCGTGAGATTTGCTCATTCAAACTGTCAATACAGGTCCGTTTTAACATCCCCATTACAAGTAAATACAGCGAGCATTAAATGTACATAAATATGTATTTATTGCGCGCAATAACCATTAAATGTTGTGGGTTACGCTGAAACCATTAAAGTTATTGCTACATCACGCCCCACGACATAAGTATATATCTAGATCAGTGGTTCCCAAAGCTATCTGGGCCACGACCCATCTAATATAAGTTTAGAAACTTGGACCTCTAGAAAATTCAACCAATTTCAATAAAGGAAGGAAGGTTTGTTCGGTCGGTTGATGTGTCGTCCTACAGGCAGGGCCCTCTTAGTATTCGTTCGCGATCCACCAGCGGGTCGCGACACATAGTATTTGGGTACCCTGATCTAGATAGTATCTGTACTAGGCTGTTGCTAGGAATTTTGTTAGCGTGAAATTCAGTTTTCTAGACGAGATATTTTTCCGGGATACCAATAAGCTTCTATCTCCTATCTCCGGATTAAAACTCCCATCAAATTTCATTGTCACTATTAATCATTTAGTTTGGGCGTAAAAACGGAACAGGCAGGCAAAGCTTTAGCATTTATAATATTAACTATATATAGTTAGCCACTTGTCACTGCTTTTTCACAATTTTCTATCTAACCTAGCCGATTTTGTTTTTGGCTGAATTTGGTTAAAGGGGCCTGCCGCCCCTTTGACTGCCTACCCTTTCGGGGATTATGGGCGTGATGTTATGTTATGTTATGTGTACAACAAGTAATTTTTTTCACTATCCATGTAATAAAAAATATTCATAAAATAGTGTAACATTATAGAAGCAGGATTGCCTTCGGGGATTATGGGCGTGATGTTATATTATTATTATTTTATTATTACAAACTCTTCAGCTTTATAATATTAGTATAGATAAGAGAATACCTTTATACATATACTACCTACTTGTGTTTCTTGCCTGACATATCGTAAAAAGCTATTAATAACAAGTCGGATCTTTTTTTCTAACCAAAAATTTTATTTTTTAATTATGACAAGCTCGATGCCGCATTCGGTAGTGACCCTCCATGCGCCAAGAGTTGTGGGTTCGATCCCCACCCAGGACAAACATTTGTGTGATGAATATTTAGGTTTGTTCCGTATCGTGTTAATATCCAATATTTAAGTATATGTTTTTAATACTACTGTTGTTTCTGATACCCGTAACACAAGTGCTACTTACCTTAGAATCGGATCAATGTATGTGATTTCGTCGGATATTTATTATTCAACGGATATTTATTTAAAACCTTCATAACATTATTAAATCTTTCACTCTATTACCTTTGATTAAGACAAGTAAATAACTGTAATCCCGCATATCCCTCATTTGTTTGTATTTAATCTGTGTAATAATTTACCGAAATAAAAAAAAATATATAAGTAAATATTATATTTGCGTTGCACAATCATCTTTGAAGAGTCAAACAAGGTCGAACCGGCTGAAGAGAAAGCAACCGTTTCCAGTTACTGCAATATTTTAACACACTAATTAGCAAAAACGCGAGTATCTGTTGTCTGATGTATAATGCCTCTATAATCAGTACCACTGTATAGTTTACGTATCCTATCTAAAATTTAAACTGATACCAAATAAGGGTTGCACACAGTGAGAGCTAAGCGTCGCCATCGCGTGTGTTGAAGTATTCCCATATTAGCCATGACAATAGTTAAATGTATGAATTATTAATTGTAGCCATTAATCTTGGTGTCAGTTAGAGAATTCAACAGTGTTTGCGTTTGTAATTCAAAGTCAAAAGCTGGGTTTACTTGCATAATGGTTAAATATGCACGTTTTTGTGGCATTTGTGATAGGTTGTCGACTGGCGTAACTTAGTTTATGATACAGGTCTATGTTAGGTTGCACTTAAATTCTTCAAAGAGTGATGTGGTTACTTGTTTGTGAAGCAATGACAGACGTGTGCTTTAAATAAAACCAGGTCAAAAATTTATGCGTATGCATTTGGTAAAATTTATATTCCATTATCAAGAATAAATTGTATATACAATTTCATTGAATGAATGCTACTAGTTATGGTATACAGTCTAAATCAAACTTTACATACAAACTACATAACTATATACGTATATAGTGTACCATTATAACGCCCACAATCTCCGCAGGAGTTGGCAGACTCCAAAAAGGAATAAGCTCATCAAACGATAAATAAATAAATATATATAAATATCCGACGACATCACATACATTGATCTGACTCCGAGGTAAGTAGCTTAAGCACTTGTGTTACGGATATCAGAATCAACAGTGGTATAACAAATATATACATAAATATTGGATATTAACGCCCAGACACAGAACAAACACAAGTATTCATCATACGAATATTTGTCCTGGGTGGGGATCGAACCCACAACTCTTGGCGCATGGGGCAGGGTCACTACCGAATGCGCCATCGAGCTTGTCAAGTGGTAAACGATATTTGTACAAAAATAAAATCGAGTTGTGATAATTGGAAAACTGTAAAAAATTTATAACTACTTTCACTTTTGTTACTTTTGCTTCTTCTAATTAATATGTACCGACTATTTACCAATTAATTCGTACAAGTGGTAGGCCACTAGTCGAAACTCGACCATAATTTGTTTAATTTTGTTTAATTGAGTGTATTAATTAAAATATTAGCTTTCTGCACTCCTCTATACAAACTTTATCTATGCCAAATCGTATTCTCCTCCGTCCGCGTAATAAAATATCCGACAACATTACATGCATTGACCTGACTCCGAGCTAAGTAACTAAAGCACTTGTGTTACTGATATCAGAAACAACAGTAGTATTACAAATATATACTTAAATATTAGATATTAACAACCAGACACAGAACAAACACAAGTATTCATCACACGAATGTTGGTGGGGATCGAACCCACAACTCTTGGCGCATGGGGCAGGGTCACTACCGAATGCGCCATCGAGCCAGTCATATATAGATGCATGTTTGTGTGCCTGTTGGTTGCAAATAAATGTTTGCTTACGTACTTACACAATTAAATCTTAATATTCTATTACAATTAAAACACGCTACGTTTACTTAAGTTATTGTATGTCGCATAGCATGCAGTGTACGCATTCTTATTGGTCTCTAATCGTATTGAATGAAGCGAAACCAATTTATTGATTGTTAATTGATTAGTTCTTAGTTATGGAATCCGTTAGCGGACGATGGAATGAAATAGCTAATGAGCGTTGTACCGTGCTGGGTACTGGGTACTGCGCGTTATGTGGTAACTCGGATATCTTTCTTCCTCAAAGTTTCAAAGATATATATATATATATATATATATATATATATATATATATATATATATATATCTTTGAAACTTTGAGGCTAAAGCAACTTAAGTAACTTTATCCCCTCATGCATTACTATTATACTACTACTATATATATTATTAATTAGATTTGTCCCATACTGTTATTGGACTTAAAAATAATAAGGCCACTCATTAGTGGCCTATACCATTGTATATCGGGTTTTGGGTATGTGATTGTATGTTGACAAGCTAGCCACTCGTCACTACTTTTTCTCAATTTACCATCTCACCCAGCTCAGTTTTGTTTTTGGCTGAATGTGCTTTAAAGGAGCTTGCTGGGGGATTATGGGCGTCATGTCATCAGACGAATGTTTGTCCTGGGTAGGGATTGAACCCACAACTTTTGGCGCATGGGGCAGGGTCACTACCGAATGCGCCATCGAGCCTGTTCCAACAAATACGTACATAGGTTTGAAAAATACAGAGGAACATGCCCGGTTTGACCCGCACCTCTCGGTTAAAAGGCGCTACTACCGCTTACTATGTCGACACTACTATTGCTGAGTCACCCTTGTATTAAACCATCACCACATTTCTACCACACTAAACATCATGTAATCGTAAGTTTAAGTTGCAAATTAAGTGCACAAAAGTGCAAAGTAAACTTAAACATTGTACATACAAAATGCACCCTTAGCAATAAAGCAATAACTAGTTTTAGTGGTAAACAGTAATAAAGCGTGTGGAGTAATGCATGAGCGGTAGCGATTTGGTATCATCAACTAACTGACTAAACTTCACGCCACTTCCCGAGCGGGGCAGACAGAGAGAACCTGTTAATAGCCCGACATGTTTTGCTGCTACTGTTTTCTAATATTTAAAATGCAAATCAGAGCTTATTTGTCACGCTATCATTGTTAATAGTCTAACTCGGAAAAAATTAAGCCTTTACGAGGGCGGAGTCGTGGGCAATATTCGTATTATTTTTTTCCGACACCTCCAACAAATATCATTATATTTTAAGCCAATATATACAATACTTTAACAAATAATATATCTAAACCTTTCTCAAGAATAACTATCTATTGATAAAAACCGCATGAAAATACGTGCAATAGTTTTATAGTTTATCGCAAACAGACAGATGCGCAAAGGATTGTATTTTATAATATGTAGTGATGGATTATTAGGGGCACAAAAAAGGGTTAAAGGTTAAAGGGTTAGGGGTTAATGCAAAAAAAAAATAGATTACCGATTCCCATGGAATAAAAGCAATTACGTAATGTTACTATATCTATATTTACGTGACCAAAATCACTAACAATATATACCACAGACGTTGGGCAGGTGTTTAAACGTTACCTTCAGTGTAACTCTTATAAATGATTGATTACCTAAGCGATGTAATTACTGATTAAAAATAAAACAAATACTTGGAAAGCATATTATACTTAAATCCGCCATTTCTGACATCACATCACCCGCTTCCGCTCATCTCTCACCCCAGCCGTTATCGGCCACACAATCTCTATCCGATTAATCGCAATAAAGCATCGCATTCGCATACAAATTTGCATAATTAATAAACTAATTAAATCGCAAAAAGCGCCGTCGCCGTAATAACACTGTGGGACTGGCTTACTACGATTACGTTTAGAGATCCTCGTGGTGTAATTGAATGGTATAGTGACAAAAAAAACTGATATAAATATCAGACTACATCACATACATTGATCTGACTTCGAGGTAAAGAGCTATTACAAATAGACACCAGACACAGAACAAACACAAGTCATTAATTATACGAATGTTTGTCCTGGATGGGGATCAAACCCACAATTTATTGGCACACTACCGAATAAGCCATCAAGCCACTCAAGTTATTGATGATAATATTTATTTGTGATTTTTACAACAAAGCCTAAATATAACAAAAAGAAAAAAAAATTACGTCATATCTATTTTTACTCAAGAAATACTTACACATAGTAAGCTTATTTCTTTAAACTAATTTTAGATATTAAACTAAGACAGTTATTTTTTTAACTGATTTGTAAGTATACCTTAGTAATATTCTTTCTGTGTTACAGACTACCTAAATTTCACGGATTGGATGATGCTGTGGACAGAAAAACCAGTTATATAAGAGATGTAAAAAAAGTTCTGTTTGATTATGTTGAATTGTTTGAGCTTACACGCCTCGTATGATGAAGAACAACAGCAACAACACATACCCAAAACCCAATACACCATAAGTCGCCGGAAAAAACTAGTGTTCAATAAAAAAGACTAGTTTTATCTCTGAAACAACTGTAATCTTAAAAAATTCTATACGGAACGCGGTCACTGAGAATTGGTTCCACTTGACTTGCAATTTTTTATTTCACCGATAAGTAGAAAGCGCATTTCTTACCCCAAGTAAATGTTTGATTTCATTATAATTATTAGGCAGTTCTACTTACCCGATGAGCTGTGGTATATTAGCATTTGACTTGATAACGACGCTGTCCCATAGTTGAATATTAATATAACTAGCCATTTTTTGTGGATTATAATGAATCCCGCGGATTTATAATTTTTTTCGGGATTAAGAACATTTTCATGTCCCATGTTGATCTGGGACTTAAAAAAGAATGTGCCAACTGTTCTTTTCTTGTCTAGCATGTCGAAAAAGCGCCTAATGGTATATCGGGTTCTCGGTATGTGATTGTGTAGGCGACGAGCTAACCTCTAATCATTCCTTTTTCACAATTTTCCATCCAACTCAGCCCATTGTTCCATGTTGGTCTGGGAGTTAAAAATAATGTGCCAACTGTGTTTCTTGCCTAGCATGTCGAAAAGGCGACTAATGGTATATCGGGTTCTGGTCTGTGATTTTAGGCGACGAACTAGCCACTTGTTTCTATCTCATCACAATTTTCCATCTAACCCAGCCCAGTTTATATAAGAACATTCTATGTTGTCGTATCTTGGTGTATATCAAAGTCTGAATCTTCAGGGACATTTCAGTATCGGAAAAATCATTTTACTAACTTTTGAAGTGGTTTTGAACAAGATTAAATCATGAAGAATCAAGAATCAATGAAGAAAGAAAAGCTCGACGGGACTAGCGATATTAACTGTTATATCATAAAAGTTTCATGTGAGACGAGCAGCGGGCAAAAACTAGTTAACCATGTAATGTATTCTATAATAATAAATACTAAGCAATTGTTTAGATACACAAACATATGTACTTATTCATGACTTGAATATAAATGGTCATCTTCGTTACACCAATATCTTCGCCCGACATTTTGTATCAATATGCAAATAAAATGTTTACATGATGTTTATGTTTTCACGATTCAAACCTATGTCCTTTGTTTCGGAGCTAGGTCTCTGCCACTAGCCCAAGTGGACGTCACGATACCTTGTTTGAATAAGTATTTGTTTACTTATATTTTCTTAAAGAGCGGTGTTAGCTCAATGGTAAGGACACGCGCCTTTTAACCGAGGATTGCGGGTTCAAACCCGGCACGTACCTCTGGATTTGTCAAATCTATGTACGTATTTATACCACTAGCTCGACGGTGAGGGAAAACATCGTAATGAAACCTGCATATTCAAATAACTTTGGATTTGTAACCATGATCCAAAAATTGTCTGGTTCCCCTATCTTAGGGTTACGAAGGTCAGATCGGCAGTCGCTTCAATGTAATTACCAGACTCGCTAAATGCTGGATCATGGTCTAAGCGGACCCGGTCTAAGCACGGGACATAACGCTAGGAAGATGATGATGAATTTTCTTAAATATTTAAGTGGATGCGGAGATATCGAAAGTTAACAAGAGTACTATTCAGTCAATAAATCATTTGGCACTGCATTTTAATACATACATGTACGTACATAATATTCAGAGTGATGAGTGTGAGTGTTAGTGGATGGAGAGAGAAAGGAAGGCCAAATAAGAGATGGATGGATTGTGTGAAAGATGATATGAGTGAAATGGGAGTGGATAGCTTGATGACGGCTGACCGGGACGTGTGGAAGAGGAAGACATGCTGCCGACCCCAGGTGAACTGGGAGAAGGGCAAAAGGATGATGATGTACGTGCATAATATTATTTCCGCATTTCTCGAAAGTACGAATAGAGTACAAGGAGCAGATTTTTTAACGAATTTTAATAAAAATATAAATTAGTTTAGTTAAACGGAAAATTGTAAAAAGCGGTGACAAATGGCTAGCGCATCGCTACACAATTGCACAATCAAAAACCCTAAATACTGTAAGTACCTAGCTTTTCACGAAATCCTAGACAAAGACCACACATATTTTAAAATATTTTAAGGCTGTGACCGAATTTTGATTTCAAAATACTTACAAATTTCACTTCTACTCAGTAAATTATCAAATATAAATACAACTATAATTTATTGTAAATCTGTCGCTAAACGCCACCTCTAACAACCTATTAACTTAACAAATCCACAACTACCGTCTATTTATAACAACTAAAACAGGTCCGAACCACCGGGTAATGGACAGCCCTCCAAAAGAAAACCCCACAGGATATCAATTTCAAACTCTTACATTAGCCGAAGAAAATCGAATTCACAATACAGAGCCAGATAGATTACGATCTGCGCAAGAGAGAGCGGGATGCAAGATTCCACCCTTGGTAAACCCCGCCCCCTTTCTTACCTCTCCGAGGGTAATTTGAAGGGTAGGTATGGAGGGTGAATGTTCTGAAGTAATTGGTTTGCTTGTCTGAATTTCGGTTCTGTGTTGCTTGAATAACCCGACGCTATGTTTTCTATGAAAGTAAGAATGCGATTTCTTGGCTTGAAACTGATTACTGTTTGGAATACTATAATTTGTTGTGGCACGTTGATATAGCAATGGTTTCTTTTTTCTTGTGTAAATGTACAGGGGCGTTTTAGGTATTTGGGGTCTGTAGTATGTAGGTTTTATAAATATGTATATAATTGAAATGACAATGATAAATATATTTGTTACACTGTGTTTGCCAAGTAGCTACTTATATCATAATCAATACTAATATTATAAAGAGGAACGATTTGATTGTTTAAATTAAATAGGCTCCGAAACTACTGGACCGATTTGAAAAATTTTTTCACCTATAGAAAGCTACTTTATTGACGAGTAACATAAGCTTTATTTTATCCCGGTATTCCTCAGGAAACGGGATCTACGCGGGTGAAATCACGGGGCGCTTCTATATTATAAAATCTTCCTTTTACTACTGATATTTATAATAAATGTGAAGTGTTAAATACTATTGTTGTAATGTATGTACAAGGTCGTATTAAAGTTTACAATATGTCTTAAAATAAACATTTCCAATTAACTTTTACATGAAAAATATTAAATTTCACATACTCCTCAATAATATAAGACGAGTAATGAAAATTAAATAGTGTTATAAAGTGTGTTTTTTAATGAAATACAATATACATTCATAATAAACGGATTTTTATCATTAACTGTTGCCCACTATTCAATAGACACTGACATGCTGCTTACGATTGACTCAATAACGTGACGAATGAATTCTAATTAAGACTTTGATAATCTAATTAGACCTATTATAATCTAATAAAATATCTAACTTTATGAATAACATCGTAACTAGATCTATAGACGAGAAATGATATCATAATCGGACTTGCCCGATGTGGGCTCGCGTGACCGATAATTACCTGCGCCTCAAAGGGCAAGTCCCTTTGACTGATGTTACGAATAAAATTTAAATGGTTTTAGACAAGCTGGCGGTAATTTCAGCAAAAACTGTTTGGAGACGGGCGGTAAGTGTGCGGCTTCAATTAGAATAATTTGTTTTGCTTTTTGTTAAACGCTATTTTTAAACTTCCGTCTAATATGCGGTTGTAAACTGGTTTTAAGGTAAAAATCGTTATTATAAACAAAAGAAGCAGTTAGGATTTATTCAGCTGTCCGTGTGGTATATATGTATAAACATGTTACATAAAAATATTACATATAAACATGTACTTGTTTATTCATCTACTATGGCACCTTAATTCATTAACCGATTTTATACGTGGTGTGTTAATGATTAGTTGTTAAGGTAAAGTTACATGTTTCTAATAATATAAACGCGGAAGTTTGTATGGATGGATGGATGTACGGATGTTTGTTACACTTTCACGCAAAAGTACTGCATGGATTTTAATGAAACTTTACGATTGTATAGCTTATACATTAGAATAACACATAAGCTATGTTTCATCGATGTACCACGCGCAACGCCGCGGACAGAAGCTAGTGATTCATATTTTTTTTCAGGATAAAAAAAAAATGTTGAGTTAACATTTCTTCCGAAACGGATTACATTTTATTACAATCGCTAATACAATTTTCACAGAGATGACTTTTTGCATTAATAATATTTTATCAAGATATTAAGGATGCTGTTTCATTGAATTATCATAATGTGTAATACTAATTTCATAGAGTATGAATGAAATAATCTACTCTACTACCTAATATAAATAATTCAATTCACTAATTAAAAGAATAACTCTCGCTTTTCTAGTATTTCATAATACCAATAAATATAATTCGTCTGTAAATTCCAACTGTACCAAGCTCACCAATTAAGCTGTCTGGTACAACAGTAAAACTCAAAAATCGCTAATTATCATTTTCCCGGCTATCTACCCCCGATCGGGTTCAACAAACCCCGGGACCCAGGTGAGGGCACGCCCCGTGACGGTGCCGTGCTCAGACCACATTTGGCCAGGGGTCATATGTGGTCATATGTTCAGAGGGTTTTTTGAATCGCGCTTTTTGCAACTTTGCGATTCGCCTGTTTACAGTTAATGCAGGTGTGTGTGACAAATATTGGTTAGCGAGTTTCTAGCCAGAATCTTCACAGTAGAATCAACATTACGACCGGGTGGTAGAATCATTAAAGGCCATATAGTATTTCTTATTTGACTTGTTGACTTTAACGTTATTTGGACACTTTAAAGCTTCAGTTTTTTAAAAGTCACCATCACAAAATGAGAATTTATATTGATTGATAAAATAAAATGATTCATATAATTTAAACTTTATAATTTAATAAAACGGATACTATACATTCGTATATTCTGGTATTAAGAAGATATGAAAGAAATGTGATAATTTTTTTTTATTAATTAATTGGTAATATGTTGGCATACACAATAGGCGGAACGAAAAATTACTCAAACCAATTTAACTTTTAGTAGTTTAGATTTATAACATAGATTTTTTTTAAGAGATATGCCCTTTGATGTTTCTTAAAGAAGGTTGAAGAATTAATCAGACGACAGCCAATTAAACCATAAAAATGCTCTAGATGCCTATCATCGTAATACTAATTACATTACAAAGTTCACAAGTTCAATGAAGTTTTTGCTAATAATATTTTTACTATTTAATTTTCAAAGGTGACTATTTTAATTGCTGATAATTTGTAACTTAATAACGTTCCCGTTAATGTTTAAACAACTTGAAAATTTATCGTACAGTTGTTATAAGATACAAATTATACAAGATGATGTAAAGACTTTATCCGAGATAATTATTTAATTACAAAATGTAAGTATAAGCTTTGACTATATTTATGCTGTTAAAATCTCATTACTACTTACGTAATAATAAGATCTGGAGTTGTCGAGTCGATGCTTGGTAATTTGCAATAGTAGTGATAAGTTTTTAATTGTCAAAAAAATTTGTAATAGCGAATACGTAAATATTTAGCAAAATTTGTACGAAAAATAAAAAAATAAAATTTGGGGGTCAATCCTACTAATATTATAAATGCAAAAGTTTGTTTGGATGTTTGTTACTCTTTCACGCAAAAACTACTAAATAGATTTTAATGAAACTTTAGAATAATTTAGCTTAGACACCCGAATAATATATAAGTTATGTTTTATCGACGTACCATACGAGCAAAGCCGCGGGCAGAAGCTAGTAACAGATAAAATTTTTCAATTATCAGATTTTCTTATACATGACTGTAGTCCAAATTTGTAGGTCATATATCCAATAGCCAGTTTAATACAAAAGAAATTAATTGTTTATTCTTGGCTCCATCATCAGACCAGATGAATGGCATGAGATTTTCGTATTACCAGACATGTCAAATGTCAAGTACGTGTAAATATTTAAATCGATTTTCAAAGCAGCTTGTTGTAAGGGCAACAAGATTTAAACCTAAAGACTTATTGAACCTGTTACTACTGGAATAGTAGTGAATCATTAAATTAAATAAGTGATTATCACAACACATTAAAATCTCCATGGAATCCGCGAATCAAGAATATACACCCGTATTTATTAAATGAAACCCTCAATATCCTACTTGATGCTATCAAAAAACTCTCGCGCTCACCATCAGGCCTCGCGAATATTCGCACAACTGACGTCACAAACCCAAAACCACGCAAGTCACGTGCGCCAAACGAGAGAAAACGAAACGTAAACAGTACACCCAAATGACAAGCTTCACACCATAGCTGCTTCTAGCGTGGCATCACGCACACATTGCGTGAGCGGGCCACGTGGTCCCCTCACGCGAGCTGACGTACTGATAGCCACTGTCAATGAATAGCGTGATTGTTGCTGATTTTTAATCATGGACCGATGGGATCATTGCGTGTTGGGTTAGGTTGAGGCTGAGGGGTCACAACTTAATAACTGAGGTACGACAATGTTAGTTCGTGTTGGTACTTACATGTCGTTAAGTGCGGATGGAGATGTTTGAACAGCGGAATGTTAGTATGACACTGATGATCACTTGACATGTATGTAGATATGTATACGTCTTATGAGCTGGTGAATTAAGCTGAACGATAGGGTAGATAGATGACACTGATTATATCTTATGAGCTGCTGAAATGAGATTACGTAGTTTTTGTATATACAAAAGCGAGAAACGGCCTAGCATGCTTATCTGACTATCGGTTAATGTTTGATTCGACTATTTGGTTAAAATATAAATCAATCGTAGATCAATTAAGATAAATTCGTTAAGACCTTTACCTTTTTTATCGTAACAGTTAAATATTATCAACTGACAAGTCCTAACTTATATTAATATAAAAGTTAGTTCCTTGACTAATGAAAAATCATTTAAACGTTGGCGTTTGCATTTTTGGAATATAGAAAAAGGCAAACTATCTTTAATTCACTTAAACTTCGCGAAGTACAATTTCTAAATGATAGAAAAAACTACATTAACATGAATGAAGACTTATTTATTTTATCAAATCACTTACTACACTTAATTCATTACCTACTTACTAAAACTTGTAAATATGATTACTAACCCTAAAAAACCAGAAAAACCAAACCTGATCGGTAACCCCGTAAATCGGCTAAACTCTATAATAACAAACGATGCTCCTACACAGATAGCTTCTAATGGTAGCCTGTTCGATTCCCGGCGAGCATTTGCATACCTCATTGTTGGTTCTGAACGGTAATTTTTGAGTTTATGAAGTCTTAAAGTTCGGGATATACGCGTAATGACTGGTTAAGGTAAATTAGGGATTTCTTATGCTTTCTAATACGGTTGCTTTATAAGAGATTTTGAAAAGGAACGTAGTACCTGCATTTGTCTGTTTGATTTTTAGATTATATGTAAAAGAATATAGCCAAAATATGTAGTTTTTACTAAATAAAATAAAATAAACGTAATATTTTTTTTTACAACAAAAATATAACACTTGCTCCAAATATTGGAATACATTTTAACTTTAACTACCTACATACCTATACAGTACAAAAGACAAAATACTTAATTTTTTTCATACTGTAGCCTGTTGTGCGTAATAAAGCATAGTTTCATTATAGATAAAACTAATTAAAACTCCTTTTCTGATAAAAAACACATCCAACAAAATATAAACTTTGTTAATTAAATAAGAAGTTATATTTTCATATGATATTAAGGGCTGATTTTTCAACAGTCAGATAAAAGATAACAATCAAATTGTCTTTGTCTTTATTTATTTATTTACGTAGGCTTAAAAAAAGCACTTATAAATCGTCAGAATAAGATCAATATCTACCGGTTCATAAGTAGATTCTACCGAGAAGAAACCGGCAAGAAACTCGATAGGTACTCTTTTAAAATGCCAAGTCTATTATTACAATTTATACGTGAATGTACATTTACAGTGCAGGCGAACAGCCTATTCTGGGTCTAACCATATATTCTTATCATTTAAATAGTCTTCTATCTTGTAGTAGCCCTTTTTAATCAAACAATTTTTAACATATAATTTAAACTTATGTACAGGTAAATCAATGAGATTTTGAGGTAACATATTAAATATTTTTATACTTAGCCCAATGAAAGAATTACCACTCTTATTAAGTCTGTGATTTGGAACAGCAAGTCTGTGTCTATTTCTAGTATTAAAAGAATGAGTATCTGATTTTTTTGGGAATATCTGAATGTTCTTGTAAACATACATGATACAATCTAAAATGTATTGTGACGCTAGTGTTAAAATATTGATTTCTTTAAACAGTTCTCTGAGTGAATCACATGGTCTGAGGCCGTATATGGCTCTGACGGCCCTCTTCTGCAAAATGAAAATAGTCTTAATATTGGCCGCAGAACCCCACAGCAGCAGACCATATGACATTACACTATGAAAATAACTGAAATATACCAATCTTGCCGTTTCAACATCAGTTAAGTATTTTATTTTCCTGACTGCATATGCCGCAGAGCTAAGTCTCCCTGCCAGGGCCGCAATATGAGGAGCCCATTGCAATTTTGAATCCAAGGTGATCCCGAGAAATACAGTAGAATTGACAACTTCAATTGCTTCATTATTTACTATAATGCTCGGGCTCACCTGCCTTACGTTGGGTAATGAAAATTTCAAACATTTGGTTTTTTTAGCATTAAGTAATAAATTATTGACTGTAAACCATTTTAGAACTTCTGAGAGAGCATTATTCACGTCGTCAAAATTTTCTTTGGTTCTATCAATTTTAAAAATTAATGAAGTATCATCTGCAAATAATACTGTCTCACATATGTTATTTGTGTAATAAGGAAGGTCATTTATATAAATTAGGAAGAGCAGAGGTCCCAATATCGAGCCCTGGGGCACTCCCATGGATAGTGGGGCGCCAGAAGAATTAGCTCCATTAATGTTAATTATTTGAAGTCTGTCAACTAAATATGACTTCATAAGACTAAGTGAATTCGTTGAAACACCATAATGCTTTAGCTTCATCAATAAGGTCTGGTGCTCAACGCAATCAAACGCCTTCGATAAATCGCAGAAAATACCGATAGCATCCTTTTTGCTCTCCCAAGCCTCAATCACATGTTTCATAAGTGCCACTCCAGCGTCAGTTGTGGATTTGCCCTTAGTGAATCCATATTGTTTATTATGCAATAATTTATTGAGTGTAAAGTGACGAAGTAGCTGATTAAATATTATCTTTTCAAAAATCTTACTTAGGGCTGGTAAAATAGAAATAGGTCTATAGTTAGACGGGTCACTTTTATCACCTGACTTAAACAATGGAATTACTTTACTATACTTCATTAGATTTGGAAACTGTCCAACGTCAATACATTTATTAAATATATTCGCTAAAGATGGGGCAATAGATTGTATTATGTATTTTAGAATGTCTATTGAGATTCCCCATAAATCTTCAGACTTCTTAAGTTGCAGGTCTTTAAATGTTTTCAAAACTGTAATGTCGTTGATGTGGTAAAAGTTAAATGGAGAGGCACATTCGCCCACATATGTTTCGAGAATGGAATGAGCAACATGTGGGCTAGAATTTAGTGAGCGGGTTGTTGCAATTGGGATATTGGAAAAGTATGATTCGAAAGCATTTGCAACTTCATCATCAGAATTAACATATTTACTATCAACTTTTAAAGAGAACTTGTGAGTATGTGTTTTATTTTTACAAGTCTCTTTATTTATAACAGTCCATGTTGCTTTAATTTTATTATTAGAACTCGCAATCTTGTGCCTAAGATAGTTAGATTTAGCAACTGAACAAATTTTCTTAAACAATTTAGAATAATTCCTGACATACTCAATTACTTCAAGATCTTTCGAATGAGCCTTAATATCATATAGCTCGAATAATCGGCGTCTACTTATGTAAATGCCTTTTGTGGCCCAGTCACTGAATTTACTTTTAGAATTATCTATAGTAATTTTTTTTTTGGTAAAAATGCTCTCAAATTCCTTTTCAATAACGTTAAATAAAAGCTTATATGAATCATTCATATCCTTATTTTCAAATTGTAATAATGCGACTTTATTTCCTACATTCTCTCTAAATCTATCCACGCGGTACGCTGTAATCGGCCTGCACATAAAAGTAGATGAAGGGGTGGCTTGACGGTGTTCCATTACAACAGTTTGTCCACTATGATCTGAATTTATAAAATTTAATATTGTTTTGTCAATTACATCACAATTACAAAAAATATTATCAATACAAGTTGCTGTCGTAGGAGTAATCCTAGTAGGTTCATTAAATAATTCCTGTAAATTAAATGTTCGAAATAAATTTAAAAACATTAAAGACATTTGTGACTTTTCTAAAAGATTAATATTAAAGTCTCCGCAAACAACAATTCTTTTATTACAGTTACAAATTTTTTTCAATACCTCTTCCATGGTGGACTCAAAAGTGTGGTAATTCCCTGAAGGGGGCCTGTAAACACAAACAATAATAAACTGCTCGAGCTCTGCACATGACAGTTCAATAACTCGTTCAATTGAAAGTGCGACTATATCTTTACGTTCCTTACATTTTAATAAATTATTTAATAATATCAATGACCCGCCTCTGATAGCCGACTTTCTTGTGAACGAACTAACGACTGTATAGTTGTCAATATTAAACATAAGTTCACTTTGTCTCAACCAATGTTCTGTTAAGCATAATACATGTATATTCATCTGATTGAGACACAGTTCAATTTCTAATTCTTTGCCGGAAAAGCCCTGAATATTTTGATGTATGATATTTATAATATTGGACTTTTCTTTTGTCATTGATTTATACAAGCTAGAGATATCCTCTATTGTCTTATGTTGACATTTAAATTATTTGGAACAAATTCCAAAGTCTGTTTACTGCATGTCTGCTCAATAAAAGCAGTGGAGGTAGCCAAATTATTGGCTGAAGATTTAAAAAAATATGATAGCGACTCAGCTATTTGTCTTTTATAATATTTTTTAAGATAGTATTTATCTCTTGTCAGATAAAATTTAAATTTAATATAATTATTTATGTCAATTACATGGAATTTATTACAATAAAATGTCAATGTTCCTAATGACAAATTCAAATTATATCTTAAGTTATTTTCTACTTCTGGCAAACTGTTACTGTAGGGAAATGTAAAAATCACAATATTTTTTACCATCAAGGATTCTAATGTTTGTAAATATTTAGAAAGTTGTATCTTATCCACATTTCCCCTATTACCTACCATAATTACTAATGTGGTGTCTGTAAATAAATCACAATCCGCATGATTGTAAAATGTCATTGCCTGTTTCTTAAGTAAACTAGCGTATGACATCCGCGAATTGGTGACTTTATACTTTATCAGCCAGTTAATTCTTAACTGGCCATTAAGAAATTGGCCCTAAATCAATTATTGCATTGCATATTACCACGTCCGTAATCGCTCAAGGCGTAGGCAGAGTCAAAGTCATCAATTACTTATAATGCGAATATTACCGGTTCTGGTTGCTTAATTGTTACCTGAAACAAAACAAAATTAATCATGAGTTTGCAACTAAATAAATAAATCAGACTACATCACATACATTGATCTGACTCCGAGGTTAGTAGCTTACTTGTGTTACGGATATCAGAATCAATAGTGGTATTACAAATATATACTTTAATATTGCATATTCACACCCAGACACAGAACAAACATAAGTATTCATTACACCAATGTTTGTCCTAGGTAGGGATGAACCCACAACTCTTGGCGCATAGGGTAGTATCACCCTACCAAATGCGCCATCGAGCCAGTCATTATAGATTTAAATAAACTCCAATCCATATATGCTGAAGCTAGCGGTGGTAGCTCAATGGTAAGGACACGCGCCTCTTAACCGAGGAGTGCGGGTTCAAATCCGGGCACGCACCTCTGGATTTTTCAAGTCTATGTACGTATTTATACCACTAGCTCGACGGTGAAGGAAAACATCGTGATGAAACCTGCAAATTCAAACAACTTTGGATTTGTAACCATGATCCAAAAATTGTCTGGTTCCCCTATCTTAGGGTTACGAAGATCAGATCGGCAGTCGCTTCAATGTAATTACCAGACTCGCTAAATCCTGGATCATGGTCTAAGCGGACCCCGTCCAAGCACGGGACATAACGCTAGGAAGATGATGCTATATATACTGAGCTTCAGTATAGACGAAATTAAAGAACTAGTTCGATCCCGCACCAGTACAAGATAAACCCCTCTGACCACCTTTTTTCCAAGTGCCCTTATACAAGACTAACCTATCAATTTACAAGCAAACAATCCGAAACGAGCATCCACTCAATTTCACCAGCCATGTTCGACAAATAATAAATAAAACGCGACCAAATAATAAATAATGGGTTATTTATTCGATTATTTCCAAAAATTAATATAAATATCTCACGCTGCTATAAAATCTAAGCGTTATATTGAATGCAAGCACCCGCTGCGCCTGCGCATACCCGGAGTCGATAATTGAGACATATATCAGGGGAGTCGTGTGTAGGATCAATAATCACTGAGTAACAAACATGAGTAAGTCGCTTTATTGAACATTTGAACGTGTTTACATTTAACAGTGAATAGGGTTACAAGAGTTTCGATTGAGGGTAGTTATGTTTGAAATTGGAATCGGAATGGAATGATCGTATGTGTCGTTATGCGTTTTTGTAATGGCGACTTCTGTTATTGATTTGAGTTGTTAAAAATAAATCGGGATTATTAAAAGATAGATTGACATTCGTAAGCTTCAAGTGTTTGGTGTATCTCTACACCTATTTCAATTAGTTGACTGAAGGTTTATGAAGTAAACGTATTTTGTGTTTGTGACAGAATTTATAAAGAGTATTATTATTGGGGTATAATTTTAAAGAATAGTAGCAATTTAATTAATATTTACAAACACTGGATAACGGTTAAAAAAGGTAACGATATATTTTTTTAACATATAACAATACAAATTTAGTCAATCCTATATAATCAATTCACGCCCTTATTGTATTTCAAATTCGGCAGTTTTTGTGAAAAATCACAGTTACGCACTTTTGCCATCCCGCCAAAGGCTTAATAAACATGTCATCGTTAAATTAAGACCAGCAACGGAGCATAAACAACGCGAATAAAAATAAAAGCACCATTTAAATAAATAAATAATGAGTAGAGGAATAATACTAATTATTTGTACGGCTGTATTTTCTGGAACGACAGGAATGGGAGAACCAATCTAGTTAGTGAAATATGGACGTTGCACTTTATGAAATAGAGCTGTGATTCATGGAACATTGATCATTATTTATTTAAAATCAACATAGGAGGTATATTTAACTTTTAATAAAAAATAATAATAATAATAAATCTTTCATGTTATGGACTTTCTTATGCAGCATCGATTAGTTTATATATCATTGATTATATTTTCCTTATAATAAAAAAAAAACAGGTAAATAAGTTAAATATGAATAGTTATTTGACACTAGCTTCTTTATTCAGGCAGAGCTGCGTGCTTTTACTAGTTTCTCAACAGAAACGCGAACTGACCTCTTTTTCCCATTCATCAGGACATATCAAGCAATCTTGCTTTTTTGAGTCGTGTTCTCCGAATATGATAACTTGTTTAATTGACCAAGAATCGAATTTTGGACATCAAAACTCAACGTACACGTAAACTGACACTAAACAGTAGCTTATTTACACTACTTAAGCATCATTTAACATCCAAACGAGATCCCACTCTAAAACCAAAAGCGCGAAGCTTCAAAATCGTTTGAATGATTTCGGTGTGGGATTACAAGGGAAATTTAATCTAAAGTGTTGAAGTTTAGGGTTAAATTTTAAGTGTAAGTCGTTAAGCCGTGGTGTAGGTGGTTTAGGGTTACAACCGCGGTTTCCAAGCCATTTAACAGTTAACATCCCAACGTCAAATCGCATTAAGCTCTTTGACTTGACGGACGGAGTATGTGATTTCGCGAAACTTGAACAAACGGACGGACAGATTTTGATTTTAGGATAGGTTTTTTTTTCTTTATTATGGAGTATATCCTAAAATCAAAATTTGTCCGTCCGTAAAATGTTAAACGCGAGAACTATATAGTTCTCGCGTATAACATTTGATAGGGTCTTGAAAAGTGTATTTTTTGAGTTAGTAGCTTTTGCTACTAACCAATGAATAAGCAAAAGCGGGCGTCTTAGTATTTTTTTTTCATTATTGACTAGCTGTGCCCACGGTTTCACCCGCGTTTATAGTTAATGTTAAATAGCCTATATAGCCTTCCTCGATAAATTAACTATACAAGATAAAAAATATTATTTTCGAATCAGACTAGTAGTTTCTGAGATTAGCGCGTTCAAGCAAACAAACAAACTCTTTATCTTTATAATATTAGTACATACATACATACATACATAACATCACACCCATGCTGTCCCTTTGACTCTGCCTGCTACTTCGGGGATTAAGAAAGCTACCCCTTCGTAATCCCCGAGGGAGAGCAGAGTCAATGGGTCAGCTGACCCATTTAACCACATTTAACATAACACAGCTAAAAAAAAACTAGGCTGGGTTAGATGGAAAATTGTGAAAAAGTGGCTAGCTCGTCACCTACACAATCACATACCCAAAACCCCATATACCATTAGTCGCCTTTTACGACATGCAAGGCAAGAAACACAGTTGGCACATACTTTTTAAGTCCCAGACCAACATGGGACAACATTAGACCACCCAATGACTATCACTATTGATACTATATAAGTGTACCGCTCTACCAAGATGGCAATGTTATATTTGGTATCACATTAAAACAAATAATGACTGGAAACTTCTAAAAGAACCAATCTCCGAAACATTGCAACTGCAACTACCGCGCAGGTAGCTCGTTTATCTGCAGTCGGCGCGTCACTGCGCGCTGCGTACGCGCAGGTCGGCGGAACATAGACATACGTGGATACTGAACCATTCTGCAGTACGAAATTGTGATTCACACAGTAGTTACCTAGATCCAAGCTTAGCATCTGTGTTTGTGTAAGTTTTAGAATACTAGGTATCGTATAGACATACTTTATTATACTTATCCTGCAATCTCTCTTTCTGTCAGTTTGTAACGTTTTCAAGCCTTAAATACTCTGCTGATTGCAATAAAAGGCACGACTAAAATTTTAACCCTAATAAAGGACGTACACTACCTGTTATCCTGTAAGAAATTATGGATCCCACAGGACACTTATTAATTGACCGAATTTCACGCAAATCACCGTTAGCCGCTACTTGTTAATATTTTTTGAATGACAACACCGTCTCCATTCCATGCCCTGTTCTCAAATCTGAAGATAAGAAGGCGTCGCGAGATATCGTAGCGCAGTACTTATTTATCCAATTAACTTACCCGACCGCCGAACTGGACAGTAATGAGTTTGCTTATTTATAGTGCTCACTATCAATTGGCATTTCATGTGACGTTTAATGACAGAGCAATGAATTGTCTGTTTGCTAATGTTTGCTAGGCAAATCTAAATTATTCTGAATGTTAAATAGTACCCTAGTTCTAAGCTAAGTTATATTGAAACAAATGTTGGTCTGGTATTCTGAAATAATGAATCAACTGTGCTCCTTGCCTAGCCTAGAAAAAGGTGAGTAATTGTGTATTGGGCGACATATTAGTGACCCTGTCCCATGCGCCAAGAGTTGTAGGTTCGATCCTTACCTAGGACAAACTTTCGTGTGATGATTTGTTCTGTGTCTGGGTGTTAATATCCAATATTTAAGTACATATTTGTAATACCACTGTTGATTCTGATATCCGTAACACAAGTACTTAAGTCACTTACGTTTGAATCAGATCAATAAATAATAAATAAATAAATTCTTCAGACTGGCACACCAATTCCCTAGTCCCAAACTAAGCTCATAAGCTTGTGCTATGGATACCAGGTGAACGGATAGACATACATACTTAAATACTTTAATAAACATCCATGACTCGAGTACAAAATATCCATGTTTATCACACGAAATATTTGCTCCTAGCGGGATTCGAACACGCGACTCTCGGTTTCGTGGCCAGGGTCTCTGACCACTCGACCAACGGGCCAGTCAAATATGTGATGTAGTCAGATATCAGGTAGCTCTTGTTTGCGTCTTGTTTGTCAGCTTTGTTCTCAAGCTATACCTTCAATAATAGCGATTGTGATGATACGTGTGTGGAGCGGTGGTAGCTCAATGGTAAGGACACGCGCCTCTTAACCGAGGAGTGCGGGTTTAAACCCGAGCATGTACCTCTGGATTCTTCAAATTTATGTACGTATTTATACCACTAACTCGACGGTGAGGGAAAACATCGTGATGAAACCTGCAAATTCAAATAACTTTGGATTTGTAACCATGATCCAAAAATTGTCTGGTTCGCCTATCTTAGGGTTACGAAGGTCAGATCGGCAGTCGCTTTAAAGTAATTACCAGACTCGCTAAATCCTGGATCATGGTCTAAGCGGACCCCGTCTAAGCACGGGACATAACGCTAGGAAGATGATGTGGGATACGTGTGTAAGTATCTAGACATAAACTAAGACTCGTTCTAAAAGTCGCCAAAATAATATCCCCATTTGTCTTGAAGCATTCAATTTCAAGGCCATTTACTCCATACTAAACTAACAGCGGCTATGACCCCCAATAAAGTGACAAATAAAAATTAAGACAATACGAGCAATCAGGGTTCCGCGAAGCGCGGCGCCTTTGACTAATGAAACTGATTCGAGAGAAGTCCGGGCTTTGATGTTTCAGTGCGAATTATGTTATTAGCAGGGGCATAACTTAGATTTCTTAATGAGGAAAAGGTTGTTTAATACACTGATGGCTGAGGAATTTATTGTTTACAAAGTAAAATGCCACAAACTCGATTGATGTTAACTTTTTGATATACATAGAAGATGATGACATATGATTACGCCTGCATTCACCGAAGTGGTAGATAGAGTATAAGAAGCAGTAAAGTTAACCAACCACCTAGTCAAACATTTAATTTAGTAGGGTCAGATGCAAAAAATCTTAACAAGTAGTCCTATGGTATGGTGGCTCATTGAATGCACGATTTAAAACCTTATACACCATTAGTCACCTTTTACAATGGGTCGTTCAGTGTTTCGTCCCAAAACACTTTCGGCCCAATAGAACGAAAATAATACAAAATAATAAATTAACAGACGCAATTGATTGAACTAAAAATATTTTAAGAAAGCTTCAAATGATGAAATATTATTTGAATTATTAATTAGGTGGATAAATCTTAATAAATTAATTTCTAAACCAATTACAACATGCTAGGTAAGGGATACAGTTTGTATATTGGTTCTAAGTTCTAGACCAACATAGGGCATTAGAATTGCTATAGTCAGTTGAGTGTGTCATAAAAATATATAAGTCACAACACACAATTTTCCATGTAATCCAGCTTAACTTAATCTGGCTAAAAGTGGTTATAGGGGCTAGTTGTTCCTTTGAAGGATGATGATATACGTACATACATAACATCATGCCCATTATCCCCGAAAGGGTAGGCAGAGTCAAAGGGGCAGCAAGGCCCTTTAACCACATTCAACTACAAATAAAACTGGGCTGGGTTAGATGAAAAAAAACTAAAAACCATACTTTCAAGTGGCTAGCTTGTCGCCTACACAATCACATACCCAAAACCCGATATATCATTAGTCACCTTTCACGATATGCTAGGCAAGAAACACAGTAGGCACATTATCTTCAAGTCCCAGACCAAAATGGGACAAAAAAATGTCTAGTAGTCTTGCATTTCGATCATATTGTATGAATTAAATAAGTATTACTTATGTAATTCGCAATACATATATTAATATGCATATAAGTAGCTCGTTAATCTTGCTGCCAACATAATTCGTTTAGCTATAAATAATGTTAACTTGACTTGGGAACTTAATTGTAAATGACCTCATTTTTCAACCATATTGCGTTTTAAGTAACAAAAAGAAAGACAGAGACAGATTGCTACTAGTAGTACTATTTAATTAATGGCGACATTTCAATCTACTGATCGCCCGCGGTTTCTCTCGCAGGTTATTTTCTAGGGTTCTCTAAAGAAATGTCGTAAAGGCGCCTTAATTAATTGTTTTTTTTTTACCGCGTCACATGAATATCCCACAGAGAGGAGGAAATGGGTAGACTATCAAAATGAAAAAAGTACATTTTTAATAAATTAATTGATAATTTTTTGATACTTGCATTAAATAGAAAATTATTTGATCCGTCAAGAGATTATAATCCAAAAATATTAAAAAACTACTCAAATTATTTATCACCTCAAAAAAAAATGTGGGGCACTACTCATCAAGATCCTGGAGTGGAGCTTAACTGGTTTGGTATTTCCAAAAAAACAATTCAAAGTGTTTTTTTGTTTTCACACAAATATGACCTCAACTGTACATAACTCCACTAAATAATTTTACACGAATTTACACAAGCGAAGCCATGAACATAACGTTAGTTAAAAATTAAACAATAATATTATTTAAACCTTAGCACCCTAGGTGAAGCCAGACTCACACTTCACTTTTTTTATATTACGTGCGCAAGAGTCTCTTATTGACCATTTACGTTTAGTTAAATGGTGTTTTATGTGTGTACTGGCGCTTTTAAGGCCTATGAAAATGTTCTCTCTGATCTTTTAATCAGTAATTAAGACTTCTGGGTTAAGACAACCGTGTTATTGTATACGTATTATATATTTAGAATTTATTTAAGTTTACCCTTATTGGTCTGAGACTTAAAAGAATGTGTCTGTGCAAGTCTGCACTAGCCTTTTATATATTTTAACCTTTTTATACCTTTTTGTCTATGTTTTTGATAACTATTGGTTATGCTTTTTTGATTGACATATTACACTTTATGTTTTACTACCAAAAGAAAAAAAAAAAAAAAAGCATAACCAATAGTTATCAAAAACATAGACAAAAAGGTATAAAGAGGTTAAAATATATAAAAGGCTAGTGCAGACGTGCACAGTGTCAATCGTTTCTTTTTTGCGTAAATGTCATAAAAGGGGACTAATTGTCTCATGCGTATAGACTTTGTAGCTGTGAAGGCAATGAGCTAGTCACTTGTCAATAGTTTGTCGCTGTTTTCTATTTAAACCAGCTAAATTTCTCTGGCAGAAACGCGTTAAAGGAGTTTGCAGTTTAGGATGTTCTTACTACACCTTCGGGATGTGCTGGCTTAACAATCTATACTATACTAATATTATAAACAGGGATAAGATTTGATTGTTTGTTTGTTTGTATCGAATAGGCTCCAAAACTACTGGACCGATTTGAATAATTCTTTCACCAATGGAAAGCTACTTTATTAGTGAGTAACATAGGCTATATTTTATCCCTATATTTCTATGGGAACGGGAATTACGCGGGTGAAAACGCAGGGCGCTGCTAGTATAAAATAATAAGATACCCATATGAATATGAGGTAGTTACCTTCTACACATACCATCTATGTAACTGTTTTTGTAATGTGACATGCAATAAATTTGAATTTGAATTTATTTCATTGACAAATTAAAAGCTTAAACACTTGTTATAACGTAAAACAAGTAAGTACTAAACCAGAATCAAAGAAGGTACCACTTTCAGTTTCATGAATATAACTTTTATCTGGCGAAATCGAATGCTCTTTGTGTTCAATACAAAATCTCTTGTTAGAGATCGAAAATATTAAGATTATTAATTATACAAAATATGAAACTAATATTATACTGAATATATTTTTCATAATCCAAATACAGACCTAGTTATTGTGTAATTTATTTCCAATAAAGTTTAATTAGCCCCGAACCAATTTCAACTTCTTTTAAACACAAAACTGAATTAACTGAATTAAGTGTTTAAACACGCTACCAAAAATTAATTAATTATGATAATGTACGGTTTTAAACGTGACCTTTGACCTAACCTAATTCCGTCCCACTAATAATGCCTTCTGAAAGGTCATACGAATCGTAGCCGAAAAGAAGCGTCCATCTACTATGAAGACTGACAGTCCGTCTGTGTGTGAGTATGTGTAGGACAATGATAGTAATTACATAATGATAAGCTATTTAAACGTGGCCCGGGGATGTGGCGTTGCGGGCTTAATGTCGGTAGGATCAGCAAATTAATCTTTATTAAGTTTATTTGAGGAACGAGTATACTCGTCCAAATTATTTGAACATTAATATATTTTGAGATGCGATGATATGTTGATTCAAGATGTGATGATTGGATTAAATGTTATAGCCTGTTTATTGAGATATAACTTAGATTAACTAGCAATAGCGTTATATAAACATGAAACCATTTCCTACATTAAATAATAATAAAAATAAGATAAATTTACTACACATTGTGATAACTAGTTGTAGCAATCTAAATATTGATATAGTAGTAAAGGACACAATTATTATTATAATATAAACATTTCATTTTATATTCAGTCTCCTTAATATCTTCTCAACACACAAATTATATCGGTACATAAAAAAAACAATATTACACGAAAAATTCCATATTTAATTGACCGAACATCACGCCCATAATCCCCGAAGGGGTAGGCAGAGTCAGAGAGGCAGCAGGCCCCTTCAACCACATTCAGCCAGAATAAAAATTGGGCTGGGTTAGATGGAAAATTGTGAAAAAGTGGTGACAAGTGGCTAGCCCGT
This sequence comes from Glyphodes perspectalis, assembly GCA_951394215.1. Lineage (NCBI taxonomy): Eukaryota > Metazoa > Arthropoda > Insecta > Lepidoptera > Crambidae > Glyphodes > Glyphodes perspectalis. The sequence goes on from OX596219.1 coordinate 12,381,491, forward strand.
CGCCCACACAACCACATACCGAAAACCCGATACACCACTCTCGTCGACTTCTACGACATGCTAGGCAAGAACCACAGTTGGCACATTATTTTTAGGTCCCAGACCAACATGGGACAATGGGCTAAGTTAGATGGAAAATTGTGAAAAATACCGATAATGACCGAAGCTAATAAATTATTAACATATTCATGGATAAAATTAAATATATCTCCTACAAACTGTCGCCCTATAAACATACGTACACAATTCACACGTACCTATGTGTTTAGCAGAAATAAGTATGTCAACAAAAACTCAAATTTACCTAATTGTGAGAAAATCCTGACTACCTCAATATGAATTAAAATATATTCTCCACTGATTTAAAAACACCACAAACTAACTTCAAACCTAATAACGAAGTTAGCGAGCGATGAAATTTTCAAACTCTTCCCTTTCACAGCAATCACAAACAATCGCCACGATTATAATTTCCCAAAAAATATTAACGCTTAGATAATAATATTTTGGAAGCGGCATAATAGCCCCCGACTTTTGTGTTTCGAAAAAACATTTGTGGATAATTACGGATAATTGACAAGATTACAATAATACGATATAATTCGGCTGCTGACCGTACCGCGAGTATTTTTCGTGGAACGAATACCATAGCATTTGTTTGATGTGGTATAATAAGACTCAATTATGAATAAGTTGCGTTTGAACAACAAATATTTTGTACGTATGTGGGTTTTCTATACGAAACACCTTCTGGTGGGGTTGGGCGTACAATAATACTGTAACAAATACATTTTAATGGACTTAACACACGTTCTTAGTATTATAGCTTGAGTCTTTAATCACTTATAATTAATTATTTAGGTCACAGTTTACTTATTCAATAAGCCAATATCCTATTTTTTACAGAAAATACGTAACCTTATCCTATGGCCGTATTTTTTTTTTTAATAATCCAGACTGTACCTTAAAAAATCTAACCCGCGTCCAAAATTACTTCAGGAGCAGTAATGTAATTATTTTTCAATCGCATTTTATCGACTTGCAATTATAATATATTTCAGGAGGATATATATTTTATATTATAATTGCAAGTCGATAAAATGCGATTGAAAAAAATATAACATTACTGCTCCTGAAATAACTTTAACATATTATGTATCCGCAAATTATTATTATTTATCCCTCTAACTTGGTAAGCTTCTTTACAGTACTTAATTCCGCCCAACAAAGACTTGAGAAAAAAAAAACTACACATTCCTTCAAATGCCAACTTACTTATTCAAAATCGCTTGTTGTATTACTACTACTACCATATTATGCAGTAAGGACATGCATCGACGTACACTTGTCCTATAGAGAGGACCACACACGGCCCAGCAGTGAAAACAATTTTTAATCCAACTGATTATACGCAGCTGTATCTAAATGCCAAAGGCCTTTATAAAGGACATCCCGCAAATTTTTCGTTTTGAAGCGCGTGTCTTTGCTATTTAAACGAAATCGTGTTATTTCTAGGATGCACCTGTTTTTAAGTAATCGTTTTTAATCTTGGTATTTGTTAATATACTGGCTTCGTAGGTATATATACTGCTGTTTTATATATACTCATAATATTCTAGTATTGGATATAATGTTTAAACTTAAAATTCGCGAATGAAAATTTTTGTGGCACAATAGTTTTTACTGACATTCCGATTTTAACACATTATTTTTTTTTAATAACTCATTATTTTACGTTTATTAAGGTAGGCTTTCACTCTTATTAAAAAAATACATGACAGCGATTCTAATAATTACTTACTTTACTTTTAACATCTGTTCAATACCAGTGATCAATATGAACTGTTTATATTTGATATAATTCGCTTATTTCAGGTTAAAACCCGCTAATAAATCATAAACTTCATATAAATTCTACAATAGCGTTGTTCGCTGATCCCCACCGCGTATAGACATAAAATCGTAAAATAAATCATTTTTAATACCCCTATTGTGAGGCGAGTACTCGAGTAACTATTCGCGTATAATTTCCTTTTGACTTAATGTTTCAGACCTGTTTCTCTAAGTAAAATTGACACAGAGGAATATACGAAAAATGCCGTATGAATTAAATGAGTATATGTGTGTTTTCTAAGGTTAATCCTAATTGTATAAGGACTAAAAATTTATAATCTCGTAGTCTAAGAAATAAAAACTTACCGCTAAATCTTTCTTTCTTAGACAGTTCTTGAGATTGGCAGTCAAGCGATAACTTACGCCTTTTTCCTTATAGGATCACATCTTTCTATCTACTGCAATCCTGGATGCTGGATCACTACCTTTCGCAGCTTCTACACTCATTCTACAGTTTTTAACCGACTTCAAAAAAAAGGAGGAGGTTCTCAAATCGACTGAATTTTTTTTTTTTTTGTTTGTATGTTACTCGATATCTCTGAGAATTGTTAACCGATTTCCAAAGTTTTTTTTTATTGCATCTATATTCTACGTTTGAGGAGAGTATTTTTACGGTTTAATACGATAGAAGTTATAGAATTGCGCAAACGCAAACACATTTCGTGGGTAAGTTGCCTTGAGATTGGCAACTTAGAATGATAAATGAGCCATCTTGATATATACATATGTATCGAATAGCCATTGCCTGCGATCTATCATCATACTTATATTATTAAGAGGAAATATTTGATTGTTTGTTTGTTTGTATTGAATAGGCTCAGAAACAACTAGACCGATTTGAAAAATTCTTTCACCAATAGAAAGCTACTTTATCAGCGAGTAACGTAGGCTATATTTTATTCCCGTATTCCCACGGGAACAGGAGCTACGCGGGTGAAACCTGCTAGTCTAACATAAAGTTGGATCGAAAGAGTTTAGTAATTGTCACAAATACAGAATAATATATGACAATTATACAAATTGAGGAAGCGATATCTTGTTTTTAGATATACCTAGACACATTCCTGTAGCCCTAAGTCGTCTTTCTACATATATAAGCAAAGTCTCGCAAGTAACTAGTCTACTTACAACCGCTCAGAACTGTTATATTGTAGTAAACAACTTTACTTTGTAATTCTGTTTTTTGTGCGTCGGCGCAGCCAAGCATTCGTTTACAACTAGGAGAACGACCAGTTTGACCAGACCCCTGATTTTTGCACTTCCCTTAGCGGAGCGTTCGCAGTGCAAGATGCATACGGGTCAAGTTAAAATGGTGTTGCAAGTGGTTATTTTTAAAATCACCATACTGTTATGTCGGTTATTATGTCTACTTAAGTACAAGTTTATGAGGTGAAGCTGCAGAATGGCTATTGGAAAGATAAATCGTGCGAGCAGGATTGTGTATGATTCATGTACAAATTGACTGTTAAAAATATATATCTGAATTTTCCCTTTTAAGAGCGTTGAGCAGTAGTATCTCAATGGCAAGGACACGCGCCTCATAACCGAGGAGTGCGGGTTCAAACCCGGGCACGTACCTCTGGATTTTTCAAGTCTATGTACGTATTTATACCACTAGCTCGACGGTGAAGGAAAACACCGTGATGAAACCTGCAAATTCAAACAACCTTGGATTTGTAACCATGATCCAAAAATTGTCTGGTTCCCCTATCTTAGGGTTACGAAGGTCAGATCGGCAGTCGCTTCAATATAATTACCAGACTTGCTAAATCCTGGATCATGGTCTAAGCGGACCCCGTCTAAGCACGGGACATAACACTAGGAAGATGAAGATTTCCCTTCTATGAGCAATGTCTTAAATATGCTTGAACATGTCGTCACATGCACAGAGTGGTTCTTAACAGTATCATAACTCTTGGCGGTGGAAAAAAAGGATGGAAAACAGTTTGATCAATTATATATATGTAGATATGTAACAAGAAACCAATTGGCTGTTTCTTCTATTTAATTATTATGAAGGTCGGATAGTACTTCGCTGTTAGAACCAGACTCGCTAAATCTATGTACATAGTCTAATTGGACTATGATTAGGAACGGGACGTAACAAAAGGAAGATGATGCAGAATAAGATATAGGTACTTACAGTTTTCAAATAAATTGGTTTTAACATGAAATAGTTCTAAACAACAATTCGTTATTTAAAATATTTAATAGGAAGTTTATAAGGCTTGCACTAAAAAAAGACTTTTCGGATAATTGACTAGAAAACATCACCTTTCAAATAGTCAATTGCATAAGCAATCACCCAACATTTGAACCTCAACGTAAATCAAGCAATTCCCATAGACTTCCGTAAATAAGAAGCTGTATTAACGCGATCACAATCTGATAAAAGTAGAAAAAACCGGAAATAACCGGTTGGGCAGCAACCGAACCACGACTAAAAACTAAAAAACGAACCATTACGTGAACCCGACAACCTCGTGGGAGACACAATTATTTTCCAATTTTAATCAAAAAATATCTCCGCAGCCTTTCACTTCCACTTAAGTATTTAAATGTCAATCTTTTCCTTCTAAGACAGAGCGTAGCCTTAACTTCTTAACGCACACAATTTGATATAAACTCTACGTCTGGGAACATAAAACTCGAATTCGCCTAAATAGACAATTTGATCTGAAACAATTTCAAATCGTATGATTAATGTTTGCCAGTCTGTACTTTAACTTTTACAGCCAATAACAAAACAATTGAATTGTCAACTTTAAAGTGAACCAAGTAGAGTTGTTTTTAGATACAAATGGAACGAGAAAAAATGTTTTAGGTGGAAATTAGAAAGCACAAGAAAGAAATTGATAAAAATAACATTAGATTGCAACGATGATATTAACAGTCCCATCGTTAATGAAACCATAGATAAACTTGAGGAAGCCACTTTTTTTTAATGTGTGATCGTGTAATGGGAAATAATCAGTCAATGTCATTCTTTTTGTTTCAAATCAATGCTTATTTGATTTCAATCTTTTATTCGTGGGATATCATTAGCTTTTAACAAATCTTCGTGTGTCGTCAATTTATCATCATTATCATTATCATTGGTATTCCCAATTAAATCTAGATATAATCTAGGTTTACATAACATGTCGGTTTTTCCGTAGTTCATTAGGTTCTCATTCGCTTTTAAATTTCTGTTTAGGATTTAATAATAAGGACCAGTTTCCACATTCTTTAGGACTTCAAAAGAATGTAGGCAGGCTGTTAAACTAACTGTGTTCCTTAATGCACCTAAAGACTATAATGGCTCATCGGTTATTTGATTAAATTGTATAGGCTAGCCACTGGTCTCTATATTTTCGCCATTTTCCAAGTAAGCTAACTCAATATTATATTTTTGATTTAAAGATCTTAGGGGCCATCCATAAAGTACGTTACACGTAAAGTTGGGGGTCTAAGAGTTGTGACATGATGCGACAAGAGGTGGAAGGGAATATATTCGTGAGATCACATTTCAAAATCTAAAATATCATAATATTTTTAGATCTATAATTGAAAAACATGTGATGTCGCACTAGTGAGGGGGGAAGTCTCACAAATGTGACCAGCTGTGACAAGGACGGAGGATGGATGAAAAAATCATAAAATTCGTGTGACGTATTTTATGGATGGCCCCTTAAGGAAATTCTTGCTTCTTTGTCTCAGCCTACCCCTTTGGAGTGTGATAGCATATAGAAGCACGATGACAAACAAAAGAAAATATAGATTGTCCATAATAGTAATTTTTTATTTGTACTCGAGTCATGGATGTTTATAAACGTATTTAAGTATGTCTATCCGTTCACTTTGTATCCATAGCACAAGCATAAGCTTAGTTTGGGACTAGGGAATTGGAGTGTCAGTCTTGAGAATTTATTATTATAATTGGTCATCGGCTATCAATGACACAATTCTGTGTACTATAGCTCGTCTCAACGGCAGCATGAACGGCACCGAGAGACGAGCGCAAAAAGTGCGCGAGCGCAGTTCCCGGGTCCGTTGCGACGGACGTAAGGCGCGCCGGACACAAGACGGGGAATGGCGGTTTGTTAACTATAGTATATTTATTTATTTTATACACTATTTAATACAGCTTTAATGTAGCCCTGACCGTGTTTTAGGAGCCAGTAGGTACTTCCCCTTAAAATAAGAAAATGATAAATGGTTAATTCAACAAATAAAATAACATTACATATAATACACACTAGTATATAACAGACATGACTAAACACATTGTTTTGTGTTATATACTATGATTTAGATTTTATCCAAATTATGACAAAGAATTTCAGGTATTTAGCCGGGTTGGAAGAGAAGAGTGAATACAGAAAAATAGTACACTTAAGATTACGCCCGCCGCAATCCCCGAAGGGGGGACAGAGTCCAAGGAGCAATAAAGTCCTTGAACTGCTTTTAAATAAAAATAAAAAATTGAGTTACATGGAAAATTGAGAAAAAAATACTGACAAGTGACTACCTCGTTGCCTCGTAATTAATCTATACTAATATTATAAAGAGGAAATATTTGATTGTTTGTTTGCATCAAATAGCTCCGAAACTACAGAACCGATTTGAATAATTCTTTCACCAATGTAAAGCTACTTTATCAGCAAGTAACATGGGCTATATTTTATCCCCGTATTCCCATAGGAACGGGAAATATGCGGGTGAAACCGCGGGGCGCTGCTTGTACATAATACTCAGCACTATAAGTTGCCTTTAAGACAGGCAAGGAACACAATAATTAATGCATTCTTTATTAGGTAGTTCCAGATCAACACGGGACATATTATATTATGATCTAGCTAGCTAATATAAAAATATGAGGAAAAAATCATCATTGCAAATCATGTTTTTTTGTATATTTGACTTGATGATGATAAGTTATCCTTTTCAAAAAAAAAATTAAAGTCCTTACAACTACTCACTCTCGTCCAATCAAACTCAAAGATATTTTTGTATAAGGTTGATGACAATGCAATACTACGATACTATCGAGCTAGTCTGATGATGTACGTAGAATAGGATTTAAATATTGGAGCTTCTTCTAATTTTTATACATTACTTATTTATTTACTCCTAAAAGCATTTTTATACATATGTGAAACTCTAAATTATGTCACAATATATATAATCTTACATTTTGTCATATAGTGTCGTGTACAACATAAGTTTATTCCTCATAAACTCGTAAACAAAGTGGAACCTATTAGTTTCTCCTGCCAACCAGTTGATTTACATAAAACAAGACGTTTCCATCGGTGCGTGAAATAGTAAGAACGATTGTCTTTTTCATAAGGAACCGACTTGCATCGTGCTTCCAAGCAATGCATCATGCTTGTCAAAGTTATGAAATTTCAAGATGGCCGACGAGTTGCGGTTTGGGAACTTTTCGCACTGAAAGTTGCTCATTAGCTTGATATTTTAATATGCAATATTCACGTTTCAAAACCTCGTGAAATTTGACAAATTACTGTAATAATTCGTTAGTCAATTGAAATTAAAAATGTTTTTTTTCAAGAGAACTGAATAATTTTCGGCGTACCAAATTTCATAATCGAAACAGTATTCAAGTATAATCAAAATATAAGTAAGAACAAAGAAAGGTGACCACAATTTTTTACAATTTTCCATCTAACCCAGCCCAGTTTTATTTTAACTGAATGTAGTTAAGGCGGCTGGCTGTCCCATTGACTCTGCCTACTCCTTCGAGGATTACGGGAATGATGATTGTATTTATGTATTATTTAATAGTAACCAATCACAAACGAGTGAGTTTTACAACCCTTAAGAAATCCCTGATCTGTTAAAATAATTTCATATGATTTCAACAGCCTCAGATAGGACCAGGGTAAGGGATAGTTTTGTACCCATAAAGATTTGTAATGCTGGTTCCAGCGTTATGTACTGGATCCATCAAAAAATGCCGCTGGATAGCAATCCCTAGCCCCATGCAGTATACATTCTTCGGACTAGTCCTACAATAAATACATACATACATAACATCACGCTCATAATCCCCCAAGGGGTAGACAGAGTCAAAGGGGCAGTATGCCCCTTCATCCAAATTCAGCCAAAAATAAAGCCGGGCTGGGTTAGATGGAAAATTGTGAAAAAGCAGTGACAAGCGGCTAACCTTTCGCCTACACAATCACACACCCAACACCCGATACACCATTAGTCACCTTTTATGACAGGCTAGGCAAGAACCACAGTTGGCATATTTCTCTTTAAGTTCCAGGGACAGTGGGCTGGGTTAGATGGAAAGCTGTGAAAAAGGAGTGACAAGTGGCTAGCTTGTCGCCTACTCAGTCACATACTCAAAAGCCCGTAAACCATTAGTCGCTTTTTACGACGTGCTAGGCAAGAACCACAGTTGGCACATTCTTTTTTTTGTTACAGATCAACATGGGCCAAGTCCCAGACCAACATGGGACATGTCCTGTAAATGTGTACGAAAAACATAATAATAGTAGTAAATTAAATAAACAAGTTGAGAGATCACCCAGTGAGCGACGCGCGGCCGCACGGCGTGACGACGGCCATACCTACGGTGAAAATTGCAGAAAATTAATTCATTTATACAACTGCTACGCTGCGGAGCGTGAGCAGTGTGCGCTGGCCTTTACTTCGGCGTTTGTTGTTTGTTTGTTTGGTTTTTCTTTTATTTTGTTTGGTTGGTGCTGGTTCCGGGTTGTAGTAGGCTACAACCCTGAACCAAAAAAACCAAAACCAAACAAAATAGTAATAGTAGTAGTAGGAATTAAACATATTCTATAGGCGTAACTTAATGAGAGAATTGACAAGCTCGATGGCACATTCGGTAGTGACCCTGCCCCATGCGCCAAGAGTTGTGGGTTCGATCCCCACCCAGGACAAATATTCGTATGATGAATACTTGTGTTTGTTCTGTGTCTGGGTGTTAATATCCAATATTTAAGTATATATTTGTAATACCACTGTTGTTTCTGATATCCGTGACACAAGTGCTTAAGCTACTTACCTCGGAGTCAGATTAATGTATGTGATGTCGCCGGATATTTATTTATTTATTATTTACTTTTATTAATGAGTAACGCGCCTCAAATAAAACGTCGGTTAAAACCAAAGTATCTATCTCTAGATTTTCCAAATCTGTAGACGGATTTAAACCATCTATAATTCTAAGATGTTTTTTTCTGTTGTGAGGAATAACATCGGGATGAAACTTGCACATGCAAATAACTATGAATGTCATTTATGTTACCATGATCCTATTTGCCTGTTTTTATTTCTATTTAGGGGTACAAATAAATCATAACTGTGTTGTAAGTGTTTCTTGCCTAGCATGTCGTAAAAGGCGACTAATGGTATATCGTGTTTTGGGTGGGTAGGCGACAGGTTAGCTTGTCACTGCTTTTTCACAATTTTCCATCTAACCCAGCCCGGCTTTATTTTTGGCTGAATGTGGTTGAAGGGGCTTGCTGCCTCTTTGACTCTGCCTACCCCTTAGGAGATTGTGTGCGTGATGTTATGTATACATGTATGTATAGGTTTTTTGCTGTATACCTACAGATTTTGAAATCTTACTTACTAACATTTGAACCAACCTCTTATTTTAGACGCGTATTCTACCCATTGACATAAATACCACTGCTCTACATATTACTTCTCATATACATATGTAAACGCAACCTTACTTTAAAAACATCTCAACTTGCAATAACTTTAAAACTGTCGGTCATTTAATTACGATACAAGCTTCACAATAAAATCGACGCAAATTACTCCATTAAAACTGCAATATATTAACAACCCCGCTAAAATCACCCTTGAACACATAAAGCATAGTAGCATAATGTACCCCATTTACACTGTTCGTAAATGGGCTTCTGACAATACAATAACAACCTCAAATAGAACTGTCACAGCCTCGTAATTGAGCTGGACAATAAGTGGGAACGTGTTTGTATGTATGGCGCGCAGATCATCTATATAGATACCTGGAAATTATAGCTAGTGTTATTGTTGGGTAGTTTAAGCGGTAGCTCAATGGTAAGGACACGCACCTCTTCACTGAGGAGTGTGGGTTAAACCCGGGCTGGTACCTCTGGATTTTTCAAAATCTATGTACGTATTTATACCACTAGCTCCACGGTGAAGGTAAACATCGTGATGAAACCTTAAAATTCAAACAACTTTGGATTTGTAACCATGATCCAAAAATTGTCTGGTTCCCATATCTTAGGGTTAAGAAGGTCAGATCGGTCCCATGTTGGTCTGGGACTTAAAAAGAATGTGCCAATTGTGGTTCTTACCTAGCATGTCGTAAAAGGCGACTAATGGTATATATTGGATTTTGGGTATGTGATTGTGTAGGCGACCAGCTAGCCCGCTTGTCACTGCTTTTTCACAATGTTCCATCTTACACAGGCTGGCTTTATTTTGGCTGAATGTAGTTTAAGGGGCATGCTGCCCCTTTGCCTCTGCCTACTCCTTCGGGGATTATGGGCGTGATGTTATGTGTATGTAATTTTGTTCATCAGAAGAATGCCACCCAGGACAAACATTTGTATGATGAATACTTGTGTTTGTTATGTGTCTGGGTGTTAATATTAAATATTTTATTTGTAATACCACTGTTGATTTTGATATCCGTAACACAAGTGCTTAAGCTACTTACCTCGGAGTGAGATCAATGTTTGTGATGTAGTGTGATATTTATTTATTATATTTATTTATTAATGGTGTAGGCAACGAGGTAAATCTTGTCACTACATTGTCACAATTTTCCATCCCATAAGGCTAAGTGTGGTTTTAAAAAGTTGATCGCTCATAGGAAAGTCCACGCCTACTCCTTAAGGGATACGCATGAAGATAGGCAGTCGCTTCACTTCGCTAGATGTTGCGAAGAATCCGATCATGGTCCAAAGAAATCGAGGGATCGGTCTAAGCGGAAACCTACTAAGTACGAGACATAACGCGAGGAAGAAAAAAATTTTTATCAGTTGTGACTTAAGGCGTCATGAAGTTTGCCAAAAGAATTTAACCACGTGTATATTCATAGCGCAGTTCAGGATAAGATAACTGATGGCACTATAGAAGTGTCGCTAAAGAATGTGTTTGAGCATATCCGTCACCTCGTAAGAAGACGGCACAAAAAGATTCAAAGACATTCCCCAAGGTAAGCCTCGCTGTGAATCTACCAACATTGATACTAGGGTTGACAACTCTTAAAGGTCGGGAGATGTGAGATTTGTCTGAGGGGAACGAGAGAATGAAAATCACATATAGTGAGCTATATGAGAATTTCAAGATGTGTCTAGAAAATATATAAATTGCAATCCATCTCTATCTATTCTCTTTATAAATCTCGATGATATACTTATTAAAATATTTACTAAAAATCTTTGTTCTTATTGATATGGCTAGCAAGACCTAGTCCTACGCATGTTTTATTTTAAAATATTGTTGATATCGCATTTATTTTTTTAAGTTAGACTACAGCAAATATAAACAATTACCCAAGTCATTCCAGTCTTCCCGAAGCATCTAATTCAATAAATCTGACTCCGAGGTAGCTTAAGCACTTGTGTTACGGATATCAGAAACAACAGTGGTATTACAAATACTTATATACTTTAATATTGGATATTAACACCCAGACGCAGAACAAACACAAGTATTCATCATACGAATATTTGTGGGGACCGATTCCACGACTCTGAGATCATGGGGCAGGGTCATTACCAAATTCTCCATCGAGCTTGTCAAATATGAAATACGTAATAAAATAAAAAATATAAAAAACAGCATTAACATTTTAGTTACAACACAAATTTAAATATTTTGGAGCAATCTAAAAATCGTTCCTTTAGCGTCTAGAATACGAACTTTATTCCCGGAACCTTCCAAGCTTTCCGAACGTTGGAAACCCTAATTGGGTCCATAAGAAAAAGCTAAGCGCGTGTGATCTAAAGACAATGGTGTTTAATAACCTTTATTGGTTGATAGTGACTATTGATAGCATTTAATTCGCGTTTTTGCTGCACCGCGGTGGGATACGACATGTTGGTGCCGTCTGGTTCGCACGTGTGAAGTTCCAGCGATGGGATGTACAATTTGACGCGTTGTTTAATGAGCAAATGGGGCGTTTTTGCTGTGGAACGTTTAATATATGGCTTTATCTTCTTTGCTCCGAATTATAATTCCTTGGAATGAAATGAAATGAAATTATGAAATGAAATTATGAAATGAAATGAAATTATCTTTATTTACGTAGGCTCAAATAAGCACTTATAAATCGTCAGTACATACAAATGAAAATAAAAATTTACCACCGGATTCGGAAAGTAGCTTCTACCGAGAAGAACCAGCAAAAAACTCGATAGTTACTCTTTTCATCGCCAAATTTACAATAAGGACTTGCCAATCCTTCTAGGTGGCAGGCGTGTTCTTAGAATTTCGTATTCAACTGTGCAGAAACACTATGACCCTCAGCTCATAAAGTTATCCATATCTTTGAGTAAACAAACACTGAAAATGCTTTCTATATGACTAGCTGACTCGCTCAGAGTAAATCAATGTAGGTGCTGCATGCCATTCGGTTACTGCGAGTACCGATGCCTTACCAGATGCCACCTTGGGGGTCTGGTCTGCTCTGTTCTGGTTGAAATTGTCTGCTCACAATTTCAACCCTCATCATCAGTCATCGCTGACTAAGTGATATAACTTCTTACTGAAAATAGAAAATCCAGAGAACCGAACCCGGGTCTGTACCCATATTCCTCGAATTTAAGGCGCGTGTCTTCACCATTTACTACCACCGCTTACCTCTCTCGAAAAAATCGTATTAGAGTAATCCGTCTAATATTATAAACGTGAAAGTTTATAAGAATGTAAGGATGTTTGTTACTCTTTCACGCAAAAACTATTAAATGGATTTTAATGAAACTTTACAATAACATAGCTTATACACCCGAATAACATATAGGCTATGTTTTATCGATGTACCACATGAGCAAAGACGCTGGCGGAAGCTAGTCCTGCATAATCAAACAACAACGAATATGGGAACACGATAAATGTTGTCTGTCTCTTTTATCTTAATATTTACCATGGTTCGACAAGCGCTTAAATTTTGTGTATGATCGGATAAGTAGCTAAATTTAAAATCGTGGTCAAAATTTACCAATCGCTTAAATATTATTGAACGTAAAGACGATGTTAATATATATGGAACCTCTTGAAGTAACCCGACTCACACTTTCCCATTTTTTTAACTTAAACAGCATCTATATCACCATTATTGTGTTAAGTTTTTAACTTAGACGTATGAATAGCATTTGCTATTAGTAGTATTGGTAAAAGTTCTCCTCATTATAAATCCATAAATACTAATTAAGTTGTGAATGTAACTTGTATTGTTGCGCGAGTTCTTTGAAGCTATTATTGAAGTGGGAAGTTTAGTTTAATGAGGTTGTGATAAGCAAATAAATGATACGGTTGTTAATACTTCTCATGGGATATACTAGGTTTTCAATGAGAACTACTTATATAAAAGCGCATAAATATAAATGTGAACTACTTAAAAGCATTCCAAGAATCTGCACTTTTTAATTTATTTGTAGTGGTGTAAATACGTTCTTGGATTTATGCAAAACTCAGAGGTATGCTCAGGTTTGAGCCTATATACCTTGTATTCGTCTAACTTTTCAGGATAATCTCCGAAATGGTTAGACCTATTTTAAGAGTATTGCTTGCTTTTAGAGGAGGGTACATGTTATAATCCGTAATGTTTTAAGAAAAAACAGGGTCCTAAAAGTAAAATCCATGAATCTAAATTCAGGTTGTTAGTCGAAATGTTAGGGTATGTGTAAAAATTATTTAAAATTTAAGTAGACTTGCCAGGCGTTGATGGATCTTCAATTTCCAATTCAAGGGATACGAGAACCAGATGAGCAGTTACACACACACACACGCAGCAGGTCCCTTCAAACCACATTCAGCCAAAAACATAATTGGGCTGGGTTAGATGGAACATTGTGAAAAGTAGTGGCAAGTGGCTAGCTCGTCGCCTACACAGTTACAAATCCAAAATCTCATGTACCATTAGTCGCCTTTTTCGACATTCTAGGCAAGAAACACAGGTGGCACATTCTTTTTTAAGTCCCAGACCAACATCGAACATCGGGTGAGCATTTCATCATCTTTCTAGCGTTAGGTCCCGTGCTTAGAGGGGGTCCGCTTAGACAATGATCGAAGCGACTGCTGATCTGACCTTCGTAACCCTAAGATAGGGGAACCAGACGATTTATTGGATTATGGTTACAAATTCAAAGTTGTTTGAATTTGCAGGTTTTATCACAATGTTTTCCCCCACCGTCGAGCTAGTGGTATAAATACGTACATAGATTTAAAAAATCTAGAGGTACATGCCCGGGTTTGAACCAGCACTCCTTGGTTAAGAGGCGCGTGTACTTACCATTGAGCTACCACTGCTCCTTCACCGGGTGAGCAGTTACTATATGTAATTGCTTAATTTGCAAGATTATATTCCATGCAGACTCCGACTATGTACGGGAGTGATGATTATAGATACGTACGGGTATGACTTGACGATGACAATTTAACCGAAGTTAACACGTTCACGTGAGCTACGTCGCACGACGTCGTGAGTATATGCTTCGGAAACGGCGCAACGTCTTATGACGTCCTAAAGATTATGATATGTATTTCGTCGGAACGTCGCCCGACGTCTAATTTAAGAGTAAATTCATATACCGTTGCTCCTTTGCGCCGCATTACATCCCATTTTTGTAGTTTGTTGCGCCGTGTAGCTTGGTTACATGGCGTATGTCTTACGGCGCGACGTCTTCACACGTTGCTTTGTTTTGTATGGAAAAAAGGTTGCGCCATTATGCAACATTTTGGACATGTGGTTGCTCACGCGAACGTGTTAAATTGTCAACGTCAAGTCATACGTCATAAAAACAGTCTACCGAATCAAGATATCATCCTCCTATGATATATTTACGCAATTATTCAAACACATGTCGGATAACGAAGCAGAGTTTCTATGAAGCCATTAAAACGGTCCTGCGACTAGACTGCGTTTCTGCAGCTGCAAGTGATATTCACCCGGCTTGCATAATAGCTTAATGATGCTGTGCGGTACTTCGGTATTTAGTGAGCAGCTACTTGCTCTGACTAGGCTAGGGTTAAACAAACGCTTAATCGAAATAACGATATTTTTTTTTAAATATCTTTATAGATATAACGGCGATTGATTTTTTTTCGATAGATCGATTTTCGATATTTTTTTTCGGATATAAAAACCGATGTATATTTACCCGAGTAAGTTTTTTATGCTTATTGTTTGTTCTTGATTGTTCGATTAAATAAAATTATTGTCTGTTTGTATAGATGAAATATTAATGGTAACCGTTTCTTGGGCAAACAATATCGATATACCGAAATATCGATATTTTTTGTTAATAGAATATATCGATACATTAGGTAAGTATCGATACAATTAACATCGATATGTTTTATCCATTTGCCGGGACTCCGGGAAATATCTCTATATCTACGCTTGTTTAAACATTATTGGATATTTAAAATGTGTAGGTAAAGCTTTGGTGTTAATTTTTCTATCAACTTGAAAATTTTGCGTTGAGATAGCTGTAATGCAAATTTCATTTCACATACTTCACATTTTTTCTTTCTAGTCGATATAGTTCAAACTATTCATTAATTAATTAACTATGATAGGCTCATTAATAACGTTAACATTTTAGATTGCACGTCTGTCGGTTTGTAGCTGTAAGCGATCTTTCAATTAGTACTTGAAAGCTAAATTGTAGGCTCTCTAAACAGTCAAGTTTCATTTATAATTAATATATGAATAAATATGTATTTTACATACATACATACATGACATCACGCCCATTATCCCCGAAGGGGTAGGCAGAGTCAAAGGGTCAGCAGGCCCCTTTAACCACATTCAGCCAAAAACAAAACTGGGCTGGGTTAGAAAATTGTGAAAAAGTAGTGACAAGTGGCTAGCTCGTCGCCTACACAATCACATACCCACAACCCCATATACCATTAGTCGCCTTTTACGACATGCTAGGCAAGAAATACAGTTGGCATATTCTTTTTAGTCCCAGACCAACATGGGACGATTTTTATCATACTTACTATACTATGTAATATTATAAAGAGGAAATACTTGATTGTTTATTTATTTTTATTGAATAGGCTCGGAAACTTTTAGACCGATTTAATAAATTCTTACACCAATTGAAAGCTGCTTAATCAGCCAGTAACATAGGCTATATTTTATCCCCGTATTCCCACGGGAACGGGAACTACGCGAGTGAAACCGCGGGGCGTTGCTAATTTTATTATAAAGAGTACTAGGCATTGCTCTTGGGAATTCCTAAGATAATACTTGCACTCAAAAACGAAGAGTTATGTTCAATCTTATACAAACACCTTTGCAGCATGACTGACTACATCTGTCCTCATCACTCTTGCCGATAAAGAGAGAGATAAAACAGAGCGAATAAAAAATAATTATGTCACCGGTGTACTGTCAGACTCGAAAATATGTGGACATTTGGAACTTGAATTGCAATTGAACCACTATAAAAATCCTCTTATTAATTTGATTTGGGTATTTTTTTTAATTTCATAAATCACCAGTTCAAATAACGTCAATAAATAGGTAGATGGAAACCTAATAAATATAAAATATACTTTTTATATACTTTAAGTAAGTAAGTACGTTTTAAGTAAAATTACTTTTCGGCTTAAATAAATCAATAATATAATTGTGAGGAGAAATGACAATGAGAAGCTAAAAATAATTAATTAAACACAACAGACACTAAAAGGTGTATGTTCTTATCATTAGTAAAACATAACTTACGCCTTGGTTACGTTTTTTGTAATGCCAGATAATGATGTAATAAGGTAATTACGATCTTCATAAGGCACTCGTTTATATTCTTAATATAATATTAATGAATAGATAGCTAAACTCCACGCCACCTCCCCGGGGTAGACAGAGATTAGATAGTGATATAGGTAATACATAAATAATAAATAAACTCTCCAGACTGACACACCAATTCCCTATTTCCAAACTAAGTTTATTGTCCTGTGAATACTAGCTTAACGGATAGACATACTTAAATATGTTTATTACATCCATGACTCGAGTACAAATGTTCATGTCCATCACATGAAACATTAGCCCCGAGCAGCATTCGAACCCCCATCCTTTTGTTTCTTGTCCAGGACCTCTGACCATTTGGCCAGTCAAATCTTTCTGATTTATGTTTTTCACAACGAAATTTCCCATCCAACTGTACCTTCGTCTACATTATTCATTTACGCTCATCGCCTACCAGTACTTCAACATAGTTGTTTAAGTGTGAAATTATAATTTAAGTCATAATACCCTTTTTGTACAGTCGGCTTCACCTTTGATCTAATTAGGACAATCAGCATTGCGGTCACGTATGCACGTTGACCGGTGTAGTGCAAAAACGTTGTGCTGTGTTCAGACGAAGCGAATGCCGAGTAAAAAAATAGGCGAGTTGCTGTAAAAAAGTGGTCAAGTTGATTCTCCTGACAAAAATCTCGCTGATTGTGTAATAGGAAATATAAACGATTTTATAATTTTTGTGTTCCGGTTTTAAAGAAGTATAATTTAAAAAAAAATTTACATTTCAAAGTGTGTGATAAATAAATAAAATTTAAGTCTGAGTTTTTACTAAATCAACTTTATTTTCCACTAGGAATTCAAGAAGTGAGAAAGTTGCGGACGCAAATGAACTCTATCAAATAGTAATTCACCGTAAACTATGTATCAATATGTCATAATTTAAGTATTTATTTTATGTAGATTAAATAAACGGCCGGCCCGTAGTAAATTGATTCCAGGTTAGAATTATCCACATCGTAGACCTGGAGGTTTGTATAAGAAAAGAACCTCCTATTAAAAAAAAATGAGAAAAATATATAAGTAAGCTAAGGCTTTTTAA
The DNA here is from genome assembly GCA_951394215.1 of Glyphodes perspectalis. Lineage (NCBI taxonomy): Eukaryota > Metazoa > Arthropoda > Insecta > Lepidoptera > Crambidae > Glyphodes > Glyphodes perspectalis. The sequence continues at coordinate 12,399,451 of OX596219.1, forward strand.
GTCTTTGTATACTAACACCATGATCTTTGTTGGTCGCAATAAAAAATGTCTATTCTATTCTATTCCATTCTAAGGACAAAATACCCCTAAAACGTGCATTACGTAGAGACACCACGCGGTAAATTCAATTCTACTGGACTCGCTCATCTAATGTTCACACGCAAGGGGTTCATGCATACTCGTTCAAGTGACTTGCCCGTCCAAATGCGCCTTCTTGCGCATCTGCCTCAAATTAAACAACTACGTTACGCCCAGGCTAAAAATCTTTAATGCCTCCATTTTTCGTTAAAACGCAACAGGGCCATATTTAATTGCGCAAGTAAACTGGCCCGATTAAAAGCAGTTGTTAGCTCAATCAACAGCTAGGACCTTATGTAGACGGAGTAAGGCTGAAGGTTGAACATGTCTTTTGTAGATTGTAAGGGTAATGAGGACTGGCTCAAGTACTGGAATTAAAAACATTATTCTTGTTTTACCAGCGGTTGGGTGAATTAGCATTATTCAAATTAAAAAATGCGTATTTTTTGAGAACTATTAAATACCTTAAATTGTTTATTTTTTCATCCAATCCTGTGTTTTACCATTTAGCAGTCAAGTCAAGCAAGTCAAACAAAAAGTTTAAAAATGTTATATACACAATTTTTTTATATACATACATACATATGGTGATATACACATAATTTTTAAAACTATTACTTCCTTTCCTATAGGAATAGGCAAAGTCCAAAGAGCAGTGAGCTCCTTCAACCATTCTTAGCCAAAAATACAATTAAGCTTGGCTAGATCGAAAATGATATGAAAGTAGTGAAATTATGTTTGAGTAGACGAATAGGCGAGATTTGAATAGTAGTTACATAATCTTTTACTCAAAAACTACTGATATTTTACTTTACATTATGTCCCGTTCCAAGTCGGAATCTTGTACGAACTTCTACAAGTATGGTTTAAAAAGAACTTTATTATTTCTCATAAAGAATATATAACAATTCACTTACTGAGAAAATCAAGTAATAGGTAAATTGTAAGCAAGACAACGAGCGTATCTAAACAAGTCCAAATGTCCATGTTCATCACACGAAACATTTGCCCCTAGCGGAATTCGAACCCGCCACCCTTAGTTTCGTGGCCAAGGTCTCTAACCACTCGACCAACCAGGTCAGTCTAAATATTATAATATAAACACCCAGAGACAGAACAAACACAAGTATTCATCACACGAATGTTTGTCCTGGGTGGGGATCGAACCCACGAATCTTGGCGCATGGGGCAGGGTCACTACCGAATGCGCCATCGAGCCAAATAGGGACCTTAACCTTGCACCTGGGTCCTAGGCTACCTATCATCAGCACTGAGCTTTGTAATAGACTGTTTGCTAGTCAATGACCTACAAATATAAGTGCAACAGTTAACACATATATAGATAATGTCTCTTGTTTCGCAGAACGCCTTCATAAAACAGCTGGAGTAAGGCTAAACGTTTCAATGCTTACAAGGTGACAATCGGCCATTTCCTATAATGAGGTGCTTTTACCATTTTAGTGTTAGTTAAACAATGTTTGTGGCAGGAATCGTCAACCTGTATAAGTATTTTATGAGAAATAATACTAATGTCATATATATTTATAGTAGTTAGTATATATAGCTTAATATTTCAGCTGTGTTGATCAATTTATGTGGAATAACGTTACAAAAAATTACCTAATGGTAATTTTTTAACATTAGGTTCTTCAGTGTTGATGGATTGAAATAATGCAATCATTCAGACAACAGATTTTCGATTTCACCTCATTTCTCGTGCACCGTCCTTATTTTATAAGTAGGAGACCTGGTTATTATAAGTATACTTACATAAAGATCATATTCTTGATCAGGCAATTTGCAAATTCCAAAACAAAATTTAAGCAACTTTACAACAATTTAAACGGAAAAATAAAAAGGTTGGTCATCCCTACTCCATGTTATTGTCACAGTCTTATGTCGCTTTAACAATGATTACTATATAGTGCTTACAGACGGTGTACTTTTTATATAGATTTGCATAATTTCCTTAAGGCAATTTTATGGCAAATAAATTCTATTGCACTCTAGGTGCGATGTTTACAAAGGTTTGTATCCTTTTATAATTTTTCTATATAAAAATAGTTTTTTATGGAAATTAACATGGCTATAGGAGTGTCAAGTTAGGTGTTACATGCTTACTTACTTATCTTGGCATCCCTTTTTATTAAACATAAAGACAGAGTACTTCCGTTATTTTTTTTTATACCTACATATATGGATAGACACTTATGTACCTAAGCCAGTGTTCTTGTTTATTTTTTAAGCAGATTGTGGATTTGAATTTACATTTAATCAAGTTATGCAATTATATACTAATATAACAGATTTATTTGCTTAAAATACATATGTCTACTTTACTTGAAAAGATATAAAACCAATATAGCAGTTGAACAAAAAGTCTTAATGTGATTAAATTTGGCAGCATTTTTTAAATATCAAATACATTTTCTATTAAGGGGGCTCTATTAAAAAGGTTTTCAAACCCTGCCTAAGATAATAAGGAAATTTACCAAGTTAAAATAATTTGTTTCTCTTTTGTATCTAAAAAGCTATGTTTAAAGTGTCTTGTGAGCTGTTAGTTACCTAGTTAGAGCGAATCTTAGCGAAATGTTTTTAAACTAAACACGAAAAAATTCGCCAACTAAACTGTATTATTAAGACAATAACAAAATAAACAATTATTCGCATAAAGAAATGATCAAATCGCAAAACTTAACCATTCGAGACGGACCGAAACGCGCGGCCGGTATGCGCGCCACCTGCGCGCGCGCAGCTGACCGCTAACACGAACGGGCAACCCTGTGTGAACTAACACTTCGCCCTGGCTTTCCTTATGGTAGCATTTAACCTTGCTCTTTCATTTTACAGTGACATTCATCAGATCCCATGTTAGCCTGCGACTTAAAAATAATGTGCCAACCATGTGTGTTTTATTTTTGGTTGGATGTGGTCAAAAGGATTGCTGTCCATCTTACCCGATTCAATTAATTGTTTCCTAAGTTAAATTTCCTTGGACTCTGCCTACCTTCTTGGATTGCAAGCATGGTATGTATAAATAAAAATAATTGCGAATGCGAATTTTTTTTTCGACACCTAACAATGTTTTTTTTATTGATTTTAAAAACAAATTCCATATAAACCACCAACTACAAACGATTAACATCTCTCAAACGCAAACGAAACAATTCCAGTTAGACTGTACGCTAATTAACACGAAAATGATCGATATTAATTGTTCGTTCGAATTAATTTCACTCGCATTCCCTGGAAATTGCAAGCGGCTAGTAAAAGCGGATTTTTCAGAAGAATCCGTGAGGCGGAATAGTCTAAAATTGATTGGAGATACTGTATATACATATACTAAAACCGATTAAAATAATGAATTTTGTCTTATAGGATTTCAATTTAAAAAATGTCACGTTATAAAAACGTGAAACTCTGTTGGTCAGGGACTAAAAAAATATACCAACTGTGTTTTTTGTCTAGAATTTCGTAAAAGGAGTCTAAGGGCGAGTATCTGGTTTGTGCCATTACATTTTCACAATTTTCTATCTATCCCAACTCAATTTAGTTATCTATATTTGGTTTCTGCGTACCGTGTCTGTAATACTTACGTATGTAATAGATGCACAAATATCCTTAAATATATTCTTCAATCAAAGCAAGATGGACTTCCAAAAAACGGCGACTATTTTCTGTCATATTAGTCCAGTTAGTATCTGAACAAAAAAGTAATGGCAGAAATCATTTGTCATCACTTTCACTACTAATATAAGAACATTCTGACACTCCAAGTTACTCCAGTCATCACGGTCTCAAGCTGTCACTTAAGAGACACATATCACATGTCCTACCGTTTTTATCAAGTATCAAGTTACGATATACGTTCACTTCTTTTGTATGAAACTATTGTACAATTAGTGCGAAGAAAAAATGGTGTCAATCAATTTAATCTACTAATGCTGTTAGTCGGCTGTCAAGGCAATTTAGATAATTTCTGACATCTGCTAAACATAGTTGTTTTATACTAGTGTTTTCATGTTGCTTCGTTTAAGTTCTAGAGTCCGGCTTGCAAAAGGAGGTTTTAAGTACCTACACAATATGTTTAAGGTGGGCAGTGCATTGTTTGAAAATTAAATCGATAATCACTTTGTAGGCAATAGTTTAAACCCTAAGAAAAGACATTCTTATTACGATACCAGCTGTGCCAGCGGTGTCACCCGCGTTTATGGTTAATATTATAAAGACTATTTCCGTCATACATGATTTCTATGTAACTAACCATTAAGGCTGCACACGCGACGGAAGCTTAAAAAATGGAGTAACTTCTCCCGTTTTCCCAACATTTCCATTCACTACTCTGCTCCTATTGATTGTAGCGTGATGAAAAGTATACTATAACCTGCCTAGGAGTATAAAGAATAATTGTACCAAGTTTCGTTAAAATCCGTCGAGTAGTTTTGGTTTCTATAAGGAACATACAGACAGACAGACCGACAGACAGAAAGACAAACAAAAATTTTACTGATTGCATTTTTGGCATCAGTATCGATCACTAATCACCCCCTGATAGTTATTTTGAAAATATATTTCATGTACAGAATTGACCTCTCTACAGATTTATTATAAGTATAGACAAAAATAGGTGTGTTCAATTTTTTTTTTTAATCGAACGGCGGGTCAGATATTTTTTTTCCACTAGAAATACGCCAACAAAACCTAGTCTACAATAAAGTTGAAATTGTATGTAAACTTTTATCAAATAATAGGAATCGACAGAGAAAGCCTGATCGACTTTTTAATTACCTAGATAACAGAAACAATCTAGCCCAGTCTGACTCACTTCCTTTCTGAATAAAATACAAAAAGTACATAACGCAAAATGTTCAACGAATTTCTAAGTTAACAACCAGTAATACTTCATGATTTATAAATGAAAGTAGCAATTAAAATCAAGTAAAGGCCAATTTAAAAGACTTTTAATCCATTTTTATGGCTTATTCTGGAAATGTGCGGTTGCGTCGATTGGCTGGTTTAAACGTTTGCGCATTCTAGACTCCTGCGCTGTTGATTGAAGGTATACACCTATTCTTTACCTTCTTTTGTTTATCCTGGAATTGTCCCTTTCTGTCCTGGGTGCATAACCAAATGCGCGCCAGCGATTCCATAACGAACTTCTATCGCGCCATAAACTTGTTTATTAAGAACTCAGTGCGGAACTTGGAGTAAGTTTACAATTTGTCCACGTGAATAAGTCAGTGGCGCGGAGCGTTAGCGAAATTCGTTATGGAATCGCTAGCGCGCATTTCGCTAAGCACCCTCAAATTAATTCTGGGGAGATCAACTTTAGTTAGTTGTTATAAAATTTACTATAAAGGTATTAATATTTAATTAATTCAAAAAAGGAGGAGGTTCTCAATTCGACTGATTTTTTTTTAAGTTATAAAAAATTAGTCGTATAGAGAACGGTTATATATTTTTTCCGACACACCGATTATCAAGCTCCAAAGCAATGTTTTTGCTATGGATACTAGATATTCGATATACTTACATGTAAAACACCTTCACTACGATCAACCACTGAACATACAGGGTTTGTCTCTTGTCACCAGTAATTTTCTTTTATTTTTAAAAGTTGTCAGTTTCTTTCAAACTCCATACCTTCCGTATCTATTACTACAATGTCTTGCAAACAAAACATACTACTGCAAACGCTCATTACTATACATCGTAGGTATTAACCACACGTGACATGGCTTAATACCCGACTATTATGCTAAATGATAATTTATTAGGCTGTACATCGCTGGGTAAGCGGCATGAAACGGTGTCATTTGTAGACCCGGTGAGCGTAAGATGCGATTGTGTGTCAACGCCTTTATTTAGAACTAGCAGCGCTCCGCGGTTTTACCCGCATAGTTCGCGTTCCTGTGGAGATATAGAGATAAAATATAGCCTATGTTATTCGCTGATAAAATAGCTTTCCATTGGTGAAAGAATTTCTCAAATCGGTCTAGGAGTTTTGGAGCCTATTCAATTCAAACAAACAAACAATCGATTCTTTCTTCTAAAAATTAGTATAGTATGATCTGACGTTTAAGATGTCATCGCGTCAGCTGTTCTTGATAATGATTTGTAGTTTAATATCAGTTATGTATGTAGATGACTGAGATAGTAAGATGCCAATTTGCATGATTGCATAAAAGATTTATTTCCTTTTAAGAAACTATGATACTGTTCAGCGTTTTGTTAACAAAATCATTACAGTTTTTACTAGGGAAGGATGAGCGATAATAGTACCACGATGTAAGCTGCTTAGCTAAAAATAAAGAAAACTTACATACAGAAAAAACCTCCTAAAAGAGATTCAATGAAATCTTAAACTCACTCTCACTAAATATGAGCAAAGCCGCGGGAAACTACTAGTAATGAAATTCGAGTCAAAGTTATGAGTCAGGCTCTTTTCCCGCAAGTGTTTGGGGAAAACTCGCGGTTAGGACGCCAATAGACCGGCACCGCGTCAAGTGTAGACGTGCCCATTTAAATTATTACTCGTCTCATACATTTGATGAAGGGACAAAATCATGATCAATGGGGAAACATTATGGGGTCTCGTGTTCGGATTAAAAAAAAAAGTACCAACTGTCCCATATTGGTCTGGCACTTAAAAAATTTGCCAACGGTGTTCCTTGTCTAGCATGTCGGGAAAGGCGACTAATGGTTTATCGGACTTTGGGTGTGTCACTTCTTTTTTACAGTTTTCTAGCTAACTTTATTTAATTTTTTGACCAGATGTGGTCTGCCTTATTCTTCAGGGATTGTGAGCGTGATGATGTTTGTATGTAAGTATGTATGTATGTATGTATGTATGTATGTATGTATGTACCTTTTACCTTAATGTATCTTTTAGTTTACGATTAACAATGATTAGACCAAAATTGATGTGCTAAATAACTGTTACAACGGACTATATTTCTTAATACCAAGGTACATTTACACGCAACGTAACGTATTCCGTTATTAAATTTTATCACCCGCAGTGGTCACTCCAGCGAGCATTTCAATCTTATCGATTCACGGTTATTATACAAATTGCAAAAGTGACTTACAAGTTGTTGATCAGTCTCGAATTGTAGCGTAAAAATTTGAATATTAACATTCTCCTCAGAAAAATAATTTATTTAGTGACACTAAGGTTTTTACGCGCAGCAAATTTTTTAGCTATACTGTTTTTAATAATTTTAGTAATGCAATACAGTAAGTGCAATTAAAATTACAAATAATAATAAACAAACACGTTTTTATTTTACAAATAAAACCTTGTCAATTATTACTACATTTACATACATACATTAATTATATTTAATTGTTTGTAAAATTATACATTTAATTGCTTGAAAATTATTCATAAGTAATGAATAAATAGTAGAAGTAGCTATTTCCATAATATCAACGGAAGCATTGCGTTTTGATAGCTCATTAAAGGCAATGCCAATTGATTGGTGATATCATCTATCTTATGGCAATATTAAAACAGATAAGTGTATAATCACGCAGGTTTTATGAAAACGAATAATTATTTACAGTCTCTAACCATGAGACAATTAGTCTGGTGCTCTTATCTAAGGATTACGAATGTCAAATGAAAGTCGCATCAAAGTAATACAAGACTTAGAGTCCAAGCGGACTCCTTATAAGACGTTGTACTCCAAGAAATTCCTGAGTGAGAGCGATACTTAACCACTTTTATTCAATAATAAAAATGGCGTAGAATAGTGGTTCGAACATGTGAAAAGAATGAATGACGAAAGATTGACTAAACAGATATACAAGGAGGATGTAGAAGCAACGGAAGGCCCAGGCTCACCTACCACAACCAGATTGTTTGTGTATTAACAGAAGGTGATGTTAGGAGTCATAAAAACCGTAGAGCTTGTATGAAAAGGATCATGAATGTTGAAGAGGCGAGTGAGGTGTGTAAGGATCGTGCCATATGGCGTTCAGTTCTCTCTGCCTATCCCGCTAGGGTAGTGGCGAGAAGTTTAGTCAGTTAGTTAGCGTATAATAGTCAGTAAATTTAAAAAAAATTGCGACGAAATTGAGTCGAGTTAGGTAAAAAATTATAGAAACGTAATGACAAATGACCAGCTCATCGCCTAAACAATCACAAACCTATTACAAATACACCATTAGTCGCCTTTTACGACATGCTAGGCAAAGAACTTAGTGTATTATTTTACAAGTCCCAGACCAACAGCCTCCTTATCACCAAACGTGTATATAAAGGTCACCGAAGGTTCGTTTACACGCGACGCGACGCGTCCGTTACCCATTATCAATCACGGCTACGGCCACGATTCGCGGCGAGAATCGATTGGGCATCGATACACGGTCATTACTCACCTCGTAAATTAGTAATCGAATCGATATAATAGGCCAGCACTAATTTTGAACGCGATTCGTCCCGGTTAGGGATCTTGGTTTTTTGCTGGAAGTGGCAAGGTGTTTTCGTTTAAGGTTTAAAAGATAAAATCACCACTTTTGTTGTAGTTATAATTTTTTTTCTTGTAAATGAAATGGATATATAGAATTTATTTGCATTCGCACCTACAACCAAATCTTGCGCATACTTATAATTTAGCTATTTTATTTTTTTCATTTGGAATAATAACGTTTATAAATTTTTAGGCACGTTTTTTTTAATAACTGTGTGATCATTAGAAATAGGTATTTGTATCAAAAACTCGACTATAAATTAAATTTAATATTTAAACACCAATTATTGCTACACATTTTTTATTTCGGCATTGAATTAATAAATTTATAAAAAAACAACTAACTAACTGAACTTCACGCCACTTCCCGGGGTAGGCAGAGAGAACCGATTTATAAATTTATTAGCTTACATCGATGACACATAGTTTATATATTATTTGGGTGTATGAGCTATATTATTCTAAAGTTTCATTAAAATCCAATTAGTATTTTTTTATGTGAAAGAGTAACAAACATCCATCCATACATACATACTTTCGCATTCATAATATTAGTAGGATATATACTGAAATAAATAAAGGTATACTGCGGAACCAGGCAATGTAGATTAACATTGTCCAGTACTCTTAACAGTTCCGACGTGATAGGTCACAGACACATTATAGGACATTAATTCCCTCAAAGACCGATTCTAAAAATATTTTTTTTTCATATAAAATATAGCCATCATTGTAACGAAAAAATGTGGTAAGGTTGTGTAATAGAAAGTGTTAAGAGTCAAAAAAGTTTTTTTTTAAATTAAAAACGTGTGGTTTAAAAGATGGTATAATAGAAATTACAATCAATCATTACAATCATCATTAAATTACAATTTAGCTCATAAACATTTTATTAAAGAGCTTAGGCTGTACCTTAACTAAAGCGAGTTAAAGACTACATTATCTTGGACTAAAATATGGATTGATATAAATACAGTAGTTAGTACTACTTGGTACCAAAAGCAAATCTCCTTTTTATAAATATTATCTTGGTAGTAGACTATTATAATAGGACTTACATAAGAACGTAAACTTTTATATAAATCTACACCGTTATTAGTTTGAAACATAATTCTGATTCGTAAATGAAATATGTTGGAAAATAAATCATTAAAATCGTACGTAATGTACATATTATGATTTTTGACGACACATGATAATATGTAAACAGAATTTAAAACATTAACATTGAAAGCGTGCTCTATACTAATTTATATCATTGTCACTTATTTGCACTTAAAAAAAAGTCCCAAACAATTATAATGCATTCTTTAAATTATTAATTATTGTTGTAGATATATATTAATTAAATTATTTGAATAAATAAGCGTTGCTATACTAATTATATTGTCAGTTCACTGTAACGTATCGCAACAACGTATGTTGATATATAAATAAAAAAAATACACACAACTTTTCTTCCAGCTTACTTTGTTTAAACAAAAACAAAACCAACATGCATACAAATATTCCTTGTAACACCATTTACATACGATATCAAGACAGATGTCTCCGTCCAATTTGAATATTTAAAGTTATTCCAACGAATGAAACGCAATTTTTTTCAATTAAGTTATTTATCAGTGAACAAGAAAGCCAAATGTATATTGTAATTTCGTGACCGGTGCTATAGAAATGCCATAAATATTCCCAATTAGTATCTGCCTGAGTACTTACTGAATATTATTGGGAGTACTGCGTATATCTCAATAAAACGTACGTTTTGATTGTTTTTATAGATTTACACGTCATTCCCAGCCCGGCTTTATTTTTGGCTGAATGTGATTGAAGGGGCATGCTGCCCCTTTGACTCTGCCTACCCCTTCGGGGATTGTGGGCGTGATGTTATGTATGTATGTACACGTCATTTAAAATGTATATAGGTTTAAAATGTCGGTATGTTTATACCTACTAAAAACAAACAAGGCATATTTATATTTGTTATATACATTTTAATTTTTTCCTTTTTATTTGAACTCCATTAAATTTTAGAATTATTACAGACATTAGCCGCAAAAAAAAAATATCTATCATTGTGTCAAAAAATAGTTTTTTGTTTTATTCATAGAGCAGAATCCAAATTACTTACTTTACGAAATAAACTACAATCAAAGAAAATTAAAACAAATATCAAATAGATATATTTAAAAAAAAGATGTCCACGGACACTTTGTGTTTATAACACAATATTATTTACAAGTATTATTTCACTTCCAGATGTTTACATTCATACATCTTTGTAAATTAACACCCAGTTATTGAGTCTCAATTTTGGACCGTGCCCTGTGAATTATACATTTCAAAATTCAATGACAACTTAAGGACCGTGGTCGTGTTAAAACATTTAAGTTTCCATAATCACTAATTGTTGTATTCAATTCGATACGGGTCCCATGGTTTTTGATTCAATTCGAGTAATCTTTAATAAAAATCCCTTTGTACATTTATATTTATATTTTAAGATAATGTAATAATACATCTTTTTCCTTTCCATGACTATTATGGTCATGGAAATGTCAACAGAAAACCACAAACGCGCCTTTTTCCCATCTTCCTAGCGTTATGTCCCGTGTTTAGACGGGGTCCGCTTAGACCATGATCCAGGATTCGGCGAGTCTGGTAATTACATTGAAGCGACTGCCGATCTGACCTTCGTAACCCTAAAATAGGGGGACCAGACAATGTTTGGATCATGGTTACAAATCCAAAGTTATTTGAATTTGCAGGTTTCATCACGACGTTTTCGTGCTCGGGTTAGAACCCGCACTCCTCGGTTAAGAGGCGCGTGTCCTTACCATTGAGCTACCACCGCGCCTTTGTCTAACGACGGGAATAATTTAACCACGCCGTCCGGGTAAGGAAGACGAGGTATGTGGGCCTTCTAGTGCTCTCTGAAGCAGAGAACCCCTTTCCATGCTGAAGCGTCCGCCTCACTACACCTCGCGGCACCTTTCATCGGTAGAGTGATGCTATGAGATCCACTATTAAAGCTACCACAGTATCATCACCGACGTCCTGCCTTAGAGGCAGGCTCCACTTGCTCCCTAATGACATGACATGACAAGTTTAACCAAACACAAGTCCTTCCTTGTCCGGCGGTACGGAGAAGCGTGCAAGGCATGCTTAAGCAAATACATACCTGCTTCATCGAGAATTAAATAAATATCCGACGACATCACATACATCGATCTGACTCCGAGGTAAGTAGCTTAAGCTCTTGTGTTATATAAGAAATAACAGTGGTAATACAAATATATACTTAAATATTAGATATGGCTCGAGGGCGCATTCGGTAGTGACCCTGCCCCATGCGCCAAGAGTTGTGGGTTCGATCTCCACCCAGGACAAACATTCGTATGATGAATACTTGTGTTTGTTCTGTGTCTGGGTGTTAATATCCAAAATTTAAGTATATACTTGTAATACCACTGTTGATTCTGATATTCGTAACACAAGTGCTTAAGCTACTTACCTCGGAGTCAGATCAATGTATGTGATATCGTCGGACATTTATTTATTATTATAAAAAGGAAAGATTTATAATGTATGTATGTAACGAATAAACTTAAAAAACAACTGGACCTATTTAATAAATCCTTTCACTATTAGAATGCTACATTATCCTTGATTAACATAGGTTCGAATCCCGCTAGGGGCAAATGTTTCGTGTGATGAACATGGACATTTGTACTCGAGTCATGGATGTTTATAAACGTATTTAAGTATGTCTATCCGTTCACTTAGTATCCATAGTACAAGCATCAGCTTAGTTTGGAACTAGGGAATTGGTGTGTCAGTCTGGAAGATTTATTTATTTATTTATAGGCTATAGTACCTATATTTTTAAAAAAGATAGGTTAGGTTTGAAAATAATTGTCAACCCGTGCGAAGCCGGGGCGGGCCGCTAACGTTTAATGATTTGCATCGTCATTGTATCGTAAGTAGTTTACATACGAACACAAACAATTAAAACCAAGTTAACGATAAGTAACCCTCAGGTGTTCGACATTGTACACATCGGAAGGGTTAAAAAAATATGTAAAGCTTCATTACGCATTTTTAACGACTTTCTTTCAATTCAATATTCTATATAGAACTATAAATAATAAGCTAATTGCTCTTCCCAGTAATAAAAGCGATGGGAACAAAAAGCTCAATAGTCCGGGAGCTGATAGACTTTTTAAGGCACCGTAAAAATAATTTTTAAGCCTTTTGGATTTATAATATGCGTATAATAGAAAAAATCTTGTTAAGTAGCGGCCTTAAAAACTATATAGAAAACAGCTATTTTTATTTAAATATTCCTCAGGTATTGTAAAAATATTACCTATAATTTCAGTTTTAAGTAAGATACAAACAAGATACAAGAGAACTGAAAAAATTATAATAATCTGTATCGTAATAATAATCATCGTGTCTTAAATGTATTTCAATTAGATTATTTTATTAAGATCCTGTAAATAATCCGACTCTTTATTTTTTATGTTGTTAAATACAAAGTGTTTGAGTCATTAAAACGCCGCAAATTTTTTTTCTTAACAACCAAAAACCTACTTCTTTAAGCTGTCTATTTGTTCTGCGAACTTCGCTTTTTTTCTAAGTCAAAAATAAATGTCTTGTCAAATATATCTACCAGCTCCCATACTATACAAAATTTTTTTTTTATTAAACAATAGTAAATGTCAGATAAATACACCAAAGTACTTATATACATATATTTATCCTTGTCTATTAGTTTCACTAAATATTTTTTTTATGGTTTTTAAAACTTTTAATGGTCCACATACAATTTGACTTTTTGCATATAAGTACAGTTAGTTTAAAAAATAAGTATAATATACCAAAGTTACACTACTCGGTAGTAGTGTAACGGTGTTTCTTCGTATTTTAGAAACAATTATTTTTACGGCCTAAGTTATTCATCGTTTTTTTTATCCGTTGAAACTACATCAGATTTCATAGACTTAAGCATCCATGTCCATTAAACGAGCATATGATTCGATTAATCGAGCCCAAACTCGATTTGAATATTCGGTTAAACTCGATGCAACTATCATTGCAGCGCAAATAACCAAATTCTTTGAATCTAATGCAGTAAAAAAAAATCCACAGACTGCAGATCTGGTATCCATTTTTGTGAGCGTTTGTTGTGCTTTTGTTATTTCTTATTTTAAAAAGTCTAGTTTGGTTCAAAAATAAAGAGTTAAGAGGGAATTAAGAGGGAATGCTGTAAGCTGGTGTGGTTTTTTTTATAATATACATAGACGTAAATATACCATCAAAATATACCTAGATATGTAAAAAATATATAAAGCGAGAGCAGTCAGATGAGGCATTTTTTCAAGTATTAAAGTTTTTGAATCTTAAGCAAGGAATAGGTCTTACAACAACATGATATAACAAACCCTGCGTATACAGGGTCATTTGTAAAACATCAACAACCTCGCAGGAGTAGATTACCAACATAATAACATAAAAAACATTTGTTCTACGATTTTTCTTAAATGGACAAAAAAAGTTGAATTTTCATACAAACTACATCAGCTGTTGTAGTCACTTAGTATGGAAAGCCGTTTTTTTATCTCGGTTTAGGAAAAGTCATAGAACAACGTTGTTGTTTATAATGTCAGTAATCAAATCCTGCGAGGTTGTTGATGACCCTGTACATGACGGTTTCCAAAAACTTTCCCTCATTTCCCAGTCATCATATTTAATAAATACATACATACGTACGGCTATAAAATCTACGCTATAGGTTTAGTACATACTTAGGTTTAAACATAAACCATAAATAATTAAATAAATATAAATACAATAAAATAAAGTAGAACGCAAGTTTTGGTATATAATAAAAATGTAACAGCTAATACAGCAATATTTCTAGATATATGTACATAATTTAATACAGGTTAAAAAACTAACAAAATATGTTTACGAGTTTCACCCTATCGGCAATATTAATACTTATTTTTTTGTAAAGAAATTGTTTTTTAAATAAACTGACAAAATATACTTTCTACAATATGTCATATTATATTTCTGCAATAAATGTCAATGAAAAATTCAGCTTGCTAAAGTAAATACTTATTACTTCTTAATAATTTTGAGGAATGCGTCTACATTTTTTTTCTTTTAAAATATATTATTACTCTCTATGTTATTAAAAACTACTAGTTATGTCCGTGACTATGTTTATCTCGAAATGTATTCATGATATTTAGACCATCTATACAAATAAATAAAATTGAAATGTCTGTTTGTAAGGTCAAAATAATAGGTTTTTTTTCATGCTTATACGATTGTTTGCACGATAACTTTGCCTACAAACAGTTCAATTATTTTTTTGCCTATCTGTCTGTCTGTTTGTTTCAGATAATCTTCAAATTGGCTGAACCGATTTTTATAATATTTTACTACCGGGTAGCTTTCCATGTAAGGAGTAACTAAGGCTATTTTTCCTCAGAAAAACACTTGTGAAATTGAAATTCTTGAACGAAGGCACGGGTACCAGCTAGTAATAAATTACAAAAAAAGCATATTCTGGAACATACTTAAATATGTTTCATGTTGAAATTTGACAGCATATTAGTGCAGCACATTCACGGAGTTCCCCAACAAATTTACAGACAGACTGACAAACAAAATTATTGTTAAAAACCATTTAAATGTTAGTTTTTATTTTTCATCTAATTGTCTGATAGGTATATGTATATACATAGATGCATAAAATATGTGTCAATATAAAACTAGAAAGTTTCAATATGAAATTGGTAATAATAATCAATAGAAAAAGGAAGAAAATGACGACCAATTAAATTTTAATTGTGGTGACTAATAATCTTTGAGTTAAATAAATAATAATCGGCGCTCTTAAAAATAATGACCACACTTGAATTACTGCAGAGAGTATTTGGCAAAGAGATAAATAATTAGGTTTCTATGTTGTCAAAGAATCAGTTATATTTAGAGATTTACTTTTAGAAGAATCAAACGGATAAATGACATAATCTTTCTGACTTCTTGGTTCGTTCATCATATTCGTCTCAGCCAAATAAGAAAATTCTTAATCATCTAGCTATAAAAATATGCTTTTAAATCAATTTGAACAAGAAACGTCCGGGTGTGAACACACTTCTCACGTTAGGCGTTTGACTATTACCATTGAATTAATATCGATCTATAGTTTCATATATATAATATTGATACATACTTTACAAAGTATATTAAAACACACAAGGTATAACTAAGTTATTATTAAAATGCACAGCATTGAACAAAAAATAATAAAAAATATCATGCAAGTCAACAAGGTTGATATACTACACGCGATTTATTTCATGTTAATAGCAACTGGTAACATTTTTTTCTAAATGCTTTTAATACTTTTTATCATTGTAACCTAGGTATACTTTTTATAATTTTTTCACATTTGTGTAATCCTACTTGATAATGGGTGATAAATTCACATAAAGGACATGAGAAAGAATAGTTAGAATTGAAAAATATTTCCTTATGGAATAATTAAAGCGTGACATTGAATAAAAATTGTTTTCAAAGGTCAAGTATTTTTATTATACAGCTAAGTTAAGACTCTTGCAATATTGACAATACAAAATAAATATAAAAAAATGTAACTTGAATAATAAGTGACATACCCATTTAAAAATATCAAATATTCACATAGTAAAAGATAAAAAATGACCCAATTTATCTGCTTGAAAATCAATAAATATCCACATAGTTGAATAGCACAGCCGACACGTTTCAGTTGTTTGAATTTTAACAGTACATTTATAAACTTCTATCACAGACTTCTATGAACTGTCAAGATGGAATGATGACTATAGTAGTTGTCAAATACCATATTAAAAGGTAATGTTATCAATTAAGTGGCTACGCTTGTACGTATGAATCACTGCACTAGAATAATCATAATATTATAATGTTTTACCGTAAAAACCTAAAACATGCATGGTTGTGCACAAAACTGTTTTCAAATATATAACAATATTTAGCATAAATATAGCAATTTAAATTGAATTCTCATTATTGCCGCCAAAAAAACCAACGAATATAAATCGTTCTCATTAAAACCTCACAAATTAATCAATAGTTAATTGGGTCCAGCATTTTTTAAATGGAACTAAATTTACAAAAGTGCAGAAAAAATTGATTTGACACTAAACCTATACAAAAACGCGGAAAAAAAAAATTATTTGACACTAACCTTTTTCCATTTCGCCTCCTCCTCTTAGTCGCGTACACGGTCCCCAGCTGGCTCGAGTGGGGCTGCGGCGGCGGCCGGAGCAGCCCGGTATCCGCGCACCCATCCAGCGCGTACCCTGCCTGGCCACCCCACCCGCCGCACAGCTGCAGCTTCGGCTCCGCAGCTATCTTGACGGCCTCTACCCCACTATCATCGAGCCCAAACAGCAACCCCGTCTGCAGAGGTTTCGGCTCTACTTCGTTTAAGCCTTTCTTCAAGTCATCTATCGGGAAGTGGACCAGCGGTTTCTGCTCGAAGCCCTCATTTAACTTCGTCTTGATCGGCGTTATGTCCTCAATTCCGTATTGGAGGAAGGCGGTCAGAGGTTTCGGCTCCAGAGCTCTGTCATCGATCACAGCGGTCTCTATTGGCTTCGATTTGATGTCGTATTGGTGGTAAGACGTCACAGGTTTCGGATCCAGGACGCCTTCATGGACGAATGGTGCTTTAGTCGTTGTTTGATCCGGGTTTGTGTTTTTGATAGCCGTTGCTGCTGTTGTGATAGGGCTGTTGGTAAATTGGTAGGTAGAGGCTGGCTTTAGCTCCAAGATTGCTCGTTCTTCTATGAAGAAACTGGATGCCACTACGCTTGTTGGTTTGGTTGACGTTTGAACCGCCGTCTTGATGTCTGTTTCCACAAATTCTGGCGCCTTGTCAAGGCTTGCTTGGAGATTAGGATCAATCTCCACAGTAACACCTTTTTTTGCAACAAAACCTGCGTAATTCTCAGGATAGTCTTTAATTGATTCTGGTATTGTTTTGGCAGCTGTTTCGGCTAAAGACGCGGGGTCATCGATAAAAAATACTTTAGGCTCCAGATTAATGACTTAAACACTGATTTTTTTAAATTTTTAATCTGCTTTTATTGATCTCTCTCTTGGTTAAATTTGTAAATCATAGTTCAATAGTAAATTAGTTTTGGCTTCGAAATTGTAATCTCGCTTATATTTCTTATTGGAATCTTTTTTTCTAGTTGGAATGTACTATTTTTTTATTGGTACTGAGCAATAGATCACACTGTCATTTTATTGCACTTATGTTTAATCAAGTTGATTAGCATTTAAACTAATTATATGAAGAAGTCACTTGATATTTGAGCACTGATAACTTGTGTTTTAATAATTTAACTATGTACAAATTCACACGATTATAGCAATATAGTTATAACAGAATTTAATCTTTGGCTATTTGTAATTTAACACATAAAATTCACTGTTTATTAAAAAAAACTCAAAAATCTTTTTGATATTTAGTGAAAGAAAGCTTTTATATTTCGAATGTTTTTAAATTAAATTTTAAACTTTAGTAATCTATTGTCAGATTTATTTATATTTAATAATATAACGATATGTGAATTCTTCAGTCTAAAAATTACCCTTGAAAATTTAACACAGAAAACGGTTTCAGTGATTTTTGGAAGATTTTTGAGCCAAAACGTACGGCACTCACACGAAAGGAATGTTAATTGGAAGATTCGTTAGAATTCAATAAAATCACAAATTCACTCAGTTTGTTTTCGTTTTAGTCTTTATATAACACGCCTTGTGATCACCACTAGAGGTCACTATTCTGCAATCGATATCTACTCGAACGAAACACAAACTTTCAGTTGCTACTTCAAAAATCCTATGAGCACCTTCATCATATTAGGCGTTTACACACTGTTCACTGTCTGCGGGATCTGTCATGTCACTTTTCACTGAACACACAGTTGGTACTCGGCCTTTTTTTGTTTTTTTCAAGCGTTCACGTGTATTTTTGAGGTTATGTACCGTATTCCGACAACGCGTGGCGCTTACAACGAGCGCCCAATGTGGTTTGGAAGCCACAATCCCCTAGACCCCTAACCGAGGTGGGCGGCGCCTACGCAGACCACGCCTCGAACCCACCATCCACCAATCACCGCAGCCCGGCATCTTCAAAGCGCGCACTGGGACGTATTGAGTGACGTATATTTTTATTTTTCCGAACAATTGCAGTTTCTTTTGCGCCTTTTTGGTTTGCTTCGGTCTTGTTTCGGATCGCGCGGTGACTGTTTGCCGTATGGCTCCCGAAATGCCAGTTACGACGGTGATGTTTACGCGAAAGGACAGCTTGGCATTTCCAATGTAACGGGTGGGCTATAAATATTTTAATATCGTAAAATCTGAAATTACAATGACTTATGGAGCTTTAAAGAGATTTATATCGATCTTTGCTTTAAAATGTGGACTTGGTAGACGACTGAACCGATAATTTTTGAATGTTACTAGAGACGAAAGATTTATAAGAAATTAAATTATCATAAATTCATTTAATACTTCCAAATAGGATAGTTATTTGATATTTTTATTTTTATACACAAATAAAGAAAATTATTGGTCCAAAGTTATAAAGGTTTACTTTGATAATAAAGAAATAATAGTACAAGTAGCAGATTTGATTCATAATTAAAAATGCATCAAAACAATTGTTTAAGTTAAAAAATTAATCAATAAAGGATTTCCAATTTTTTTTTTTACTTTTTTAAGTAAAAATATAATGGGTTAATATGTAGGTACATTTTAGCAATTTATTAAATAGCAGAGGATTTTGAACTAACGCGTTAGATTCGACGAAAACCTAATTAAAAGGCAAAAATTCTTTAGTACCTACTTATTTTCAAATGACAGTACTCTTTGAAATTAAAACTTATACTTATTTTTTTAAAGTCTTAATTCAAAAGCAAGTATTGATTTTCCCAAACGCCGCGTCATTTTTCCCTCGTCCTCAGTACGTCCCGCGGCGTCAGTGGTGACGTCGCAACATGGCCGCCGGGAGGGGGCGAGTTTTCGCATTTTCCCCTTGTCCGCCAACACAGGCGGACAATGGGCCACGGCTTTTATATTTATTTATATTTATATGTAATTAAACGGCCTTTTCGAAGCTCAGTGACATTGTATTATATGTATTTATATTTATTTTCATTAATATCTATTTAAACGAAGTTTTTAACTAGTGACTTATTAGACATATTGTATTAAATTGTGAAGGCATTATTTTGTATTGTATAGAAAGTTGTCATAAGTGTTAAACTTAAAACTAATATATACATTTTCTGATCTCTGATTTCAAGTAGGTATGAATATGTCATATTTACTTGTAAGATGATAGAAGCTGATACAAACAGACGGTCAAACCAATTGATTGTTATCACAGCACTAGAATGTTTAATGTACTGTGTCTGTGGCTAAGTTATAATTAGTTTTTAAATGTGTATGTATGTATATATATGCTAGGCATTATTTTGATATACATGTAAGCTATACCAACTTACTTTTTACAAAGTTTCATCAAAAACTATTCAGTAGTTTTTTACCTTAAACAATAAACAATTATATATCCTCACAGCCATATATTTATTTACCTTAATATTGAATACTTAATGGACCCATTTCAGATAGCTCTTAACAATTTAGATACCTATTATTTAGAGCAAATGTATTTAGGAGGAAACATAATTTGGCACCTGTTTACTTAAAACATCAAAATCAAAAGATCCTTATTATAAGCAGTATTGCTTATTAAACTCAGTCTAAAGAACAGATGATGAATTATAATATACAAAAAAATATTAGGCGTGGGCGCTAATAAATAAACACAATGTTCTTTCATGTACATTTAAACACGGGAGAATCATATTCTTACCAAAAAAATATATTATAATCTACAGTTGTTTTGCGTGTGCTAATAACAAATAATAATAAATAATAATAATAAATTCTCAAGACTGACACACCAATTCCCTAGTCCCAAACTAAGCTTATGCTTGTGCTATGGATACTAGGTGAACGGATAGACATACTTAAATACGTTTATAAACATCCATGACTCGAGTACAAATGCCCATGTTCATCACATGAAACATTTGCCCCTAGCGGGATTCGAACCCGCGACCCTCGGTTTTGTGGCCAGAGTCTCTGACTGTCATTGACTGTCTGAGGTCTCAGTCAGTCAATATACACTCTAATATACATACAAACTTTTATATACAAAAATATACAAAAATAATAATATCAGTAAGATCTAGGTATATTAAGATTTACACACCACTAATAAAATGAAGAATATACGACAATCTAGATTAAAAATACACAATGTATTTTATGTGAAAAATAAAAATAAAAGTGGATTGCTAAACAACATATTTTTTTATACTTATATATACCAATATACCAATAATATACCAATGGTTGACATTTCCAATGACTCCTCCAAAACATTTAAAAAGAAATTGATCCATTATGACTGTTCTCGGTCTACAAGCACACAGATTAAATAAATAAATATAAATAAATAAATATCAGACTACATCACATACATTGATCTGACTCCGAGGTAAGTAGCTTAAAAGCACTTGTGTTACGGATATCAGAAACAACAGTGGTATTACAAATATATACTTAAATATTAGATATTAACACCCAGACACAGAACAAACACAAGTATTCATCATACGAATATTTATCCTGGGTGGGGATCGAACCCACAACTCTTGGCGCATGGGGCAGAGTCACTACCGAATGCGCCATCGAGCTAGTCAAAGAGCTAGATTGACACCTAACACTGATTTAATCTGTAAACAAGTTGAGTGGGTATTAAATACATTATATTTTATGTGTTTCTATAACTTACCTTAAATTTAAATATAAATATTAATTAAGCTGCTTAATATTAATTTTAGTCTCGTTACTGGAAAACAACTGTTTTAGAGAATGTTTTGTATACATATAATTGGCGATCATATTTAAACTGTAACCTCTGTTAAACTTTATTATGAATGTGTATGTGTATTGCTGTAGGTGTACCATTTATAATAAATAAATAAATAAATATACCAAAATGTAGTTCAAAAGATTTTAATATGTTTCTATGGAGAGTATAAATAGAGTCTTTAAAATTTCTTCACCCTGTTCGAACACAAAACTATGATTTATGATAACATGTGTAGCGGCAGGATTCAAACCTGCAACTATTGGTTTCGACTTCTCTTGCCACTCACTATGAAACCCTTCAACGGATTCCCAATCCCGCGACGATACCCTGAAACCATGAAACATCAAGGTCTAACTTATCGAAAGTATTCCAACTGATTCGTAAACCCCATAAATTAAATCAGTTTCCTATATAAATCAGAACTAACAGACCATTAAGGAGACCCTTGCCACAGTGTAGTTTAATAACAGTGAAGTCACACGTGATCAATTGTATGTCTACTATCAGTATAATAGTGTAATTTTTAATGATAGACACTTATTTACCCTGATTCAAATGTTGTGTGACAAACTAAATTGACTGGCCCGTTGGTCGAGTGGTCAGAGACCCTGGCCAAGAAACCAAGGGTCGCGGGTTCAAATCCCGCTAGGGGCAAATGTTTCGTGTGATGAACATGGACATTTGTACTCGAGTCATGGATGTTTATAAACGTTTTTATTTTATAACTAAATGTCTGATCTTTGCTATAGTACGCTAATCCAATAGAAACAATCAATGAAAAAAAAGCACTGCACTTTTATAAGCTCATAAAAGCTCATAAAGAATAAGCAAAATTCGGCTGATGCTATTTAAATGCATCTGATGGAAAAAAGACATGACATAAAAATCCAACTGACAACATAAAACTATTTTTTTTAACAAAGAGTTTAAGTTATAAACAATTATCGATACGCGTGATCAAGTTTTGAAGGGAGACACTCTACTTTCGTTATTTTCACTGTGCCCACGATAGAAGATTAGACCGACCCATAAACTGTTATGGTGGAATAAAAATCTAAGCAAACTATGCTTTTTACGATAATATTGTAAAAAGTATTTCGTATTCGGGGATTTCGGGGGCGTATTTTTTGATTTTTAACTATTTAATTGATGCAATAAACTAAGGGTGTTAAATAATAAACAAATACAGACGATTAATTATAATGATTATATCTAGCGATACGAAATTAAGTGTCCACACTTACGCACACCCGTAAAAAAGCTAAACTACGTCTAGATGGGTAACCAAGTGAACATATTAATAACTTACTCTAGTCCTTAGATTGGATGGACTGTTTGAAAGATGATATGAGTAAAATGGAAGTGGATAGCTTGATGACGGCTGACCGGGACGTATGGAAGAAGAAGACATGCTGCGCCGACCCCAGATGAACTGGGAGAAGGGCAAGAGGATGATGATGACACTAGTCCTTAGATCTAGGTGCGTACATACATCTTTTTTCAAATCTATATACCTACCGACATATACCATTTGTTAGACTGTGAAAGAAAATATCGTGATGAAACCTGCACATCCAAAATAACTATGAATATGCTCACATAGGCAGCCGTTCCATTATATTTACTAAACTTGCAAAATCTTGAATCGAATTCCGACTAAGCACGGAGTAAAATGCTAGGAAGATTATGCAATCATCTCTATACCAATTTATTGTGTGATATTTTAAGATAGAGTAAGATTTTCCTCTATATCTATGTATAGAGGAAGATTTTTATATAGAGGAAGAACTTCCTCGATACTAACGTATAGAAGAAGATTTTCAGATAGAGGAACAACTTCCTGTATAATTCAATATAATTTCCAATATATTGAGGAAGATTTGCGGATATAGAAAGATTTTAGATAGAGGAAGATCTCCCTCTATACCAATATATGTACATATATAGAAAGATTTGACACATTTAGGAATATTTTCTTCTATACCAATGTATATGTATTTTTTAATAATAATAATAATTTATTGCCAACAATGTTTACAAAATGCGATTTTTTACACTACGGTCACTACACTAAGCATTGGCTTGTCTTGCAGCGGCCATTAGACATTTACTACCAACAATTTTTTTTGGACGCACGGTTGGTACATTATAAAAGTTACAGGCTAATAAAGTACTTAGAAACTACAAACAAAAGTTAAGTATTTTTTTAAATATAAATAATAATGAACTACTCTGTATCTTTCTCTAAGATTGTGTTATATGTGTGTGTGTGTGTGTGTGTGTGTGTGTGTGTGTGTGTGTGTGTGAGGGCGGAAGTTTAAGATAGTAGGTTTTCAGTTTGAGCATAATTCACTTACTTCAGAAATGATTCAATAATATGTAGATAGTCAGAGATCACCAACCGTTGCAAGTAGTTTCAGCAATGTTATTGTTTACTCGTTCGGTAAACAAGCGGGCCGCGGTTATGATTTGTGCGGCCCCTCCCGCGGCAGTAAATCACGCCCGAATTGCCGAAACTCACGCATTTCACCGATGTCTACTTTGATTGGGGTCGGCGCAAGAGTGGAGAGGGAGCGGGAGTGTAGATATACTTTTTTCAGTTCAAAATTGATGACGCGTTTTTGTTTATTGTCGAAATCGTAGTGAAATAATTAGGGAACGAGAATACATTTGTACATACTTTAGGCTTTCAAATCATACATAAACATTATTATGACCGCAATTCTAGAAAGAGCAGTAATTGAAAAAAAGATAATATTAGCCAAAAAAAATATTGATTTGGGCTAGATGGTGAATTGTGAAAGAGAAGTGACTAGTCGCTAGTTAATTTTAAGACTAGGTTTCAAACATTTTTTTTTTTTAAATAGAGTAACAAGTATATTTTTCACTGTAGAGTTAGTCAGGTTTTGTTGAATAATAAGTCAATGTCTTTCATTTTTAAACATATTAAGAATTTTTTTGTCAATATTTATATATTTTTATTCAGAAATACATTATAGCAAGATACACCTATAATTATTAAAAATGGAGGAGCGGTGGTAGCTCAATGGTAAGGACACGCGCCTCTTAACCGAGGAGTGCGGGTTAAAACTCGGGCACGTACCTCTGGATTTTTCTAATTTATGTACGTATTTATACCACTAGCTCGACGATGAGGGAAATCATCGTGATGAAACCTGCAAATTCAAATAACTTTGGATTTGTAACCATGATCCAAAAATTGTCTGGTTCCCCTATCTTAGGGTTACGAAGGTCAGATCGGCAGTCGCTTCAATGTAATTACTAGACTCGCTGAATCCTGGATCATGGTCTAAGCGGACCCCGTCGAAGCACGGGACATTACGCTAGGAAGATGATGATGATGATGTTTATTCTTCAACTAACAAGTTTTCTGACTTAGGCCAAACACCGAATAGTAAAATTTTAGGGACAAGTGAGTTAGTAAAAGCTGTATAATTTTTTTATTATTTGAGTGTCGTATATAAGCAGTAACTCCCGCTCAGTATGATGTCACCTCCATGAAAATTAAAAAGCCCAATTTTGGTACGTTACTATAATAAATGTAGCTGTTGAAAAAAATATGGCGTCATAAAATTGCAAATTTGCGTCATAATTTTTCGGAAATAATTTACTAGCATTGTTAGCCTTTTTATTGTATTCAATTTTTTTTTTAGTTAAAACAACATAGAAATACTTTTAGAATTACTGGATAATAAAACATTTTGCGCATAATTAGGAAAAAACAGCACCGCTATTTGACATTCAACTTGGCATAATCCTTGATTGGAGTACAAATGGGCGTGTTCATCACACGAGCATTAGCTTTTAGCAGGTTTCGAACCAAGCCTTATTTCAAAGCAAGGATCTCGAATCACTAGACTAAGTAGCCCATCGAATCGCAGAATGTTCAAACTTTTATCACCTTTACTATTGTAATTATTTTATGATACATTTTTAGTAGTTTCTCTTTTGTTATAGCAGTTATAAAAATGTCTTAAAATTTTAACCTTGTTATTTTAGGATTAAAAATGTAATACAGAGGTAATTAGTATATTCTGGGAGTAATTAGTATTGGTATAATTGGTAGTAGTTACTGCAATAAAATTGTAGTTTTATGGTTCGTAAAATATGTCTTAAAATTACTACTTTTTCACCATTTTCTATCTAACCTAACAATTGCAACTCCTTTGGTCTCTGTTATACATTGTACTTACACACATATCAAGCCCGTAATCCCCGAAGGGGTAGGCAGATACCAAGGAGTAATTTGCTCCTCAACCACAATTAGGCAATAATAATGTCGAGTTGTTTTTTTTTTCATTAACCTGGAAGTTCCACTGCTGGAAGAAGGTCTTCCCTAATTTTATCCTCTTATGTCTGCCCCAAGCCAGCTCCCAGTTAGTTATTCAATCCTCGACTGGCCTGTTGGTCGAGTGGTCAGAGACCTTGGCCACAAAACTAAGGGTTAGGGGTTCGAATCCCGCTAGGGGCAGATGTTTCGTGTGATGAACATGGACATTTGTACTCGAGTCATGGATGTTTATAAAACGTATTTAAGTATGTCTATCCGTTCATTTAGAACCCATAATACAAGCATAAGCTTAGTTTGGAACTATGGAATCAGTGTGTCAGTCTATCAGGAGAATTTATTATTATTATTTGTAACCAACTCATTCCGCCATCGAGTAAATGGCTGGCCTGGGCGCCTTTTACTATCAGTCGGTTCCTGATGCACAATTCAATACCATTAGTCAAGGTTGGTAAATTTTTACCAACATAGGACTTAAAGATATGTGTTAGTATAAACAGCTTATTTATTTACTAGCAGCATCCTACGGTTTTACCCATGTAGTTCGCGTTTCCGTGGGAATACGGGGATAAAATATAGCCTATGTTACTTGCTAATGAAGTAGCTTTCTTTTGGCGAAAGAATTATACAAATCGGTTCCGTAGTTTCGAAGCCTATTCGATACAAACAAACAAACAATCAAATCTTTTCTATTTATAATATCAGTATAGATAAAACTAAAAACTTTAAACTTAAACATATTTTGTACTATTGAATAAGCAACTAATATATTATATCTTCGATTATGATCTCGCGATGCTGGCTATAGATAGCGTCCTGCAATTTGATATATCACAAATTGAAATGCTGTATACAAGTCTGCGCGAAGTTATTGGTCAAGTTATCAAGTTTAACAAGCTATCGAGGTTAGTGGCACAGCTGTCTTGGGAATTAAGATAGAGCGAAATCATGATTCGATAAGACAGTTTATTTTCACAGGAAAATAATAAAGTGATTGGAAAAATTTAACTATTAAATAATAAATAAATAGCTGACTACAACACATACATTGATCTGACTCCGAGATAAGTAGCTTAAGCACTTGTGTTACGGATATCAGAATCAACAGTGGTATTACAAATATATACTTAAATATTGGATATTAACACCCAGACACAAAACAAACACAAGTATTTATTACACGAATGTTTGTTCTGAGTGGGGATCGAACCCACAACTCTTGGCGCATGGGACAGGGTCACTACAGAATGCTCTATCGAGCTTGTCAAACTAAACTAAAACTATGAAGTCCCGCTTATTATTTTTCTTCCTAGCGTTGTTCAAATTCCGCTTGAAGCATGACCATGAAATAACCAGATGCGGCAATCACGATTTTTTTTTAATTTAAACAGCAGAATTGGAACGAAAAATTAAATTGAGTTAGGTAAATGTAATTTATAAAAATTAATTAACAAGTAGCTAGCTTGTTATCTACTTATACATACTTGCAAACACATATACCATTAATACACCATTAGTCGCCTTTTACGACATGCTAGGCAAGGGACAAGTTGGCACATTATTTTTAAGTCTCACACCAACATAAAACAATAAAACATATGAAATTCCGCCAGAAAATAAGCTTTCGCAACTACTAGCGACATCTGGGGACTAAACTTAACACTAGCATAAAGCTTTATTTGTGCTTTTAACCACCCTTACGGCAATAAGCAAAGTTAGGTGAGAAATCAATACATAACAGTGGGTCAGTCTACATACACTGAACTTGACAGCTTTGTGTTTATGTTAATTTGTTGATGATTATGATTGCCCATGTTAGCCTGGAACTTAAAACGAATGTACTAACAGTGTTTCCTACCTTACATGTCTTAAAATACTTATTATGGTCATATATTACATATTCTTCTATATATATTACATATTAGCTGACCCGGCGCACTTCGTAACGCCCCGTTCTCAGATTTTCAATACCCATTTTTTTTTCAGTGCAACTTTCTTATTTTTTTCTTTCATAAGAACCTTCACCTGATAATAACAAACACAACTAAAAAATAATTAGCGAAACTCGTTTAGCTGTTTTCGAGATTTGCGCTTAGCAAGACATTCAGCGATTTATTTTTATATTATAGATAAGGTTAGAATCACTTGTCTCTACTTTTAACAATTTTCCGCCTTTTGTATACTACTGTCTAAATAGGATCAAAAGGAGCTTACTGTTTAAGCTCTGTGTATCTCTTCGAGGATTTAAGGTATAATTGATACCTAATCATAACCTTATTGAGATAAAAATCAAAATTTATCGTAATAAGTAAGAGTAGTGAGCTATTACTTTTTAAAAAGTTTGTTGCGTGTTAAGCGCAAATTACCAAGCTTAAACTTTTGCCAGAAACTTAAAGCTCTTAAGACTATTTTACTCAAAAAAAAATATAATTTAAAATATTTATTTCGTATTTTTTCTTTTGTACAATAAACTAAAAATGATGAAGATACAGCGCGTTAAAGTACCGCATGAAGGCACTAGGTGTATAAAATGTTGCTGTCCAAGTGACATAAAGCGCTATATTTCAGATCTTTGGAGCGCTGTATCTTTATCATTTTTCGAGTATCAAATAAAGCAAAAAATAATTATTCAATTTTTTTAAATAATCTATTCACTAACTAAAAAAAATTTTTGAGAATAATACCCCATTTTTTATTTGAAATGAATAATAATAATTAAGAAACTGTAATATAATATTAACTATATTGGTCCTAAATTAATGTACATTTTTAGTAGTATCTATAGTAAAAAGAGGCTAGGCCGATGGGCCTATGGGATGTGTAGGCGATGGCCTACATATCACAAACCCAATACCTAACACAGAATTAGTCGCCTTTTACGACATACCAAGAACAGATACAATATTTTCAAGTCCCAGACCAATATGAGATAATTGCTCATACGAACCATGCACCAACAAGTCTCAAGATAATTGCAGGCACGTGAGTGCACTTATTGTGTCTCTATTTGGCGAATGTTAATGCACGCCATCTATGCACCGGCTTATATGGTACGACACTTATGTGTAAAAGATACCATAACCACTATATTAAGGTATTATTCCTTAAGCGGATATGGTAGTTGCACGATCTGATATTGTTATTATTAAGTGAGCAAAAACGGGATGGGTTAGATGGAAAATTGTGGAAAAGTAGTGACAAGTGGCTAGCTCGTCATCTACACAATCACATAACCAAAACCCGATAAACTATTAGTCGCTTTTTACGACATGCTAGCCTAGAAACACAGTTGGCATTTTATTTTTAAGTCCCAGAGCAACATGGGGCTCAATAAAATATGTAATGAGTATTCTCATGTTTGACTGACAATAAGTGACTAACGTAATCCTGTTTCATGGTAAGCTGTCACCATTGACATTTGGACATGGACATTTGCAGCACCAGAGAGGTCTTACAAAGGCGTTTCTGTCTTTGCAGGGGGTCGTGCGTCCGCAATTCTCATTTACCGAGAAACAATTAAGTGTCGTCAAATATTGCCACCTCACAGGTGAGATATCTGTGTCTAATATATACCTACATTATTTAGTAATCGTTCGTTAAAAAGGCTGAAACACATTTTGGAATTGTGCATAATCAAATTAGTCTAAGAGGAAAAGTTTCGCAATGAGAATAATATATTAAAATTAAAGAAAACCATTCACTTTGACATTTTATTTAAAAAAAAATGCAGCAAAGAATACACGTCTTTGCGTTTTAACATTTTTAATTTAGCAAAAAAACAAAGGATTCTCCAAAATAATTCAGTATAAATAATTTGTAACGACCCAAGACCACAATAACTTTAATTCGATCAATTTCATCGAAGCATTCTTGAAACCTTATTTAATTCCGAATTCCGAACATATGCCACGGGAAATTTCACCCATAATCGATCCTAATTCGAATCGAATTTAAATCGAGATAAGTCCGAATTTTTTTCGACTCCGGCGCCGACCTGAGCTGTCAATCAAACTGCGGTGCATATTATTATAAAAGGTATTGTATTCGGAATGAAAAAAAAGCCGAATTTCGTATTTCGGCATCGACAGTTCGGTGCTTTGGGGTTGAATTGCGAAATAGGAGAACGGGATTTTTTTAACAAAAACTTGAAAAATATATATTTTTTCTTATTTTTTACTGTAAGACTAAACTCATCGAACAAATAATATCGTCCTTTTATGAATACCGGAAATCGTACCGACATTAAATTTTTTTAGAAAAAGTTAAATTTTAAAAGCAATTTGAATTTGGATTCATGCCTAATTATTTTGTGTAATGACTTAATTTAGATAAGAGGTTTACAAAGTCACTATTTATATGTTATTCATACATTAACTATTAGACAAATTGCGTTTCACAAATTAAAATAATAAAATCAAACTTAAGTACAAAAAAAAAAGTGTCAAATTGAGAACCTCCTCCTTTTTTAAACGGTTAATAATTTTTGATGAAAAGAATACATGGATTTGTAATTTCCAAAACTTAGAAGAGTATTATAACTGCTTTGAGAATAGTTACAGCATAAACAATTTTATTTGAAAACAATTCAAACTTTTTAATTGTTTACCGATAGTAAATTAAAATAATGCTCTCAATTGTCATTCAAGATGCAAACTGTACAGTTTCCTACATATATCTATCGCGATTCGTCCTTGACGTATTTTTTCGTCCATTACAAACGGCTCTGTCCCGAGGCGACGTAATTGTTCGTCGGCAAGGCGGGCGACGTAAAAACACGCTTATTACGGGCGGCGCTCGTTTTTTTAAAAATTAGACTTATCCCTAATCTTATATTGACACGGTAATGAGACCGAAATATTGTATGGAATTGTTTGTGAGAAGTGTGGAGACGGCGGTAGGTGGATCTATGACAAAAAAAGAGCGTGTTTGCAATGTAATCGTCGGATTGTCTATCCAAAATAGGATCATTATCATCTCCCTAGACCATGATCCAGGATTTAGCGCGTCTGGTAATTACGTTAAAACGACTGCCGATCTGACCTTCGTAACCCTTTATAGGGGAACCAGAAAAATCTGGATCATGGTAACACATACATAGTTGTTGGAATATGCCGGTTTTTTCATGTTTTTTTTTACCATAGAGCTAGTGATATAAATACGTACATAGATTTGAAAAATCCAGAGGTACGTGTCCGGGTTTGAACCCGTACCTCTTGGATATGAGGCACGTGTCTTTACCATTGAGCCTTTTACTAAAGCCACCACCGGTCTTTTTTGTAATAGGCAGGGAAATCAGACAAATTAATGTGGATTACCCACAGTGACGCATATAATTTTTTGAAACTATTATTATTTACCCTTGTGGTAGCATGTGGACGTTTGTATTTACTTCTCGCATATACGAAGCTACTATTTTGATAGATACCTACTAAATAATACATACATAGATAACATCACGCACATAATCCCCGAAGGGGTAGGCAGAGTGAAAGCGGCAGCAGGTCCCTTTAACCACATTTAGCCTAAAATAAAACTGGGCTTGGTTAAACGGAAAATTGTGAAAAAGCAGTGACAAGTGGCTAGCTCGTCGCCTACACAATCACATACCCAAAACCCGATATACCATTAGTTGCCTTTACGACAAGCTAGGCAAGAACCACAGTTGGCACATCTTTTTAAGTCCCAGACCAACATTAGACAACTAAATAATCTCCCCCCTTATGTTAATACCCAAAAAATGCATGTACCGACATCTCCACATGTACCTCTATGCCCGCATCTTAGCCACCGGACGGATTTGGTTCCGTGAAACTAATCAGTCTAAATAAGTAAATTGACGAGAGCTCACGCGATACGACGGACAAACGCACCGACCGATATCAGACGCCTTTAGATAACTCCCGGCTTATGAACAGACCGTATTAGTTTCAGACTTTTAAGTTTTACATATACCGCTTTATAGCTTATATGTATCTTTAAATGTAGCATATGACGTCCTTATTTCACTCTCATTGTCTCCTTTAATATTTGTCAGATTAGTTAACCTTGTCAGATGCTTCCAAGGACCACATTTGTCAGATTAGTTAACCATGTCAGATGCTTCCAAGGACCACATTTGTCAGATTAGTTAACCATGTCGGATGCTTCCAAGGACCACTAGTTATCTACGGACCACCGGTTAAGGACCACTGTCTAAGCCCATCATAAAGTCAAAATACCAAAAATGTTTTCAAACTCATACACACTTCGGGTGACCGAGGTGTTGGTATTTCGGCTGCTTTCTTGCAGTGACCGGTCCGGAGGCCCAAATTCTGAGGATTCGTATCGCTGTCGACAGGAGTCGTGAAATGCTTTTCACGCACTTATTCCTAGGGTTGCCAGATAGAAACTTATAAAATCCGGGATAATTCCGGGAGTCCCAGGCACCACGCCGCTTCGCTTCGGGGTGACGGTATAGCATACCCCGGGTCATCTTCCTAGCGTTATGTCCCGTGCTTAGACGGGGTCCGCTTAACCATGATCCAGGATGTAGCGAGTCTGGTAATTACATTGAAGCGACTGCCGATCTGACCTTCGTAACCCTAAGATAGGGGAACCAGACAATTTTTGGATCATGGTACAGCATACCCCGCGTGAAGACGAAAAAAAATGGCTAAAAATGTCTTTTTCTGTGATAAGAAATCAATACAAGTTATCTTAAACTAATAGGTTTTTGGAATCCGGGACAATAATTACTAGACACGGGCTAAAACGCAAAGTTACGGGACTATCCCGGATTTCCCGGCCATCTGGCAAGCCTACTTATTCTATATACCGTTGATCGCAGTTGTGTTGCAGCTACCTATGCCACGTTTGTAATAATATTTTCAATCTCTTATCGACAATGTAAATGTTCGTATGTATGTACCTACTGTGTGCAATGTCATAAAAGTTGCACTCTTTCAACCTTAATCATAATAACATAAAAAACAATCAAACAAAGTATGTTTGTACGTATTTATAATTTTAGTTAGCCTGTAGCGTTGTCAACTATACACCTATACTAATATTATAAAGAGGAAAGATTGGATTGTTTGTTTGTATTGAATACGCTCCAAAATTACTGGACCGATTTAAAAAAATCTATCACCAATGGAAAGCTAGTTTATCAGCGAGTAACATAGGCTATATTTTATCCCCGTAGTCCTACGGGAACGGGATCTACGCGGGTGAAACTGTGGGGCGCTGCTTTTCAATATGAAGTAATAATTCCGTTAATGTTGTTTTTTGTTTTACAGACATTCAAGGTTTTTTTTTTAAATCATCAAATGTGATAACCAAGCATGCCGCCATCTTGCGGCAATCATTCTTGTAAAATTATTAAAATCATTTTAAAACTGCGATTTCGATCCTTACATTAAAACCAACGATAGTACAAAAATCTACATGTTTTCGTTACATTTACACAAAATATAGATACATACCATAACAAAACGCACTTAACTTAAAAAAAAACGTTTTTTTTTTCATTTTATGCTCATTTAAAGTCAAATTTCATTAAACACGACTCCGTTTATAACGGTCAGTAATTCAATAACACGAAGGCAAATATTTTAAAACAACTATTAACTGCTGTTGTTTCAATAAATTGTTTTCATTAACCCGTGTTCCGTGGTTGTAAGGTCATTTTGACCGGCAATATTATAAATAATAATAAATAAGTGCACCTTTTATTTTATACCTGGTCCTGCGAGTCGTGTTCATTTGAAGTTATTGATTGTATTTCGAGATACCTATATGTCCCGTGTTAGTATGGGACTCGAAAATAACGTGCCTAGCTTCGTAAAAGGCGATTACTTGTGTGATGGAATTGTATATGTAATTGTGTAAGGCTACGAGCTAGACACTTGTCACATTTTATTCATTAACCGACTTCAAAAAAAGTGGAGGTTCTCAATTCGTCTGTATGTATATTTTTTTTTTTCTTTATTTTGCGATTATCAATATCAGTCCCAATATAATATTAATTTCTTATTATTAGCTTAACTTAGTTTAACGGGTATTTGACTGAAAAGGAATATATGAGGTCCGTAAGGTAGATTACAAATAAAAAAATACAGTAAATATGTGATTGTGTAGGCGACAAGCCCCTCGCCAATACATTTTCACAATTTTCCATCCAATCCAGCCCAGTTTTATTTTTGTTATGTGGTTAAAGGGACTTGCCCCTTTGACTCTGTCCCTCTTCGGGGATTATGGGCGTGATGTTATGTGACATACATAACATCAACATCAACAAAATATACATATACATATATATGTAAATGTATATTTTTCTTGTGTCACACAATACGACTATACAACGCTCTCAAAATTATACTTTATATATTCATCTTCCTAGCGTTATGTCCCGTGCTTAGACGGGGTCCGCTTAGACCATGATCCAGGATTTAGCGAGTCTGGTAATTACATTGAAGCGACTGCCGATCTGACCTTCGTAACCCTAAGATAGGGGAACCAGACAATTTTTGGATCATGGTTACAAATTCAAAGTTGTTTGAATTTGTAGGTTTCATCACGATGTTTTCCCTCACCGTCGAGCTAGTGGTATAAATATGTACATAGATTTTTTAAAATCTAGAGGTACATGCCGGGGTTTGAACCCGCACTCCTCGGTTAAGAGGCGCGTGTCCTTACCATTGAGCTACCATCGCCCCTCCATAATTATACTTTATATATTATAAAAGACTTAATAGGATCGTAAGAACTGTATAAAAAGGATCATGAATATTGAAGAACACTCGCTTCTTCAACATTTATGATCCTTTTCAGGTGTGTAAGGATCGTGCCATATGGCGTTCGGTTCTCTCTGCCTACCCCGCTAGGGAAGTGGCGTGAAGTTAATTAGTTAGTTACATAGTATTTGTCGGCGGCAAACCTCCTTTTTTCAAAATGTGGATGTATTTGATAAAACAAAAAAAAGCTACACGTGTACAATATTTTATAATAAATATCTCTCTAACCAATTGACTAAATATTATATATTTTTTTATTCTAGGAAACATTCAACAAATTGTTTATCCTCTACTTCTTACCGTTATTTACCGTACTTATTAGGGGTCTACTCAGACCATGATCCGGGATTTACCGAGTCTAGTTATAACATTGAGGCGTCCGAGTATTTGACCTTCATAACTATAGTCGAAATCTATTGTATTCTGTTATCCCAAACCAATTTAAAATAAATAATGACTGTATACTACTTTTACAATGCGCTTTTCGCAACTAGAATACCAAACATCAAAGGCAATGCCAGCCCGCCTACATCGAGACTATTTTTATACCAATCCATCGTGCGCAAAAAGCCTGCGCACTGTCTTCATAAACAGCGCGTCAGATGCGCACGCGCAGTATATCAACAGTAGTTCATGTAAATGTCGCATCGGGTATGAGTATGAAATTATTAATCGCATGTGTTTGTCTGTGTTACTGGTGTTGTGGAAATCGGGTGTATGAGGAAAAGGATATTTTATTGTACAGAATGACTGGTACTGTCATTTGTTACGATTGTAGTAATACTACTAAAACTACAAAAAATAATTACTTAATACATAAATAAAGCAATTGCATGTGTATTCTGGTGATGAAGGGAGTTTGAACCACTGGTCATTAATATAAATATTTTCAAGTAACAACGAAGTGAATCGAAATTGCCCAAAACTGCAGCTTTATTGCACGGATGCACATTTGTACTTCCAAAAATCCCGTCAGTGTGTGAGTGTTAAATGTTTTATGTAATATTAAAATCAATTGTATGTAAAACCAAACAGTTTTACACATAATTATCCAATACATTGTAGCACCTTTAACTTTGAACTGTTATTAAAATGGTTACTCCTGGAATATACACTTATTTTGCAATTAAACTTAACTGTAATTAGTAAAGCTCAAATTTTGAAGTCAAGCAACGTTTTACGATTACTTTAAGTAGGTAATTCTACTGAAATTATAGTAAGTTACTTAATTTTTCTTGGAGTTGTTGCAACTCGATGATAAGATACACGTCTTACACGCGCGAAGGCTTTTGGTTCAATCTTAGTTTTTGGGATTTTTCATATTTACTTAAGTGGAAATATTGGTTTTACTTTTGGCTAAAACTTATTGTGCCTTAGGGCTCTGCCTACCCCTTCGGGGATAACGAGCGTGATAATGTGTAATTACATATGTAAGTACGTATTATCAAGAGTAAAAGTTCTGAGAAAACATACATGCTCATTTAACTATATGTAAAACCATGATCCAAATATTCTGGTGCCTCTAAGGGGTCGCTTCAGTGCAATAATCCGACTCTTTCAGTCCAGGACCATTGTCCAAGTGGACTCCGACTAGCCACAGGTCTAAACAGATGACGAATTACCCTTATCTATCCATCTACCTTAAAGATCATGATCTAAACAAACCCCAGAACAGGCAGATGACAAATTAACATATTTGTTAGTCTGTCTGCGACACACTCATCCCGCCAGCCAACTTTCGCGAAAGTAAATGCTGGGTATGCAATTAAACGCATTACTGCACTTAATTATATATCGTCGGGCGCATTGATATTTCTTTTTTCACTGTATCACTTCGCTAGTAATTAGCGAGTGCTTAGAATGCTCTCGTAGTTCCTAATGCGAATTTGATTGTTGCTATTTCAGTGTTGCTGAAATTAGCCAGGTTAATTGATCGCTACTTTCAAACTTGCATTGATCTAATGATGGATTAGCATGTTTTAACGAGTTTATTGGTAACTGTTTGGAATATGGTTCGTTAATTTAGGTGTAAATCAAAGTTTGTTTGTTAGTAATTAAGGAAACAATTAATGCCGTGTTCCTTAAATTGCCGTGTACGTTATTATTTTGAGGCTCAGTCGATTGAGATAGAACGACATCCCAGCTAATCTTTACAGATTAATAAAATCGATGTACAAGACACTTCAGTTTTGGTTGTAATGAGCAATACCAAATAAGAGTTTATTATTGATGATTTAAAAAAATATTTTCTTTGTACATATGTTTATCTGTTTGTTTGGGGTCATGTTCGAAACGGCTGAACTTATATTGACGGGTACTGTGGTAGATAGCTTGTGTTACAATAAGTATCTTATTACCTTTTAATAATAAAAGAGAATTAGGGTATTGCACAGACTATGATTTTTTTCTTTGTCAAATTCCACCCAGATGAAGTCGCGGGCAACAATTAGTGAGAATTGAAATCAATTAACCTAAAATAGAAACCGTCTTAAAACAGGTAAATACAAGAAATACATCTGAAAACATATATGTTTCTTGGTTTTTTTGCAACTTGATATTTACCGGAACTAATAGACAATTAATCACTCAGTAGAAAATTTGAAGTCAAACAACGTTTTGCGATTACTTTAAGTAGGTAATTTTACTGAAATTATAGTAAGTTACTTAATTTTTCTTGGAGTTGTTGCAACTCGATGATAAGATACACGTCTTACACACGCGGAGGCTTTTGGTTCAATCTCAGTTTTTTGGATTTTTCATATTTACTTAGGTTTTTTCTTTGTCAAATTCCGCCCAGACGAAGTCGCGGGCAACAATTAGTGAGAATTTAATTAAATTAACCTAAAATAGAAACCGACTAAAAACAGGAAAATACAAGAAATACATCTGAAAACAAAAATGTTTCTTGCTTTTTTTGCAACTTGATATTTCCCGGAACTGACTAACTAAGACAATTAATCACTAAGTAGAAAAAAAAAATACAAAACTATCACTTTTCAAGACCTCAAGGCTAGCTACTTGGGTGCTAAATAGGTTTAAGTTGTTATTAATCGATTTTAAGTGCGTACTTAAGTTGAACGGTCATTAAATTGAGTAGTATAAAGTACTAAGACTATATTTTTGACCCTAGGGCTAGTTTATGCATTTTAAAAGCTTATTTAACGCATTTTTTTTATAGAAATATGTATTTCTACAGCTGGAGGCAAAAGTATGATAAAATGCCAATAAATTATTGTTTAGTTTACAACAACTGTATCTGTATTCTTACGTATATAATAAACTAGCAGAGCCCCGCGGTTTCACCCGCATAGTTCCCGTTTCTGTAAGAATATGGGGATAAAATATAGCCTATGTTACTTCCGGATAATGTAGCTTTCTAATGGTGAAAGAATTTTTGAAATTGTCACAGTATTTTTTGAGTTTATTCATTACAAACATACACACACACAAAAATACAAATCTTTCCTCTTTATAATATTAGTATAGATGAAAAAGTGCTTCTGTCTGTCTGGTATTATTTTCTCGGCTGTAACGTGCCTTTTAAATATTTCTTATGAAATATTCACGTGTAAAAATTTGTATCCGTAGAAAAATCTTAGGCTATTTTGTTGTCTCGGAAGCATAGATAGATCCCGGCATCTTGAAGAAAACAGAATCTTGGAGTACCTATAGCGACAGGTACATGAGCGCAGAGCCGCGGGTAATATCTAGTATGAAATAAAACGTTTCGTTATTTCACAGAAGCGTTGTTGTTCTTCAATAAATAAATAAATTAATAAATTCTCCAGACTGACACACCAATTCCCTAGTTCTAATGACTCGAGTACAAATGTCATGTTCATCACACGAAACATTTGCCCCTAGCGGGATTCGAACCCGCGACCTTTGGTTTCGTGGCCAAGGCTCTGAACACTCAACCAATGGGCCAGCAAATGGTAAGGATATGCGGCTCATGATTTGTCGCTTAGTATCTGTCTAACCCGGAGTCTTGTTTAAACCTCTGGATTATACAAATTTAAGTATACATTTATCATTTTGCTTTGTTCGAGAGTTGTGGACATTTGTACATTAAAATAAATATGGAATCAGGGTCCAAGCAAGACATATCACTTTGGTCACAAAACTTAATTAACAGTCTTATGTTGAACCGCAGACACCCGGAAAATCAGGGCTTGCTGATGTTCCGGACACTCTATCCGAATTATACCACTAGCTCGGCGGTGAGGGAAAATATCGTGATGAAACCTGCAAATTCAAACAACTTTGGATTTGTAACCATGATCCAAAAATTATCTGGTTCTATCTTAGGGTTACGAAGGTCAGATCGGCAGTCGCTTCAATGTAATTACCAGACTCGCTAAATCCTGGATCATGGTCTAAGCGGACCCCGTCTAAGCACGGGACTTACATACTACATACATAACATCACGCCCATAATCCCCTAAGGGGTAGGCAAAGTCAAAGGCGCAGCATGCCCCTTCAACCAAATTCAGGCAAAAATAAAGCCGGGTTAGATGGAAAATTGTGAAAATTTGGTGACAAGTGGCTAGCCTGTCGCCCACACAATCACATACCCAAAACCCGATACACCATTAGTCGTCTTCTACGACATGCTCGGTAAGAAAAACAATTGGCACATTCCTTTTAAGTCTCAGACCAACATGGGACAAAATGGGTTGGGACATGGGTTATTATTCAGTTTAGTTAGAAGTAATAATAATCATTTATTCCTCACCATATACATAAACAGGATACAATTCTTAGTAAACATAGGATCTGATGGATTATGTTAGGCTGACACCTGAACTAGGACAGGTTTTTTTTTTTTCCAATGACAATGAAACAATGAAACAAGTGCATTGAAATTAGGAAGATAGCAGTGTAATATCTATCATAATCCAATGCATTGCGAGTCATATTACATTAACAATTGCCACCAATCTAATCTAGCCTGTAAACGAAGAAAACAAACAAATTATTTCACAGTTACACATCCATAGTTATTATACTAGTGTTTTTCTATCCCCTAGTTCCTGGAGGACTCACGACACCGTTTTCTATGACCGCATCCCACGCAAGGGAAAGTGGAATAACGTTTTGATACGCTTCATGGCATTATAAAACAACGTCCAACAACCAATAGGAAAAGGAAGCTAAGACATTATTAGCATTCTGCTTGCTATAGCCACTTCGATCATACATATTGGAATAACAAAAATACATACATGTCATCATATCCGTAATCCACGAAGGGGTAGGCATAGTGAAAGGGCAACTAACCCCCTTAATCACATTCAGCTAAAAAATAAACTGAATAATGTTAAGCAATTTAGAGACGGGGAAAACCAATACTGAGTTTAACACTGGATTATCTTGCAACAAACGAATGGTTTTATATAAGATAACGGAAATAAATAATTAAAATCCTAAATGATATTGTAAATCATACGACACTTAAATTTTTCGTTCACATCTTCAATAAAAAAGCGATTAAATACATTCATATATTATAAAAATATATTAATATAAAATAAATACATGATTTACAGTAAAAACGGTCAACAAAAATTGGTCATAACAGTTTTGAACAATATGATAATAAATTAATAACTAACTAAACTTCACGCCACTTCCCTAGCGGGGTAGGCAGAGAGATTAATAAATTAATTAATAAAAAATAATAAATTCGCCAGACTGACACACCAAATCCCTAGTTCCAAACTAAGTATATGCTTGTGCTATGGATACTAGGTGAACGGCTAGACATACTTAAATACGTTTATAAACATCCATGACTCGAGTACAAATGTCCATGTTCATCACACGAAACATTTGCCCCTAGCGGGATTCGAACCCGCGACCCTCGGTTTTGTGGCCAGGGTCTCTGATCACTCGACCAACGGGCCAGTCAACGGGCCAAATACGAGTAACTTTTTTATATATATGCTGAAATAACACGACATATTTACCATGTCATAAATATTTATATATCCCTCTATAGCCCATAATTTTGAACCTGTCCAATAATCAAGATATTTAAAAGTATTAAGGGTATTAAAACAAGAAGATGGACATAGCATTTAGCTGTCATATAATAGGATTAAAAATAATTACAAAAGTGTCATATATTTCACTACGCATAAAATAATCCGACCGAATCATGTTTTTTAATAACCATATTTTATCGATGCTTTATTTTTATTTAATAATCGAAAGTTTGCCTTTAGCCATATATAAATATGCTAAGCTTCATACAATTATGACAATATACTGGTC
Source organism: Glyphodes perspectalis (assembly GCA_951394215.1). NCBI lineage: Eukaryota > Metazoa > Arthropoda > Insecta > Lepidoptera > Crambidae > Glyphodes > Glyphodes perspectalis. The sequence goes on from OX596219.1 coordinate 12,440,404, forward strand.
ATAAAGAAACATTTTAAATACCGCCTACGTTGTGTCTATATAGACATACTCAAAGGCTAGTAGACTTGGTAACACTGTGCTTCGCAACTAAATTGCACTCAGGTGTGTTCAAAATGAGTTAGCGGACGCCATCTTGGTAGAACGGGGTAAATTTCGAGAATTATAACTCTTGGCACCTCATCTGCTGCAAAAGAGAAATCTATTTGAAACTTTAAAATGCTGTCTTGCGTTATATCATTTATACTATCTGTGTCCGCGGTTTCACCCGCGTCTATGGTAAATATTATATAGCCCATAGCATTCCTCGAGGAATGAACTATGTAATACTGAAAGAATTGTTCAAATCGGACCAGTAGTTCCTGAGATTAGCGTGTTCAAGCAAATAAACAAACATACTCTTTACTGTTAAATTATTTGTATAGATTAGGTTTAAAGTAATATAATATTATTATAAAGTAAGGTTGAATATGTGAATTTTTTTTACAAAAAGACAAATTCAAGAATATTTATTTAAATTTTAAAGTTGTCTACAATGTGTTTTTTTTTTCGAGAAAAATAAAAAAAGGAATTATGATTTACGCAAACTTAAACGCACTTTAAACCTTGTTTCATGAAAATTGTTTGCGCTGTAGAGCGTTAACTCAACGAGCTATCGCAATGAGTTTTACCTGAGTTACTTACTAAGTTAATGCAAAGATTGTATTACCACACGATCGTACATCACCACGAGCCGGAGTTTCTTTTATTAAAAATTCGCATCGCGTACACCTCACCTGCGCACCGCCATTACACACAATCAATATCTTAATTATAACCATTTTTATTAACCGACGCGTTAGTTTCGCGCAAAAGTGAAAAAAAAATAAAATAAACATGTTACAGTTGGGGTTCCGCTTCTCTGGCGAAATAAAAAAACGGCTAATTACTTTAACAAGTTCAACTTTTGTTCGAATTAGTCGATAGTTTTAGTTTAACATGCACAAGTTAAACAGATCATAAAATTATTCGAACGAGTAGTAAAGTGTACATAATTGCATACAACATTGACTAAGACGTTGCATGATAAACATTTGTAGTGTTCAAACTGTAGTTACTTTGACAAGCTGCTTGATCAAGTAGTTGCACAGAGCTACGAAACATAAAGCTTAGGGTCACAAGTTCAAATCCCGCATCACAAATGTTGATATGAAGAACATAAGAACATGGTCGTTTGTTCTCTCAAGTTGTGAATTTTTAAGAAGATAATTAACTTTGTTTCTTCGCTATCTAGATACAGTAAATCACATAATCTAGTTTAAAGCACTCATCCTATTTTTATCTATAACCAGTCTGCAAGTCGGAAGAATTATAAACAAAGGAGTAGGTACAAAAAAGCGATACGACATACTGTCCACCCAAAAAAAAAAACGTTTTGTCTCCGATGGATAAAGAAGAATTAACAAAATCCAAGAACAAAAAAAAACCAACACTTTTTAAACCTACGGAACCACCAACCTGTCAATGCCAAACTCACTCTTGACAGTATTTTAAGCATTATTAATGTCACCGTCACGTTAAAGCCGGTAGTGCCAAATTAATAACCCTTCAGAAGGAAGATCTATTGATGTAGACACAAAGAACGGGGCAATTGATTTAGTAATTCCATTGTGCTCAAACCAGTTTGCTGTAATATAAATGGCTTGCGGCCTGCTCTTGTATCTGTAGTAAACGATTAGTACTTTGTTACGGCTGTATTACTCGACTAGACTTATTACAAGTTAGATCTTATCAAAGGATTATACGAATCAAGTACTTTGAATTAACAAAAATCTTAAAACTATATAAAAAAAATGAGCGGCTCGGAATACATAGGTACTTGAAAATTTTTTGTATCAAGTGTAGCGGCTAACCCGTCGGCCGCATGGGTTTGATGATGACGATAGTAATTTGTAGATAAATTAACATTAGACTATTCTATTATATTTATCTGATTATCTGAATACATTACATACATTGATCTGACTCCGAGCTAAGTAGCTAAAGCACTTGTGTTACGGATATCAGAATCAACAGTGGTATTACAAATATATACTTAAATATTGAATATAAACACCCAGACACAGAACAAACACAAGTATTCATCACACGATTGTTTGTTCTGGGTGAGGATCGAACACACAACTCTTGGCGCATGGGGCAGGGTCACTACCGAATGCGCCATCGAGCTTGTCAATTGTTGCATATAGGAATTATTTGTGTATACCGACATACCAATCCTTTTGCGTCATTCACGCTCATTAAAAAGAATATAATTGCAATTTCACACGCATTTTGAAGTTAATAAAAGACTGCCATATTTAGAATTTGACATTCTGCATCTAAACCAAATTTCGTATTGTCTCCTAGCATATGCCACAATGCAATGTTCGACGACAATTGTATTCAAATCAAGCGAATTTAAAAATTTAAAGGTTAATGAAGACTATGGTATGACACCTTTTCGTCTTAATACGAATTTTCGAGTACATTGTTACAAAAATATTTGAGACTATTTACACATTCATTAATTCTGTTTACAGTGAAAGCGCTCACCTAAATGGTAGAAACATGAGTGTAAGATTAACGAGTGTTTTTGTTGTGTTTGAGTTAAATTTTCTGACTGCTTTCGAGATAACGAGCCTTTTAACACTATTTATTACAATATTATGTACATTTTTTGAAGAAAACATGTCAGTGTATAACTTGGCTGTAGGAATTTGTCGCAAAAAGACGAAATGTAAACAGCTGTGATGTTGAATTTGCAATTCTAATAAAGTTCAGAGATCAAAAGTTCGTATTTTGTTGTCATTCGATTTATAGCCTCGTTTAGGTAATCGACTGCCTTTTATACAATGCGGGGAAACAATTTTAATATTATGATAATGAAGAGGTTTTTTCTAGAAAATCGATAGACCTGAGTCGGGAGTTTTCAAAAACAAATATTGTTGTATTGTTAATAAGCGAATCGTGTTGATGTCTAAGAAAAGGGATTATGATTTTGTAGTCGCATACTTTTATTTTAAACTAGTTTTTTCCTGGCGTTGCTCGCAGCATTAACTGAAGCGGTGGTAGCTCAATGGTAAGGACACGCGCCTCTTAACCAAGAAGTGCGCGTTCAAACCCGGGCATGTACCTCTAGATTTTTCAAATCTATGTACATATTTATACCACTAACTCGACGGTAAGGGAAAACATAGTGATGAAACCTAACTAACTAACTAACTAAACTTCACGCCACTTCCCTGGCGGGGTAGGCAGAGAGAACCGAACGCCATATGGCACGATCCTTACACACCTCACTCGCCTCTTCAACATTTATAATCCTTTTCATACAAGCTCTACAATTTTTATGACTCCTAACATCACCTTCTTTTAATACACGACCAATCTGGTCGTGGTAGGTGAGCCTGGGCCTTCCGCGGCTCCTACATCCTTCCACATTCGCATTGTATATCTGTTTAGTCAATCTTTCGTCATCCATTCTTTCCACATGTCCGAACCACCGGAGCATGCCTCTTCTTACCTTGACTCCGACGCTGTCCTTCAGACCAACTCTCTTTCTTACATCATCATTCCGAACGCAGTCTGTGAGCGATACACCGCAGATTTTCCGCAGCGCACGCATCTCGACCGCGTTTATTCTACTTTCATGCTCTTTCTGCCATACCCAACTCTCGCTTCCATATGTTAGCGTAGGAATCAGCACCGCATTGTGTATGGCGAGCTGGGCCTTCTGGCTTAAGATTTTGCTGCCTAAAAGTTTTCCTAACGCTCCATTCACCCTATTCCCTGCATTCACTCTTCTTTCTATATCAGCGGAGTACCTTCCATCTCTACTAAATGCAGATCCTAGATATACAATTTCATTCACCTGTTCCAGCACTACATCGTCAACCGTTATCCTTGTATCCGTTCTGGTTTCATCTCTTTCAAACACCATAATCTTTGTTTTCTTCGCATTCAAATGTAAGCCTCTCTCCTTGCAATCATCTTTCAATGTTGTGACTAGTTGCTGCAGATCCGATGCCGACTCTGCTAGAAGTACGGCATCGTCCGCGTAAAGCAGGCAGTTCACAACCAGGTCACCCATACGCACTCCAACATTCATAGATCTAATCCTCTGGAGACAATGGTCGAGATATAGGATAAACAGCAGAGCAGACAGCACGCATCCTTGTCTGACACCAATATTGACGTCAAACCAGGGTGACAGGCTGCCCTCCACTTGCACGCATGCCGTACATCCCACATAGGTGGACTGCGCAGCACGAAGCAATGCTCCATCAATCCCATATCTCGGCAATATGTCCCAAAGGTCCTTTCGTACAACCCTGTCAAAGGCCTTCTCCATATCCACAAAACCGCAAAAAACCCTCTGACTTTTGGCCAGATGCTTCTCCACGATGTTGCGAAGAGAGAAAACTTGATCCGTGCATCCTCTACCATTCCGGAAACCTCCCTGTGCCTCCCACAACATTCCATCAGATTTCACCCTCATTCTCCTCTCAATAATCTTGCCATACACCTTTGCTGCTAAGCTGATCAAACTGATGGCTCTATGGCTGGCACAGTCCATACGTGACCCAGCACCCTTGTACAGAGGCACGATAACTGCCCGTCTCCAGTCCATTGGGACCTTTCCGTTTCTCCAGCATAGATTGCACAAGAACCAGAAAGCGTCCTGGACGCTAGCGCCACCTAGCTTGATCATCTCCGCAGATACCTTGTCTATTCCCGCGGCCTTTCCACTTTTCAGACTTCGTATCGACCATTCAATCTCATTCATAGTGATGTCTTCATCAGACGCTGGCACCACAGAATCAGACATAGCCTCACTCTCAGTGCCAACATCAGAGACATACTCATACATTTCTCCAAAATATTCACTCCACCGTTCTAACACCTCGTTCGGGTTTGCAAGAATGTCACCAGCTTTAGATTTAATCTTACTCATTCCGGATGCCGACGAATATCCCCGAGACCTCTTAACCTCCCTCCAAAAGAGCTTGGAATTAGCCTCGAAACTATTCGTCAGTCTCCTTTCTTCATTCATAGCTACTCTTTCACGCTTCTCTTTCACTAAAGCTTTGGTTTCACTCTTGCAATAACGGTATATTTCTTTCTTCATCTCAAGCATACTTTCATCCATTTGCAAAGATGAGACATAATCAAGCCAGGCCTTCTTCTTTCTCGCTACGGAGGCTTTGACCTCCTCATCCCACCATGCGTCACCTTTCATTGTTCTACGTCTCCTTGCGCATCCACATGCCTCTTTTGCACTGTCCACCATGCTCTCTTTCAAAATGTTCCAGCAATCATCAACATCTAAGCCAGAAAGACTCGCATTCGCAAGTCTTTCATTGACTAAGCCTACATACACACTCCTTACACTTTCATCTTCCAGTTTTTCATTCCTTATCCTTTCAGTGCCTCCGCATGGAGTACGCACTCGCCAGTGCCTCCACTTCTTGAAAAGCCCAGCAAACCGGCATACTACCAGGTAGTGGTCTGTTTCAAGAGTAGGGCCTCTGTAGGCTCTTGTATCCAATATACTATTGCGGAGGCGGCTATCGACTAAAATCAAATCAATCACACTTTTTTGGTCATTCCGTCTCCAAGTATACGTGTGAATATCTTTATGACGGAAAATAGTGTTTGCCACAAGGAGGTTCCGTTCCAAACATACTTCCAAGATTTGCTTACCAGCATCATTCACTCTCTTGTCTCCATATGGGCCAAGGACTGCTTCATAGTCAGATCGCTTGGTGCCAACCCAACCATTCAAATCTCCACACATAATTATCCTCTCATTTCCTTCAGTCAGGTCCAGAATTTCTCTAACAGACTCCCAGAACTCCTCTAGTTCTTGGGGACTGGCTGAGCTTACTGGCGCATAGCCTGCAACCAGAAAGACTCGCGTAATACCCAGTTTAATACGAACCCAGAGGAGTCTCGGGCCAACTAATCCATAGTCTTTCACACCAGAGACTAAACGAGAGGAAAGCACTACTCCAACTCCACCGCTGGCATGACAATTCTGTTCCACACCAGACCACAGAGCCATCATACCACCGGGAAGCTCATCTGCATCGCTGCCCTTCCGCTTAGTCTCTGTCAAGCACAGAACATCCAGGCGTCTCTCATTCATTACGTCAATCATCTCATACATCTTATCTTTCATTCCACCTCTTACATTCCACGTGCCTATACGGCACTCTGTTCTCCTCGTTCCGCAGTGTCCGGCGTGGCGTGAAGGGTGGCGGCCCCCTTCGCCGCACTCGCCACTTTTCGCACCGACGAGGGCTCGTCGGTGCGCGTCGCATCGGGGGAACGCCCTACCCCGCTCTGCGGAATTAGATCGGTCCAAGGTTGCAATCCGAAATCGGACTGGCAGGAGTCGCGACGAGCACGCCCTTGGCACATGACCCCCTGCAAAACTAGTGATGAAACCTGCAAATTCAAATAACTTTGGATTTGCAACCATGATCCAAAAAATGTCTGGTTCGCCTATCTTAGGGTTACGAAGGTCAGATTGGCAGTCGCTTCAATGTAATTATCAGAATCACTAAATCCTGGATCATCGTCTAAGCGGACCCCGTCCAAGCACGGGACATAACGCTAGAAAGATGATGATGCTCGCAGAATTAAGGTTCCTGCCGATGTTCCTTTTAGGAGTTAAAAATGTTAAGCACCTATTGAATTTCTTGCTTAATTACAGCAGCGAAGGGAAAAATAAGAATAGGAAAAAGAGAGGATTTATTTTAAAATAATATGTATTTAGGGATCATTGAAAATTTAAATGAATGTAGAAGAAGCGAAAGGTGTGAGCTAGGATCAGGATCGGTCTACCCCCATGGGAAAAATCATGACAGTATGTATGTAAAAAGAGATAAACAAATGTTTATTTTTTCTAGTTTTTTGGCATCAGCAAATTATCCACTGCATTGTTGCATTATAACATGTACTTAACATAAAGTTATCAAATATATACCTTACTTAGACTTCGTAAAATCAAAATTTAAAAATATTCACATTTCATTTAAAGGCCTGCAATAATTATTTTGTGACAAATTTTATGAAATTTTTTAACAAAGACCACTTCTAATCATGACCCTCCGAGTGGGTCCAAAATCTTTCAAATGTAACGCCTATTCGAGTGCCGTCTTACTAATGAATATTTTTGACTGGCTCGATGGCGCATTCGGTATTTCGGGACCCTGCACCATGCGCCAAGAGTTGTGTGTTCGATCCCCACCCAGGACAAAAAATCGTATGATTAATACTTGTGTTTGTTGTGTGTCTAAGTGTTATTAAGTTATATATTTGTAATAGGTACCACTGTTGTATCTATCCGTAACAAAAGTGTTTAAGCTACATACCTCGGAGTCAGATCAATGTATGTGATGTAGTCGAATATTAATTTATTTAATGAAAAGACGTAAATACTAAATAGCAGAACCAAGACTGACACCGGTCTAAGTATATACAAAATACAGTTAGTTACACACGTGTCTTTGTAATTATATACGAAACACCCGCGTTATTAAATAATTGCCGACAAAAGACACATTTCAAGAACTATGAGAAACATGTCTTAGTATAAGGAGTAACCGCTGCAAGTGTTTCTGGTAAAAAGTTATCTTTTATCAGACACGTGATATCGCATTGAAATGTGGTCGATAGTACATTTCGAACGAAGTGTTTCTTGTTTTTGAACTTGGTATGTAGAGGGAGATAAGCTATATTTTTGACTGGCCCGTTGGTCGAGTGGTCAGAGACCCTGGCCACGAAACTGAGGGTCGCGGATTCGAATCCCGCTAGGGGCAAATGTTTCGTGTGATAAACATGGAAATTTCACTCGAGTCATGAATACGTATTTACGTATTTCTATCCGTTCACCTAGTATTAACAAGCTCGATGGCGCATTCGGTAGTGGCCCTGCCCATGCGCCAAGAGTTGTGGGTTCGATCCAGAAAAAACATTCGTATATTGAATACTTGTGTTTGTTCTGTGTCTGGGTGTTAATATCCAATATTTAAGTATATATTTGTTATACCACTGTTGATTCTGATATCCGTAACATAAGTGCTACTTACCTCGGGGTCAGATCAATGTATTTATTTATTTATTTATTTTAATTCAAATTAAACGGCAGATGCCAATTACAATAATTGAATTACATTAATTAATTAAAATCGAATTACAAATTAATAATATTTGGGACAGCACAAACATAGACACTCTCACACGTCCCGCTCACAGATGTATGTGATGTCGTCGGATATTTATTTATTTAATATATGTATTCTTAGCACAAACATAAGCTTAGTTTGGAGCCAGGGAATTGGTGGTTCAGTCTGGAGAATTTATTTATTATATATACAGCTAGGGTAATGTATGATTTTAACTTTATATCATCCTAGCGTGATGTCCTTTACTTTGTCGGGGTCCACACAAACCAAGATCCAGGATTTAGCAAGAGAAGCTACTTTCGTGTGCTTCAATTTGAGGAACCAGATAAATTCGATCTTGGTAACATTCAGAGTTATTTGAGTGTGCAGGTTTCAATTCTGGGTTGTTGGTACGGAGGTGATGTGCGAAGAGGTAAAACAGAATGATAAGGGCGATATATACCCCAAATGAGAGGGTTGTTAAACACGTTCGCGTTAGCAACCACAGGTCCAAAATGTTGCATAACGGCGCAACCTTTTGTTCCATACAAAATAAAGCAACGTGTAAAGACGTCGCGCCGTAAGACATACACCATGTAACCAAGCTACACGGCGCAACAAACTACAAAAATGGGATGTAATGCGGCGCAAAGGAGCTACGGTATATGAATTCACTCTTAAATTAGACGTCGGGCGACGTTCTGCCGAAATACATATCATAATCTTTAGGACGTCATAAGACGTTGCGCCGTTTCCTAAGCATATACTCACGACGTCGTGCGACGTAGCTCACGCGAACGTGTTAACTTTCATTGAGTTGGCTGATGTCGTAAGAAAATCTGCAAATTCAAATATAAATACAGATCTGTAAACATGACTTGATGGTTCACGGCTACGTGGTCCAATGGAAGTACTTAATGTAATAAATAATCCAGTCTAATTAAATCCTTGATCAGGCTGTCAGCGGATGCTAGGAAAAATAAAGGAGTACTCTGTCATTTCTAAGTATGTTTAACGAGATATTAATGTTTTAAAGTTAATTTATAAAGCTTCATAGCATAGCTTGTAATGGAACAGAGCCTTCAAGGTTCAAACGGAATGCCCACGACCGAACGTTTAGTATTGAAGTGCCAAAGTGACAAGCGAGCGACGCGTGCGCAGCGCAGATGCGCGTCTTGTCGGAACCGGTTGGGTTCCGCGCGAGCTAAGCAACGTATGGTCCGACGGATGGTGGATGGGTAACCATAACCATATTTAAAAAGAAAATAGATGGAAACCCTAGTATAGTTGGAGATTATGCAATCTACTGGACTAATAGAAGATATAAGTAGGCTAATTACGAAGTAACATTACTTGCTCTACCTCCTAGATCATTTTTTCAAATCATGGATTATGCATTCATAGTTTAATTGTTGCTGTTCTAGAGAGAAATTATGAAATGCGCAAAAAAATAGAACATTTCTGTGACTGGCCCGTTGGTTGAGCGGTTAGAGGTCCTGGCCACAAAACCAAGGGTTCTGATAAAGTAGATACAAAACACTGACAAGTGGCTAGCTCACCTACACAATCCCAAGTCCAATACCCAATAAAGTACACGGTTTTTGGATTCAGATAGAGGATTCCTCTAAAAAATTAACAAATTTCTGTCAAATTTCACGCAAGTGAAGTCACGGATTCCAGATAGTTTACATTATAAATGAAAACGAACCAATTTTCCCAACCAATGCAATAATAAGAATAATACAAACGAATCAATTCTCACTTCCTCGCCACGGACTAGTAAGAAAAGTAGGACTCCGCGCCACGAACTAGACGTTAAAGCTCCGCAATACTCCAATTTAACACACAACTAAAATCACACATTGACATAAGCGCTCCAAATCCAATATCTGGTATCCATAAGAATCTCACTCACACATGCATAAACGTGGCGTCATGCTGTAGTATGACAACGCAGGGTCCTTCTTTTTTTGCTAGTCCGTGTTCTTCGCCAACAAATATGGCATTATTTCTAATTATCACAATGCTCACCGCTCATTAATGTTCGATCGCTATCATCTGACGTATTTCTTCGCCTTTTAACTTTTGTATCCTTGCACCTTTTGTTGAATTTATAATTCGAACTACCATTTAATGAAACTCGTAGCTTATTCGCTATGTAACTGTAAATGAATGATGCAGTTAGCTTGGCGATTTAATCTTCTCCCATATATAGAACAACATGCGTATGGTCAGTAAGGTTGTATGACTAAAAGGGCCTTTGGGATCGTGGGGGTCAGAGGGGGGAGCCCCCTGGCCCTCTATCGTCCCCAGAGAAGGCGACTGCATGTGTTACACCCGGTCCGTTAGGATAGGGTACACAGCTGTCTATGTGGTCACACACACCACTCTAGGTGTTCTGGGGGAGAATATCACTCCCTCGAGATGGGCTGCAAGGCGGCAGTGCGCGCTGCGTAGACTTTTCAAGATGAATCCCGACAGTGGGCATCCCGTTGGTTTTGCGTTCGCGCCCGAAGAACGGCAGCCTTAAGGTTTAGTCGGTAGGGCTACAGGGCTATATTCCTCTACTTGAGCGATGAGGGGTACCGCGGGGTTTTAGTGGGTATACCCCGGCCATTTTCCATCCTTAGCTGGAGCAGGGACTCCAATTCCAGAGGCCCCCAGGAGTCCCACACACCACCCCTGGGGTTGGGTGACGGAGAGTTACGTATTTCCCCACGCCAAAAAAAAAATTGGCTACAGGGCTATAGGTTCTATAAGTCAAATATAGGTACCTATCTCTTTTGGAAAGCATATTACTGGTAGAAAATACTGCGTAAGGAGAATACAATTCTTTAACAAGCATTAAAAACTAGCGGTCGCACCTAACTTGAATCGAATAAAACTGTTTCTTAATGTCGAATGTTTTTTTTTCTAATTAAATATGAAATACATACATACATAACATCACGCCCATAATCCCCGAAGGGGTAGGCAGAGTCAAAGGGGCAGCAGGCCTCTTTTAGCACATTCTTCAACCACAACCACAAGAAAAGAAATATTTTATCATAAGGTCAACATTTTTATTACGGTCTGTTTAATTGACACCCAATATCTCTTATTTTACCCTCCATGTGGTTATAATGCTTTTCAAATACTAAATAATAGAATTAAAAAAAACTAATCTCTTTAACTTCCTACATTAGAATCCAGAAGCATTCAGAATTATTTTTTATCATCATCTTCATCTTCCTAGCGTTATGTCCCATGCGCAGACAGTCCGCTTAGACTATGATCCAGGATTTAGCAAGTCTGGTAATTACATTGAAGCGACTGCAGATCTGACCTTCGTAACCCTAAGATCGGGGAACCAGACAATTTGTGGATCATGGTTACAAATCCAAATTTGTTTAAATTTGCAGGTTTCATCACTATTTTTTCCCTCACCGTCGAGCTAGTGATAAATACGTACATAGATCTGAAAAACCCAGAGGTACATGCCCGGATTTGAACCCCCCTCCTCGGTTAAGAGGCGCGTGTCTTTACCATTGAGCTACTACCGCTCACATTAGAATTATTTTTATGATAATACAATTTTAAAAAGAGATTAACACTTCACTACCTTTAATAAAATCCGTCAGGTGTTTGTCTTTGCCAACAATTCTTTCTAACATTAAATACTTTTCGCATAAATAGCTTTAAATAATTGCATTCTTAACGGCGTTAGATCAGAAACAATAGTCTATATATTAACATCGCGTTTAAACACATCCTGTATTCACAGCTGCTAAGTTTGAATAGAAAAAGTAAATTAGAAATGCATTCTACCCAGTTATTATGTCAAGCCCGTACTGCATACGGAATGGCGGCGTTTTTAAATATTTTTCCAAAGAAATGGGGAATAGTGTTCATAATGACGGTCATTTAGTATAGTTGGATTACATTGGCTTTTGTGGTGGCTTACAATGTTGACGAGGGCTCAGGTCGTATTTGCCTATATCTATACTTACAATACAATATTGTAAAGAGGAAAAATTTGAGTGCTTATTTGTTTGCATTGAATAGGGTGAATGGAGCGTTAGGAAAACTTCTAGGCAGTAAAATCTTAACCCAGAAGGCCCAGCTCGCTATACACAATGCGGTGCTGATTCCTACGCTATCATATGGAAGCGAGAGTTGGGTATGGCAGAAAGAGCATGAAAGTAGAATAAACGCGGTCGAGATGCGTGGCGCGTGCGCTGCGGAAAATCTGCGGTGTATCGCTCACAGACTGCGTTCGGAATGATGATGTAAGAGAGTCGGTCTGAAAGACAGCGTCGGAGTCATGGTAAGAAGAGGCATGCTCCGGTGGTTTGGAAATGTGGAAAGAATGAATGACGAAAGATTGACTAAACAGAAATACAATGCGAAAGTGGAAGGATGTAGGAGCCGCGGAAGGCCCAGGCTCACCTACCACGACCAGATTGGTCGTGTATTAACAGAAGGTGATGTTAGGAGTCAAAAAAACCGTAGAGCTTGTATGAAAAGGATTATGACTGTTGAAGCGGCGAGTGAGGTGTGTAAGGATCGTGCCATATGGCGTTCGGTTCTCTCTGTCTACCCCGCTAGGGAAGTGGCATGAAGTTTAGTTAGTTAGTTTGAATAAGCACCAAAACTACTGGACCGATCTGAAAAATTCTTGTACTAATGGAAAGCCACTTTATCAGCGAATAGCATAGGCTATATTTTATCCCCGTATTCCCACGGGATCGGGAACTATGTAGGTGAAATTACGTTATAAAACAGTTAAGTCTTTTGCTATACGATTAAGTAAAATATTATATTGAGTCAGACAATGACAATTGGAGTATTGATACTTTACGTTTTAGTATATACTGAAACGAAAACAGCATCTTCCTAGCGTTATGTCCCGTGCTTAGACGGGGTCCGCTTAGACCATGATCCAGGATTTAGCGAGTCTGGTAATTACATTGAAGCGACTGCCGATCTGACCTTCGTAACCCTAAGATAGGGGAACCAGACAATTTTTGGATCATGGTTACAAATTCAAAGTTGTTTGAATTTGTAGGTTTCATCACGATGTTTTCCCTCACCGTCGAGCTAGTGGTATAAATATGTACATAGATTTTTTTAAATCTAGAGGTACATGCCGGGGTTTGATCCCGCACTCCTCGGTTAAGAGGCGCGTGTCTTTACCATTGAGCTACCACCGCTCCCAACGAAAACACGGATCAATTATTTTTATTTACAGATAGCGCGCGAGTTGAATGCAGTCGGAGCCTAAGACGAGACATACCTGAGCTCTGCATTCATCTCGCGCGCTATGTGTAAAGAATCAGTTTAAGAAAATTATAATGGTATCTCAAAAACTCATGAAGTTAGGTACAAGCATTTTGCGTTGCCTCGTTGTGCTCGCACGAGTATGATTTTGCGGTTTTTACACGGCGTTCGGGCTTATTGATTAGAAATAATACTAACTGAACTAAACGACTTTGTGACCTTGTAACAAGCAATGCGCACGCGCCATAAAATTTTTAGTAGGCTGTAACTTTATTTGATGTTTTTTATATATTTTTTTGGTCAATTCAAAAAATTCAAAATTCAAAATCTCTTTATTTATATAGGCTTCAAAAAAGCACTTATAAATAGTCAATTTAAACAGAAAAAAGGATTACCACCGGTTCGGAAGGTAGAATCTATCGAGAAGAAACCGGCAAGAAACTCGATAGTTACTCTTTTAAATGCAAAGATTTACAATTTCGTGCTTAATATTCTATAGGTACTTATTAGGTAACAACACTGCAGGTGAACACTTCATTATGAAGTTAAACATAAATGCTTATCATTTAGGAAGTCTTCAAACTTATAATAGCCCTTTTTCATTAAGAACGCTTTAATGCACAATTTGAACTTATGTGAAGGTAATGCTAGTAGACTTTCTGGAAGTTTATTAAATATTTTAATACTAAGACCAATAAATGAATTACCACTCTTCTGGAGTCTATGGTTTGGAACAGCAAGTTTGTGTTTATTTCTAGTATTAAAACTATGAGTGTTTGACTTCTTAGGAAATTGGTCAATGTTTTTATATATATACATAATACAATCTAAAATAAATTGTGATGCAAGTGTTAAAATGTTAATTTCTTTAAAAATATCTCTAAGAGAGTCACGTGGTCTAAGGCCGTATATGGCTCTAACGGCCCTTTTCTGCAATACAAAAATAGTTTGTATATTAGCCGCAGATCCCCACAGCAGCAGACCATATGACATTACGCTATGAAAATAACTGAAATACACCAATCTTGCTGTTTCAACATCTGTTAATTGTCGTATTTTCCTGACTGCATATGCAGCCGAACTAAGTCTTCCTGCCAAGGCCGCAATATGGGAACCCCATTGCAATTTAGCGTCTAAGGTGATTCCAAGAAATACAGTTGAGTTTACTACATCAATTGCTTCATTGTTCATAGTGATTTGTGTATTAACTTGCCTTGTGTTTGGCATTGAAAACTTAACACATTTTGTTTTTTTTGCATTATGTAGTAGGTTGTTGGTAGAAAACCAATATAGTACTGGTGAGAGAGCGTTATTTACATCGTCAACAAATTCCTTTTGTCTATCAATTTTAAAAATCAGGGAAGTATCATCAGCAAATAAAACTATCTCACATAAATCCTTTGCAAAATAAGGGAGATCATTAATGTATAAAAGAAAAAGCAGAGGTCCCAATATTGAGCCCTGGGGTACTCCCATCGATAATGGGGCACCAGAAGAGTTTGTACCATTTACACTCACTATTTGAAGCCTATCAGATAAATAAGACTTCAGTAGACTAAGTGAGTTCCCATATACACCATAATGACGTAGCTTCATTAGTAAAGTTTGGTGGTCAACGCAATCGAATGCCTTCGACAAATCACAGAATATTCCAACAGCATCCTGTTTTCTTTCCCAAGCTTCGATAATGTGTTTTGTAAGTGCCACTCCTGCGTCAGTAGTGGATTTCCCTTTGGTAAATCCATACTGATTGCTATGTAATAAATTGTTGACTCTAAGGTGACATATTAATTGACTAAATATAACATAGGATAAAAACTATTACTTACAATTGATTCTACATATTAACGTACATACATAACATCACGTACATAGTCCCCGAAGGGGTAGGCAGAGTCAAAGGAACAGCAGGCCCCTTTAACCACATTCAGACAAAAATAAAACTAGGCTGGGTTTGATGGAAAATTGTGAAAAAGTAGTGACAAGTGGCTAGTTTGTCGCCTACACAATCACATACTCAAAACCCGATACACCATTAGTTGCCTTTTACGACATGCTAGGCAAGAAACACAGTTGACACATTCAACAGCTTTCAGGTTTTGTATGTACCTACTCAAAACGAGGTACACGAAGAACTTTAGAACACAAAAAAACCGAATTTGTACAATTTTGTTAAGTAATTTGAATGGCTAGATGGCTCATTCGGTAGTGACCCTGCTCCATTCGCCAAGAGTTGTTCAAGGGCGTTTGATCCCCACCCTGGATAAACATTCGTATGACAAAAATTCAATATTTAAGTAAATATGTATTTGCAGTTCCACTGTAGATTCTGATTCTTTGGAGTCAGTTCAATGTACGTGATTAAGTCCGATATTTAATTATTTATATAATCAACTGATCACCAGAATGTGTGGTTGATGTATCAATACTTTTTCACACCACAGAAACATCAGTGAATATCTGACACGTAAAAGTCAGTCGGGCAGCAAATGACAGATCCATTAGCGATAGAATCAGTGAAATGACAAATTCCTGTGGTTTTCTTCATTTGACAACGACTCATGATACGCACACGTGCACATTAATCGCTGCAAATGCTTTCACAAATGCTTCTAATCGGATTAGTTTTTTCGTAAGAAGAATCATTTCAAACGCTTGCATTCATCATGATGTAGGTACCTGCACAAACTTTCTCGGCATATTTTCTTTTAGCCATATTGTTACCCTCGTCAAATACTTGGGGTCGCGTACCAGAGGTAGGTAGGATTTTATAAATTTACATACGGATTTATACAACCAAGTCGGAGATGACGAAAAATATTGTTTAGGGTTACCAAGGTCTGATCGGCATTTCATAATCTTCCTAGCGTTATGTCCCGTCCTTGGAGGGGTCCGCTTAGGCCATGATCCAGGATTTAGCGAGTGTGGTAATTACATTGAAGCGACTGACAATCTGACCTTCGTAACCCTAAGATAGGGGAAGCAGACAATTTTTGGATCTTGGTTACAAATTCAAAGTTGTTTTGAATTTGCAGGTTTCATCACGATGTTTTACCTCACCGTCGAGCTAGTGGTATAAATATGTACATAGATTTGAAATGAGATGAGAGAGGGTTCAAACCCCCGGGTTTGAACCCGCACTCCTCGGCTAAGAGACGCGTGTCCTTACCATTGAGCTACCACTGCTCTTTCGAAGGTCTGATCGGCATTTGCTTTAATATAAAAACTAGACTGGCTAATTCAGATCATTGTCTAAGCTGACCCCAACTAAATATGAGATGTAACGCTAGGAAGATGGAAACATATCATAGGAAGTTTTAATTGATAGTAGATTAAAATAGGAACGTCAGATCGGCAGTCGCTTCAATGTAATTACCAGACTCGCTAAATCCTGGATCATGGTCTAAGCAGACCCCGTTTAAGCATGCGACATAAGGATAGGAAGATGATTAATTTAAAATAGGAAGTGAGGTGTTTATGGATCGTGCCATATGGCGTTCGGTACTCTGCCTACCCCGCTAGAGAAGTGGCGTAAAGTTTAGTTAGTTAGTTTGAAGTTAGTTGGCTAGTTTGAACTTACAAAAATACAAAGATAAAAATAATTCCAATACAAACTTCAAAAACATTAATTGCAATACATAATTTGCTTTTTTGCACTCTTCCGATCATTTATCACCTGTAACTGTTTTTAATTCGCCGAAACTTCGTACAATTCATAATAACTGTAACTTCATAATCGGAATCTACACATGCTTATAATTATCCACAAATTTCAGCCAAGAGCCAAAACGGTGGCTCACAAACAGGTGAAACTCGATTTTTTAGATGCGTTCCGATGTCACGTCTGGATATTTGGCACCTGGGCTATTCTTATGATACCATTGAAGAGCGTATTTGACAGTTTAGCTCACGGCCTATTATTGTTTATTTTTAAAACATTATTAAAGCGGTGGTAGCGCAAAGATAAGATCTCACAACTAGAACGCGAAAAATATTGGTTCAGTTCCACATAGGTTGTATATCTTGACTACTATACCAGAATATTTTCCATAGTTAGCATAATCCAAAATGTCTGGTTCCCCTGTCTTAAACTTACAAAAGCCAATTTACTGTAATAACAAATTATTACAGTAAATTGATTTTTGTAAGATTTGACTCGCTGAATACATAATCATGGTCTGCGGGGACCAGAACTAGAACAAAACATAGATATAACACTAAAAAGATGATGATAAAATGTATAGGTCTATCTAAATGTATATCTAAACTATTCCCCGACAACCCAGTACTAGTTGACAGATGCCGTAAAAAAGGTGTCCAAAATGTCAAAGCTCAACAAACAGGTGACATAAGCGGAACCCATCGCCTCAATCGGTCGCGTAAAAACATTAAAAAATTAAAGAAAACGGCAAAAACAGAGGCTTATCGCGGCGAGTGACGCCGGCGCACCGAATTAGTGCTTAAACATCGGTAACTTGTGAAATAATACCGCCTAACTTAATAACGTGGTAGGGGCAGCAAAAAAACTTGTTGAAATTATGTATAATAAAATAGCAATAATAAAAAAGTAGTGCCGTGTTGGTCTGGGACTTAAAAAGAATTTGACAACTGTGTTTCTTGCCTAGCTCGTAAAAGGCGACTAATGGTATATCGGGTTTTAGGTATGTGATTGTATAGGCGACAAGCTAGCCACTTGTCACTACTTTCTCACAATTTTCCATCTAACGCAGCCTTATTTTTGCTTGAATGTGGTTAAAGGCCTGCTGTTCCTTTGAGTCTGCCTACCCCTTCGGGGATTATGTGCGTGATGTTATGTTATGTTAATAAAGAAGTATTGGTATGTATATATAGGTTAATGTTATAAAGACTATAGCCTTCTTCGATAAATGGGCTATCTAACACTGAAAGAATTTTTCAAATCGGACCAGTAGTTCCTGAGATTAGCGCGTTCAAGTAAACAAACAAGCAAACTCTTCAGCTTTATAATATATACATATACATATATTATATAATAGAGATAATGAGAATAAATTCGATGTTCAATATACATCAACATTCGTCAACAGTTGGTTTGTTACATAAAACCTTAAGTATTGTATTACCATTTTAGTTAAATGAACTAACTTACTTTTTTTGTTCTTCAATTAAAGTAGTCTTAAAAAAGACTTGTAAGTTAATTAAAAAGTGCTAATAACAACTAAGAAGTATAAATGACATATTAACACCTGTATTCTAGTAACAGTCTTTTCTACTACCTACTATAATTGTTGATTATTTTGCCAACGGTACTTGACAGACAGACAAACGAAGCCGATTTCCTCCACAATGTCCGCGGTCGCATCATGCAAGATGCATGCACGATGCGGCCCCTTCACTCATTTTGTATGACAAGCCATTAAATACATTTTAACAGAGTCGAGAATAAATTTGGGCTTTGTTTACAACTGAATGATAAAGTTGTTATTTCATTGTGAATGACGAAAATGTTTAAACCATTTTTGACGTCAACAATGAACTCCTGGGCAGCATAATCTAGTGTTATCGAAGGAGTCATGTTTGAATAAATATCAGACAGCATCAATAAATTTGTACTTTCTTTTTTTTTTACGAAACTTTTACCCTAAATTGCATGTTTTCCATCTAACCCAGCCCAGTTTTATTTTTGGCTGAATGTGGTTAAAGTGGACTGCTGTCCCTTCGACTCTGCCTACCCCTTCGGGGATTATGGGCGCGATGTTATGTATGTATGTATAAATGTTAGCATCATCATACTTGGTCATAGATTAAAATACAGTGATTTAATTCTAAAATACTTAAACTACGTCTTGTTAACATATTTGACTGTCCTATCCCGAAATATTGATGCCAAATGTTTCCACCTATTCTAAGGTGATTTCATTTATTCTCTTCTTATTTTGATAACTAGTTGTGCCCGTGGTTTCACCCGCGTTTATGGTTAATGTTATATAGCCTATAGCCTTTTTTGATAAATGAACTATGCAACAGAACAATATTTTTTGAATTCGGACCAGTAGTTCCTGGGATAAGCGCGTTCGAACAAAAAAACTAACACATTAATTCCCATGTTCTAGTTTGGAACTTGTGCTTGTGCTATGGATACTAGGTGAACGGATAGACATACCTACTTAATTACGTTTATAAACATCCATGACTCGAGTACAAATATCCATGTTCATCACACGAAACCTTTGCGCCTAGCGGGATTCGTACCCGCGACACTAGGATTCGTGACCAGGGTCTCTGACTACTCGTCCAACGGGCCAGTCTATATAGATTATATGGTTCACATTTTTTTAGTCCACTCGTCGCCATTCAACAACCCAATAACTCCAAAAACCGAATTTTCACCTTCCTCCTTCTTGCATAACCCATTCGAATTAACACAAAGTATAATATTAAATACGTTCGGTTACATTTAATAACGACGGAGCGATATCATCTTAATCGCGTCCGCAGAAGCGCACGCGAATCGCTCCGTTTTGCACCTTTGCCGTCGACGCCTGCGCAAGCGATGTGAATTAAAAATGTATTTTGAAAATATATACTCAAGTACTATCACGACCGTAATCCCTTAAGGATTAAGGAGTAGTCAGAGTTCAAGGGGCAGTAAGGTCAGTTTTCAGTTGAAAGACTATTTGTTAAATAATAGTAATGATATATATACATTAACTGCCTCCGTTGTATAGTTGGCAAGAGCGATTGATCTGTAAAAAGTAAAAAAAAAACTATATATACTTTTTATTTTATTTTTGGTCTGAACGAAAATGATTTTATGGTACTGAAAATAATCTGGGAGCAATTTACTCTAGTCTATTTTTTTACCTAATATATCTATGAAATAGTAATAACAACAAATCTATATAGATATTTAGAGAATAATATGTTATATCTAAACAGTGTTCTGTCGTATACATGTGATTTCGCAGCTATGTTCTGTCGAAATATTGACTTGTCGAATCCGTATGTTGTCGAAGCAGTGTTCTGTCTGACTAGTGATCTATCAAATATGTGATTTGACGAAATACTGTGCTGTCGAATAAGTGTAGGTTCGAAGTAGCGTCTAGTCGAAATAGTGGTTGTCGAAATTCAGTATAAAACTTGCAACGTGGGTATTTTCCACATCGATCTGATAGTAGCTCCACATGCTGGAGATCAGGGCACTCAAGCTCACTGACCAGTAATTTATTATAGATCTTTCAATGATGCATAAAATCTGACTGTCCTGTTTTATAAAACAAAACGATTTTCAACTTAAGAATTAACTTTATATGGACAAAGGATCTCAAATCTATATAAAAAAAATGCTCAACAAAAAACTTGAATACCCTTCCAAGTGAAAGTCATATCAACAAGTAAGTAACTAAGTATCATCCGTTCCCAATAATCATCTATTCCTACACTACCTATTACCTGAATATTCTGATAAACATCCCCCGGTACCAATAATGAGGGGATGAGCTGTCGAACAACGCACTTAGCACAGGGCACCTATGTCATTAACAACAATAACAAACCCTAGCAATTTGATGAGCTAAGTCTTAACTGCATTGTGCATTGTGCAGGGCGTAGGGCACAGTTGATTGCAGTTTACTGCGGCAGGATTAGCAATGTAATCATTGCGCGGGCATATCAGAGGGCTGTAATTTCAACTTCAACATTAATAAGTGTGGGGTTTATCTGTATTCCTTAAGGGTGGTTCTCAAACTTGTGGACTTCAACCCTACTGATGAAACTCAATGAAGATATTTCTTTTAGATATTTTCGTCGTCATTCAAAATGTTTCTCTGTCCTATTAGGTATCATTTATTATTCTAATATACTACTATAATATTACTATTAAAAATTATATCTAATTATACATCATATAAGCAAATATTTTTATTTGCGGATATATTTTAATCAAATAGCATTTATTCCATCGCATCCGTGGAGACGTAGTATATGGGGCTTCCAGAGACCTCATTATCGGAGAACCTCTGCTTAACCTTCCTCTCCGCTCCTCATCTGAGGGTCCAGATACTCCCAATTATGGTAGTGTCTTGCTCAAATCATATCGACCCGTTACCTGCTACTCCTGAAATAAATACATTTCGAAGCGAACTTTTATCACATTACGTTATAATCATAACTAAAAGTTTAGGGTACTGGTCTACATAAAACACTTTGAGAACCTACGCCGCTCCGCATTAGACACACCTGCGCTCGACGTTGACGTTTATTGTCCGACGTTACTGGACTGTTTTTAATTTAAATTACACGTATACCGGAGACAATAATAGCCGCTTTAGTTAATTAACTAAGTAATTGATTAATCGCAAAGCCTCCAGGCTCGGGACATAACCAGCACACTCGTAAATATAATATTAATTACACATCGACACTATCTGTTGATAGATTGACGGTCCTAAATAGTTTATTACATCATCTATGGGCGATAAGTTGTCTATGGTTCCTATAAATCTTGCGCATGCGTGAAAGAGCATTTTTGTTTTTTCATAATTATAATTTATTGCGTATACTAATACTTGTTATAGTAAATACTGTTGGATGTCATGAATTGACAGGAGCAACCTATTTTTTTTTAAATTAGGGCAGGTTTATGTTGAGGTCATTCTGTCTGGTGGTAAAAGACCTGGCCACAATACAAGATGCTATAGGTTCACATTCTGCTAGCAAGAAAACTTTTCGTGACGGACATAATTATATAGATTACATCACGTCTATAATTCCCAAAGGTATAGGTAGTCAAAGGTGCAGCAAGCCCCTTTAACTACATTCAGCCAAAAATAAATCTGGGCTGGGTTAGATGGTACATTGTCAAAAGTAAAGAAAAGTGGCTAGCTCGTCGCCTACACAATCGTTTGATGGCCATTTTTCACTGGAGTCTTGTTGATGGGTGATTAAGTATTTTTTTCAATATTTTCATAGCACAACTTACCAACATATGCTAAGTTTAGGATTAGTGTTCCAATTTAAAATTATTATTCATACATAAAATGTTTGTGACAATTAATTCAGCCTCATTACAAAATTTTAATATTTGCTAGGTTTGCTGAGTCTTTAGAACAGCCAAAAAAATTAAAAATATTATCGCCTTGAATCCGATTGAAACGATGGACATATAATTGTTATATTTAGTACTGCCCTTGGCTGAGTTTATTAAACCCGATCTTATTTTTTGTAATTAGTTACAAAGTCTAGCCTAAGTTGAAAATTCTTTGAAAAAACTGTGTGAGGTAAGGTAGCATTGTGCAAAGAAAAAACTTTACGACCGAATATAAAATTTTACGCCAACAAAATGTAATTTTTGAATGACAAAAGCAATAAACTTAAAAAAAAGCATTTCAAAGCGGCTCGCCGCAAAAACCGTAACTTTAAAAGTCCTTTTATCTAAACATTAGTGCTAATATCATCAATTTCGTACTTATAAATAAAAGAAACACCGCCCGTTCCTTGTAACTGTGCAATAACAATGAAATTACATATTGAATTGAAATAGCGGGCATAATTTTCATTGCATTGTCAGCTTGCTGGCAAATGTCTGATTTTGGAGATAGTGGGTTTTTTACGGCTGCCGAATAGTTGCGTTTTGTTGATGCGACACGCGAGCTTTTTGTATGAAACAAAGATGATTCTTTGTCTCAAACAAAAAGTTCTTCAACTTCATGTCATATTTCGTATACATCAGTGTATTATTTTGAAATATGACATGTGTCTACAAATTTATATCAAATATCTATCTTTGACTTCATAACAGAAGAACACTACATTTTCATTGTATTAGTCACATTAAAGATCATTAGATAATCATTGTATATGACCATATTTGACATTGAAGGATCTGCAACTGCCATAGAAATGTATAAAACTATGTAAAATTTAAATGTCTGTTTTAGTGTCATGGAACTAAACACATTTGATGTAAATCAAATCAAATCGACTGGCCCGTTGGTCGAGTGGTCAGAGACCCTGGCCACGAAACCAAGGGTCGCGGGTTCGAATCCCGCTAGGGGCAAATGTTTCGTGTGATGAACATGGACATTTGTACTTGAGTCATGGATGTTTATAAACGTATTTAAGTATGTCTATCCGTTCACCTAGTATCCATAGCACAAGCATAAGCTTAGTTTGGTACTAGGGAATTGGTGTGTCAGTCTGGAAGATTTATAGATTTATAAAAAAAAAATATACCTTTATGGCACATAAAGGAATAACATATATAATATATTGTGTATACTTGTCTGTATGTATGTTTCGGCTAATCCTCAGAAGAAAAAAACTGATTAACAAGCTTTCACCAACAGAAAACTTTGTTAAAAGGAGTAATTTATGAGTAAGCTAGCCACTTGTCACTACTATCTCACCATTTTCCATCTAACCCAGCCCAGGTTCGTTTTTGGCTGAATGTGGTTTAAGGGGCCTTCTGCCCCTTTGACTGTACCTGCCCCTTTGGGGTTTATGGGCGTGATGTTATGTATGTATGTAACTCATGAGATTACCATTATAAAAACGAACTAGATTTACACGCAAAAAAATTAGTGAAGATAAAAATTCGCATTAGAAATGGTAAAAATAAAAGCCAATCGGTGAAATAAATTAATTGAATTGAATATTATTATTTTGTATAATAGATTTTGTTCCATGTCAGTTAAGCTGTTACTTACTCAACCATACTCGTTTATCGCACTTGCTTCAAATGGTGAACATATCTAAATATAATAAGATCTCTTCTGCCAAGCATTATTATACAATACTAGCCGTGTCCGCGGTTTCACCCGCGATTATAGTTAATGTTACACAGCCTGTAGCCATCCTCGATATATGAGCTATCTAACACTGAAATAAATTTTCAAATCAGACCAGTAGTTCCTGAAATTAGCGCGTTCAAGCAAACAAACAAACTCTTCAGCTTTATAATATTAGTATGATATCCTGAGTCACAGACTTTTTTCACCATAATTAACTAAACTTAACGCCACTTCCCTAGCGGGGTAGGCAGAGAGAACCGAACGCCACACGGCACGATCCTTACACACCTCACTCGCCTCTTCAACATTCATAATCCTTTCAAACAAGCTCTACTATTTTCACCATGATCTCAAATTAACCAAATCCTATATTATAACAATTTCAAACTACACAACCGAACTTGCGAATAACCACAGCAACCATCAAACTATTAAAACTAACCTTAACACTGCTTAAATTCCACGGAACCCTTTTAATTACTCCATCTGCCGAGAACCCAAAAACTGAAGCGCCAATTACGAGTCCTTTTGAATCAACCGCCATACACATCAAAGAGACCGCTGTGAACGATTCGTCGTGGTCATTTAGAAATATTAAACCACTATATGACGACCAGTTATTGTTGACCTCTCGTAAGTCTTACTGGAACAGATGTGTCTTAGCAAATGGTGTGGGAGGAAGGGGGGAGACGGGTCAACATATCTGGAAGGGCAACTCAACAGTGTAAGTCAAATAGACAAAGATACACCGACTTATTATTTCATTAATAAGAATAAGTGCATCGCGATGTTCGAAGTGGGGTAATTATGGATGAGGCATAATCGTTCATTGTTATATTACAGTTTTTTGTAATAAGAATTTAAATCTTAAAGAATTTAATCGCTTAAATTTTTCATCTAACCCAGCCCAGTTGCCTATTTGATTGACATGAAATATCTAGTCTACAATTGTACATCCTCGTATTCTAGAATTATGCAAGTATTTTTCCTTTTGCTATTGTAAATGGGCTTATTTATAATATTGGCATATTTACCTCAGACTAGTAAAAAAGAAGGATTCCGCGCCACGAACTAGCCGTTAAAGCTGCACAGATGCTCCTGTCAAAACCTAAATGTGTGCAATGAATCCAATGTTGCAGTCCGTCAAATGTCATAAACAGAATAGATTTCCAAATCGAAACAGCTACACCATTATCCTCAAAATATTTTAACAGGTATAATACAACTAGTATACAGATCATTTTAATATGCTCAAAACTAAGTATGTACATGTTTTTGTTTTGTAAGCTCTAATTAAGTATGCCTTCTCCAAAGATGTGTTTTATAGTTCCAGTACTTGAATACAAAATATGTGAGTGCTATTTTAAATTAGCTGTGAGGAAGTTAAGGCGTCTCTCTACTTTTTTAAGATATTAAAGAAATGCCACTATTTTTTTCTCGCAACAAAGTTAATGGTAAGTTTATGGTAACATACTATTTATATCACCTTTACAGCGATAATCCAAGATTAGTATCGGTTTTGTATTTACGACATACAAGCTATAATGTGTTCCTATAATGATATTAAAATATTGGCAATGTTCTCATTCAATATCTATGTAGATAGATATAGATATATTCTTTATTGCACAAAAAACAGATACAAACAAATCCAATATATTTTGGACTATTATCTTTTAATTTTTCCAGAAATGAAACTAAATTGTCTTCTCTAATTTCAACTTTGAAAGGCGCATAATAAATTGTTAGTATAAATAAGAACTTTCCACCGGCTTTGGAAAATTTATTTAACCTTCAATCAACATCTTTTATGTGTTTACAATTTACAATCAACATCATTATGTGTGATATACAGATCTTCATCTACAGGTCTAGCCAAAGAAAAATATTTGTTCAGTCTTGAAGACCAGTAAGTTGATAAAACAGTATTTTTGTATACTCAGTTAGTTGTATAGGTACTTGTGTTTGTTAGTTAAAATCGTAGGAACGCGTGACGTCACGTGCAACTTAAATGCATTGTATCTCCGTCAATGTTTGTTTGACAAATGAATAAAAAAAAATGTGTTTAATATTTTTTTATAATCTAACTGACAGACCAAACAGAATTTTTTAGTCATCTTGCCTATTGATTTGATATGTCTATAATATTAAAGTGAAGCTTGCTGCTCCTTTGAACCTTACCCTTCAGTGAACCTTCCGCAAGTTTGTATGCATTTATTACTATATTAACAATCGACTAAACGCAAATTATACTTCAGCCCTCCTATAATTGAAGTGTATTAATAGCGACAGGTTTCCGTCAGGACGTCACGTCTGCTGTCCGAGGCGACATAAACGTTATTTATAGCGTCATCAGACCGGCGCGTGCGCCTAATCGATGACATCTTACGTGACCGCTTTGTGACACTGTGGCAGGGTGACCGTTTGTATACAGTCACCGGTCTTTCTCATAAAATTGCCCTGTATTACAAAGTACTACACAGTACTTGAAATGAGGAAATATTACAGTAGGGGAAACAGGGGTTGGTTGTGACACGGGTACCATGTAACTAACTTAGTTACAGTTACTGCTAGTTATTATCAATCATTACCAATGGAATCGTATCATACATTTCTGTAAGATTAGCAAATTTCCTATCATTTTTAATACAGTAATTTTTGTAAAAACTCCCCTGTCTCCCCTACTTTGAAACAGAAGAGTTTTATTATGAAAAACGATATTTCCTGTTTCTTAAAGGAGTCCACTTCCACTTTGGCTAGTTAAAATTGGTTATTAAATTTAAATAAGAGCAGTGTTAAGTGGTAGGTCAATGGTAACGGTCACTTACTTGGATGTTTAAGATATTTAAGCGGATTTATACTTGCATCGCCAAGTGATGAAAAACATTGAGAGAATCCTCTCAATTAAGTTAAGTTTGGATGGATATCTGTGATCCAATTTGCATGGTTCCCTTATCCAAGGCTTAGGTGGGCAGTCGATTCAATGCAACAAGACTCTAAATCCTGGATCAGAGTCTCACCGTACCCCAACTGGAGCACCAGCACGAGGTATAACGCTAAGAAGATGATACTCGCTGGGGTAGTTCAGGTTAATCCGGATTCCTTCAGCGTCACCACGGAGGGCAATGTAAGAGCGTTGAGGAGAACAAGCATCTTCTAGAGACGCTCCCATCGTCGACATCATCTTGACCCTGCGTCCAGATTAAAAAAAAAAATTTGGCCTTTTACGATTTTTTATGCTAATGCTTTGCTTAAGGCAAGAAAAATATTTGCCACATTATTTTTAAATCCCAGAACAACATGGGACAAACTCACATTTTAGCCCAGCAAAATTAATCAATATATTTTTTTTTCAATTTAAATTCATCAATATAGAGCGGTGGTAGCTCAATGGTAAGGACTCGCGCCTCTTAACCGAGAAGTGCGGGTTCAAACCCGGGCACGTACCTCTGGATTTTTCAAATCTATGTACGTATTTATACCAATAGCTCGAAGGTGAGGGAAATCATCGTGATGAAACCTGCAAATTCAAACAACTTAGGATTTGTAATCATGATCCAAAAATTGTCTGGTTCTTCTATCTTAGGGTTACGAAGGTCAGATCGGCAGTCGCTTCAATGCAATTACCAGACTCGCTTAATCCTGGATCATGGTCTAAGCGGACCGCGTCTAAGCACGGGAAGTTGGAAATTCATCAATATCGGTCATGTGACGTTAAAGTATAACAAAGAATTATTTTCTCATTTATAATATTAGTATGAATCTATAAATGACTAGTAGGTATATCCACCAGGCACTATTATTAAGTTAAAGCAATTAAGCCTAAGCGCCACTTCAAGTCTTATCTCTTGAGCATCACTTAAGTATGGTCAAACGACTTCTATAATAATTAGCATTCATCAATAAATAGACTATGTATCCAAGTTAAGGGCTTACTTAAGTTTCAAGTTCTAATTATTTGTCACCTGCCTCAACTTACGTCTAGGACTATCTAGGTCTCAACGATTTAGATATAATTACTATTAAGCTTTTTAGATTACTTAACGACCGTAATTACGTATTAGCATAGCAATGCGGTCGGTTTTGTTCATAACGAGACTTGTGAATTGATGGGCTTCAATTGAAAATAAAATTATGATAAAACTAGTTATTGGCTATGACTTCGTCCGCATTTTAATTAAAACAATCTATTTCTTTTTCTAAAATAAAAGTAGTCTGTAATTTAAGTCGTTTTAGAAATTACCTGGAAACAAACATACAGACAGAAACATTGAAAAGTGTTTTAAATGTGTCGTAGGTATATATACATTTATATGAATGTAGTAATAAGTGGTTATTTTACATTACAGATAGCTTAATTTTTATTATCCTGTTTGGTAAGAGTTGACAATAGTTGACATTATAAAGTGATACTTATTTTTTATCGTAATAAGGAATTGATTGGATTCTGAGAACAAAATATATTATAGACATTCTTATATGTTGCAGATGGAAACATCGGATATATTATTTTTTATGTATTTATTAAAGGTTAAATTGCGTGAAGCCAAAGGAATCTAATATTTTAATAATACATGCCGTTTCAAATCTAAGCCTTCAGAAGATTAATTGACTAGCCCGTTGGTCGAATGGCCAGAGACCTTGGCCACGAAACCAAGGGTCGATGGTTCGAATCCCGCTATAGGGGAAAATGTTTCGTGTGATGAACATGGACATTTATATTTGAGTCGTGGATGTTTAAAACGTATTTAATTATGTCTATCCGTTCACCAAGCATCCTGGTTATAAGCGGACTTAGAACGGGACATACGACAAATTCAAGAAAGATAAAGGTTTAAAATTCCCATTAATATAAGTGCCGAAGTCCCGTCTATTTCGTAGATACGTTTTTTATAGTGGTACGTCAATTATTCGTATTTTATTAAAGGACAGGATATTTTTTATACCGAAAAAAAAAAAAAAATTTCGCGATCAAAAGCTAATTAGAAATAATTATTTTATGTGACATTGGTTGACATTTAAATATAAAACAACATCATTATTATTGTAATGAGAAATTGATTGTCTTCAGAGAATTAAACGATGGAAATCCAAAATTACCTACTGAACAAACTATAACTGAATTAACATTTAAAAAATAAAACACGTTAGCAACCACAAGTAATCAGTACAAACCATCAATTTTCCACTACATCAGTACTTAGGCGCCATGACGATAAAAAAACAAGATGGCGGAACGGCCAATAGATCATTGCGCATGCAAATTCATTAACGGTCAACAAATAACGTACCAATCTTCAATCGACACGATTCCTCTGATCGTGATCGAAAAAGTATATTTTATCTCTGTCTAATTATTGTCTGGATGCGCTATGCAAAGTGTGGCACAATTAGTAGGTATGATTAAACAACTCATGCGCACTTTTTAGAGTTCAACAGAAAATCTTGGGTGCTTTATTGCACTGGTGAGCAGATGTAGTACTGTTTTTAGAGTTCTGTGGATATGGAGTGGTGGTAGCTTGATGGTGAGGGCACGCGACTCACACGTCTGATGTCTGTTTGCTGGTTATAAAATCTATGGGGCCCAGTACAATTCTGGCATGTACTTGTGTACGGATTTAAACCTGTAGCTTAGCGGTGTGTGACTGGGGATTGTAAGGGAACTTAAACATGCTTAATAGACTATTTTACGCCATTTTTTTTTGTAGTAGACTAATAAATTAAAATTATTGAGATTAAAAAAAAAATTGCTTATGTATTTTTTCTTCTGTTCTGCAAACTAAAAATTATGAAGATAAAGCGCGTTTAAGTACCGCATGACGTCACTGAGTGCGTAAAATTATACAGTGGCGAAAAGCGCCCCGTTTCAGATCTTTAAAGCGCTATCTGTTTAACTTTTCTAGTATTAGATAAAGCAAAAAATACGTATTTAATATTTTTGGATAATCTAACTTACGGACTATACATTTTTTTTTTTTGAGTAAAATAGCCCAATATGGAAGCTATGATATAATTTGTATGGTTGTAAGTATCAACATCATATCCTTAAGCTACTATGCTATACAAATTACAAATATTTGTCACTTAAGAAATCTTCTCTATTATAATAAGCCTTTCTCATGAGATGCTCTTTAATATGTAATTTAAATCTATGTATAGGCAGTTTAATTATATTGCCTGATAATAATTTGTTAAATAATTTTATACTAAATCTAGTTCCAATATCTAAAGATTACGAAGGATAGGTCAGCAGTTGTTCCAATTACCAGACTCGCTTGGTCCTGGATCATTGCCTAAGCGAATCCCAACTAACCGCAGGACGTAACGCCAAGAGGATGAAGAAATATCACCACATCCTTATTGTCACAATCAACCTACGGCTCCCCAGTCCCTCACATCCTACTCAGACTGACCCTCTCACACCATATCAGGCATTCATAGCCATCTCCCTCTCCGATGAAGCATGTTACATGTGTAATTACATTTTTTCAACATTTATCTATTCTTACGCCACGGACTAGTAAAAAAATAAGGACTCCGCGCCACTAACTAGACGTCGAAGCTCTTCAGGTGCTCCAACTTAACACGGAACTTACGTCACACATTGACATAATAAGTGCTCCTATTGACAGATATCCGAAATCTGGTATCCTTAAGTATCTCACTCACACATGCATAAACGTGGCTTCACGCTATAGTAAGACAGCGTGGAGTCCTTCTTTTTTTGCTAGTCCGTGTCTTACGCACATTAATTTGCCTTAAGTAGCAATAAGTGATACAAGAGACAGTTATGGATGTTAATACTAAAGAGGGTCTGTATCATGCCTGATTGTAAATAAATTAGTCTTGTTAAAAGTAATAACACACCGTAAAATGCAAATTGTTATAAAAAAGCAATTACAATGGGGGGCCTTTGAGCATTTGACCACTGTGGAGTGACATTTTAATCCTGACCAATATTGATATGTTTTTGACTAGCTCGACGGCGCATGCGTTCCCTGGCCCATGCGCGAAGAGTTGTGCGTTCGATCCCCATAGTAAATGAATACTTGTTTTTGTTCTGTGTCTGGGTGTTAATATTCAATATTAAAGTAACTAACTAACTAACTAACTAAACTTCACGCCACTTCCCTAGCGGGGTAGGCAGAGAGAACCGAGATTTTTGTAATACCACTATTGATTCTGATATCCGTAACACAAGTGCTTAAGCTACTTACCTCGGAGTCAGATCAATGTATGTGATGTAGTCTGATATTTATTTATTTATAAATGTGAAAGTAACTATGTGACAATTTTTTTTAAGGTCAAGAACCTTTTGAAACACATGACAATGCCAATGTCAGGAGATATACATACCACCACGTCAGCAATCCCAAGGTAGACAAGGAGCAATAAACTCCCTAAAACACATTTACTTCAAAATAGCATTGATTGAGTTGGGTTAGTTAGATGGAAAATTGTACAAAAATTGTGACAAATGGCTAGCCCGTCGCCTAAATGTTACAAACCTAGTGCTCATATACCATTAGTCGCCTTTTACGACATGCTAGGCAAGGTCACAGTCGGTTCATTATTTTTGAGACGGAGACCAACATAAAACAAATCACTCAAGTAATATATTTACTAATATTATAAATGTGTAAGGAAAAAATATGTTTGTCTCCTACTTTGTTATGTGTAAATCACTTAACCAATTGTGATATTAGGTACACGAAATTTTTAAACCAAAGGAAAAACACAGGCACCTTTTTATTACAGAGAAAATTATTGTCTTCGGGACATGGGATAGAGTGATACCATGACAGTAATGTTATAAAAGGAGTATTTATTTTCATGTAGCTATATATGTATTAGGATAATTTTTAATATATTATTTCACTAGCATAATGCTAAACAGGACAAATTTAACCTAGTAGATACTTAGATAAGTTTCTGGACCTGAATAAATTGTTATCCCACAACAAAGGACAAGATTTTTCTTCATTAGCTTGTATTGTAATCGTGACGTAAGAGCAAAATTTTATTTTTTGCCAAGAGCAACATTTTAATTTTATGTTTAAAAAATTAAAATTTTGCTCTTTCGTTTCGTTCCTGGTTTGTCAAAAACGATATTTTATTTCCCAAGCCACCATACTCCGTTCAACCGTTCTTAAACTATAGACTTATGCTATTAAATACAGAGAATCGGTTTCTTATTTATAGACAGAACTTGAATTATAATCTACATGATATTTCCAATTTCTTATCAGTCGATTCCTTCCTCCTGTCATTCGCCATACTTTACAACACAGTAGCCACAATTAAAAATGCCCTTCTAATTACTCAACCGTCGTTTTTTCAACCAAACACATTAGAAATACAAATAACGAACGATAAATAACGTCAATACCGTGGTATCAAACATTCATAACGTTAAGGCAATTTCAATATCTGCACAACGGAAGGACAACCAGCATACTATGTAAAAACCTTTATCTAAAATCAAGATAAGCTGTAATTATAAGCAAAACACGCTCGGAGGTTTTAGCGTATGTAAAAAAAAGGTGGCCGCCATTAAAACGACTTGCTATAACCATTATGGTATTTAGCAAAAAAACCGTATGTTAAAAATTATACTCTAACCTTACCGAGACGAAACGGCTTAAACGCCTTGTTTATGCCAATCGAAAATATACTTAGTTTGCTTTTACAAAAGGTTCAGAATTAAATGACGGTGTTAATTATTGGAATGTCCTAAAATTACAATTCAAATGCACGTAGGAAAGAGTATTAACAGTTAAACAGTTTTGTAATCTGTTATAACGGGGTGTGAAAGAGACCTCCGAGTGTGTACTGTTGTGCCCCGATAGGGGGGACAGAGACGACTATAGTTTGGTCAGTGGATATCTAACAATGTTGCCGGTAGCCAATGGCTATCGAGGCTGGGCGTAGCCAGCGCACTGCATTTATATTGAAATAGGTTCAAACTTTCAAATTGGTACACTTTGGCAAACATTTGTGACGATTGGTTCTCGAGTTCACGACGAATGTTGAGCAATGTATTTGTTTTTAATTCCTTTGTTTATTATAATCTAGTGGTTAGGTAAGCCACGAAACTAAATGTGAGGTTCGAATCCAGCTGGGGGCAAATGTTCGCGTGATGAACATGGTCATTTGTATTCGAGTCTTGGTTGTTTAAGCATGTTTATCTGATACACAAAACTATAATATGGAGTTGAGCAATAGTATGGTATTGTGAAAAAAATATTAAAATTTAATGTATTTTACATATTTGTTAATTAGAAACAATCGTTTAATTACAATATCATTACCGCAGGAAGTTTTAACGATGCGGTTAAAATATGGTAACCGTTAATCCTCTATTTAATACAAAAACCTGAATTCTCGTTAAATATAAATTTTACGAGTAATTAGGTAAACGTAAAATTTTTATCGTGAATGTTATTTTCACTCAATTGCTTTAATAATGAACAAAATAAGCTCAAATTGGACACTATTTCTATTATTGTCTTCCTGTGATAATATGTCTAGGATCTTGAATTCTTGGTTTAATTCCTTGAGTTAATGGGATGATGACGACACAAATTAATTCCTAGACACAATTTAGGTATACAGAAAAACCGTTTTTTCATGATCGGAAATCATTTATCAATTTAAAACCATTGCACTTTTTCCCTTCTGAGTAGGTAACGTGCTAAATATTCAGAATTATCAGTTCCGTCAAATGTGAGTTTTTTGACAACTGCGTTAGATGGAAAATTGTAAAAAGTAAGTGGCTAGCTAGCTCGTCGCCTACACAATCACATACTGAACTCAGCGTTCAGTATGTGATTGTGTAGGCTATATTTATCGCTTTTAACGACATGAAAAACAAGTAACACAGTTGTCACATCGTTTTTAATATTAATAAACAATAAACAATGCTATAAAATTTTATTCAATTTCGGTTATTATTGCTACATTACTGCAATGACGCATTTAATAAAAATATAAAAAGACCTATAAAAGTAGCTCTTAATTAAAAACGAACAGCGTTTAAACGAAACGTTAAATGCTATTTGCATGAATTATGTGATATAAATGAAAGGTTGTAGATGCCTTAATGAATTCAAAATTAATTTGTTTATTAGTTTTTTGTTACATCAATCTCAAAATCAAACACAAAATATCTTTATTTACGTAGGCCTCAAAAAAGCACTTGTAAATCGTCAAGTAATAGATACAAAATAGAACAAGTTGAATCTACCACCGGTTCGGAATGTCGCATCTACCGAGAAGAAACCGGCAAGAAACTCGGTAGTTACTCTTTTCAATGCCAGTTTGAATAAAAATTAAAATTTACAGATTAAATTAATATTTATACCAAGTCATACATACAGTTATGGTTTGTTAAAGATTCAGCCGAGTATTCAGTATCCAAATCTGCAACAAGAGGAAGAGGAATTGCTGATGCCGGCCTTTAAGGGCTCCAGGACCATCACTCCCGTGCATATGCAATGAATTTAGAAAATATCACTATCACAGAGTATATCGGAGTAGGGCTATATCAGATTAGAACGTCAATACACCGATGTTCCTCTATAACAAAAATTATGTCTATGTGATTAAGCGGTGGTAACTCAATAGTAAGGACACGCGCCTCTTAACCGAGAAATGCGGGTTCAAACCCGGGCACGTACCTCTGGATTTTTCAAAATGTTATGTTCATTACACGAAACATTTACCCCTGGCAGGATTCGAACCCGCGACCCCTGGTTTCGTGGCCTCTAACCACAAGACCAACGGGCCAGGCGTTTCTATTTGCTAAGTGAGATCTTGACGAGTGGCTATGTCCTCACAAAACGCAATTCGCAGGATTCCGTAAGTAAGGACTTTAACTTACGTAAGTTAACTTACGGAACCTAACCAAAATGTATGGTACGGAAGCTTTACCGCTTAAACTAGTATAAAGCTTCTGTGATACTTTTCGCCCGGGACGATTGGCTCGTTCGAAATATGGCGAAATTCGGTTCGTTCGAAATATATATAATTCAAAAATGGCGAATAAATGTTACACTATACCTATTGTTGCCAAATAAAAAAAAAGTATGTTGGTTTGGAACTCAAAAGTGGGTGGTAGCTCAATGATAAGGACACGCGCCTCTTAACCGAGGAGTGCGGGTTCAAACCCGGGCACGTACCTCTAGATTTTTCAAATCTATGTTCGTATTTATACCACTAGCTCGACGGTGAGGGAAAACATCGTGATGAAACCTGCAAATTCAAACAACTTTGAATTTGTAACCATGATCCAAAAATTATCTTAGGATTATCAGACTGGCTAAATCCTGGATCATGGTCTAAGCGGACCCCGTCTACATAGCCACTCGTCAAGATCTCACTTAACAAATAGAAACGACTGGCCCGTTGGTCTTGTGGTTAGAGGCCACGAAACCAGGGATCGCGGATTCGAATCCTGCCAGGGGTAAATGTTTCGCGTGATGAACATGACATTTATACTTGAGTCATGGATGCTTATAAACGTCTTAAAGTATGTCTTTCCGTTCGCCTAGTATCTATAGCACAATAATAAGCTTAGTTTCGAACTAGGGAATTGGTGTAAAAGTCTGGTGAATTTATATATACCTATATATTTTTTTGGAAAAGCTGGAGCTTTGGGATAGCGGGCGTAAAAGTACGTTTGTATATCAGTCTTTATAGCTTTTGTCAACATTAACATTTTGCCTATATGGACGAACGGACAGACCTGCATACATTATACGATAAAAAACATCAACTATAAACACTTACATTAGTATTCATTGCATCATGTAAAGCCTAGACCAGAAGTCACGCGAACCAACTTATATGTTCCTATTTAAGCTATTTATATATATATGTATATACAGACGGACAATAAACATGTCGGATAGATGGTAGTCGCGATTGTGTGTAATTGTCGCGAGCTGGCTGGCTCCCACCCATCATGCTATGACTCGTGGTACTACATTTGGTCTGTGCTGGTTTAAATTTTTTTAGCAGTAAGTAGGCACATATAAATAGAAATAGAAATCTTTATTCATGTAGGCTCCACAAAAGCATTTATGAATAGTAATAATAATACTAGAAAAATATTCTACCGCCATACCGCATAAGCCAGCCCATGTTGGTCTGGGACTTAAAAATAATGTGCCAACTGTGTTTCTTGCCTAGCATGTCAAGGGCGACTAATGGTATATGGGGTTTTGGGTGTGTGATTGTGTAGCCACTTGTTCACTACTTTTTTTAAATTTTCTATCTGACCCAGCTTAGTTTTGTATTTGGCTGAATGTGGTTCAAGGGGCCCCGAAGGGGTAGGCAGAGTCAAACGGCCTAGTTTGATTTGGCACAGTTAAAGTTTATATGGAGACGGAGTGCATAAAGCTAATATTTCAATTAATCAGACTAATATTGGTCGAATTTGACCAGTGGGCGATCACTGAGTAGTTAAGATAAATAGGTTTCGCACCAGTATGTCTCGTACACCTGACAAGCAGAGAAATGTATGGTGATGCGAAAAACGGAATGATGGTAGCATTTCTGGAGATCTTTAGGATGTAAGCAATCATCTTCCTAGCGTTCTTCCTTTCTAAGCCAGGGTCCGCTTAGTTATTTAGTTAGTGCCCAGGATTGAAGTAACGTCCATCGCATACGAAGCCCCTGTTACCAATGATCTAACACTGCCCTTTAGACTACCTAAGTACCTTACAAACATACAAACAAACAAAAAACATAGCATCACGCCCATAATCCCCGAAGGGGTAGGCAGAGTCAAACGGGGTAAATTATAGCATAGGGGAGCGAAGGGCTAGTTGCAACAGGGGCAAGTAGTAACAAAAACTTTATTACCTAGATAACAGAAGAATATTTATATGATTTTCAACCTAACCCGATCAGTATCCTGCTGGATGACGCAGGAGGCATTTATTTTTACCATAAAAAATTGTAAATGTTTACAACTAGCCTGTTGCCCTAAATCTGTTCTTAGCGTTCAAACATGTCAAGCATATCCAGAGAGAAAAGATTTACCAATTTTGATCGCTCCACAAGCGATACTCCACAGATTTTTTGTCATAGATCAAAATCAACGCGAACAGGTCCCTCTTTCCCTCTGAGCATACTGGGCACGTGCCCAAGGCTCCGCGATCGAGAAGACCCCTTAATGCAACCTTGCATCTGGGCACATAAGGAAATTAATTGTTTTATTGGTAAACTAGCTGTGCCAGCGGTGTCACCCGCGTTTATGGTTAATATTATAAAGACTATTTCCGTCATACATGATTTCTATGTAACTTTAACCATTAAGGCGGATCACGCGACGGAAGTTTAAAAAATGGAGTAATTTCTCCCGTTTTCCCAACATTTATTTCCCTTCACTACTCTGCTCCTATTGATTGTAGCGTGATGAAAAGTATACTATAACCTGCCCAGGAGTATGAAGAATAATTGTACCAAGTTTCGTTAAAATCCGTCGAGTAGTTTTTGTTTCTATAAGGAACATACAGACAGACAAAAATTTTACTGATTGCATTTTTGGCATCAGTATCGATCACTAATCACCCCCTGATAGTTATTTTGAAAATATATTTTATGTACAGAATTGACCTCTCTACAGATTTATTATAATTATAGATAAGTATAACAATTTCCTAATGTGCCCAGAGTCGCCTATAGGTTAAAGATGGCACTGAACGCAAGAAAATGGTAGCAAAACATACATACATACACATACATAACATCACGCCCATAATCCCCGAAGGGGTAGGCAGAATCAAAGAGCCAGCAGGCCGCTTTAACCACATTCAGCCAGAAACCAAACTGCTGCAAATTTATAACATAATAATGACTACGAATGAATAACTGTAGTAATGATGCGCGGTTATTATTAAAAATAAACAAAAATATAAGTAAGTACTGTTTGTAAAACATTTCTTTGTGTTTTACCTGTAGTTGGGTTAGATGGAAAATTGTGAAAAAGTGGTGACAGTGGCTAGCTCGTCGCCTACACAATCACATACCTAAAACCCCATATACCATTAGTCGCCTTTTACGCAAGCTAGGCAAGAAATACAGTTGGCACATTCTTTTTAAGTCCCCGACCAACATGGGACAACAAGCTGGCAAAACATCAACATTATAACAGTTTTACGTTCGTTCCAATACAATTAATGCCGCATAAAACTTAAGCATTATAAATGGGCAAAAACTTTACATACCACATATCTGTCACAAGTATTTAACTCGACAATAAATTCTTACTACACAAAGGCACTAACTAACAGTTCGTACTTTAGTTATAATCGATTTTCCTTGAATCATTATAGTGGATATAATTTCACTTAATTCTTGGAAAACCTTATTATAACACTGTTGCTTTAATGTGGTACGTTTAAGGTTCAAAATAGTTTATCATTTGCATTGGCAATTTTATTGTTAGATACACTTTTAGGGGTCCGCATTCAAATTGTGTTGACGAGGCTCTAATGCTAAAGTTTCGCTAGAATTCGAATTTCATGTATTTTCTGAAATAAAATATTAATATAGTGTGTATTGCTATGGCCATTATAATAACAAATAAGAATATTTTATATTTGTGATTATTTATGCGACACGCTAGCTACCTAGTTGTCACTGCTTTTCCACAATTTTCCATCTTACCCAGCCCAATTTTATTACCTATTGGCTGAATGTGGGTTGCCGTTTCTTTTACTTTGCCTACCCCTTCGGGGATTGCGGACGTGGTGTTATATATATATATATATATATATATATATATATATATAACACCTCGTCACCATATATGTTATATATATATGTATTATATATATATATATATATATATAATACATATATATATAACATATATATATATATATATATATATATGTAACAATATTTTAAATAAAATTAAATATCAGACATCCTCCTATAAGAAATGTACCTAAATGAAACATATTTCTTTAATAACAATATTCGTTCTCAACATTCGTTACTAACTCATTACTTTTGAAACAATTCGAGTAAAGAATTTGAAACGTAGCGAGCGTGAAACATTTCATTGAGTCGCGTCAAATACTCACATATACTACAATGATATGCACAACTAATGTGAGTAACGAAATGGATTTTCGAGTAACGTGTCGGAACTTGAACTTGTTACTCGGTAACGAATACCCACGATTTGCTATGGCTCTACAAAAAATGATTTTTAGAAAGGAGATTGATATGGTACAAATGGAAAATTGTGAATATGTTAGCTCACTTTTCGCTTACAAGCGTAATACCCAATGCATAATTAGTCACATACATAGCGACACGCCCGTAATCCCCGAAGGGGTAGGCAGAGTCAAAAGGGCAACTAGCTCCCTTTACAGCATTCAACCGAATTAAACTGGGCTGGGTTAAATGGAAAATTTAGAAAAATGCCTAACTCTTCGCCTACACTATCACATACCCAAAATTCGTCAACTTACCATTAGTCGCCTTTCACGACATGCTAGCCAATGACAGTTGTCACATTCTTTTTAGGTATTTTTTTTTTATTATAAAGCATATTTTTATGTTACAGTAAAAGGAACCCTTTATGTGCAAACCCGACTCGCACTTTGCCACTTTTTTGCACACACCGGCATTGTAATTTCAAAGAGGTGTTTGAGAATCAACGGTAAGTTGATTGAAACATGTTTTTTGGCGGATTGTAAAAATGTCTTGGGCTTTTTTTGGTCCGCCAAGAAGATAACGCGTAATTGAATGGAATTATACACAATTACGATCGAGTCTGGTAAAGCGGTGTCGATTGTTATTATACCGGGATATTTGCCTGTCTAGCTGGCTATTGTAGTAAGCGATAGTTTATTCTGAGCCCGTGTGAAATGACGCAGTCTTTGTAACTTCGCCTTTTTATACTACTATGGTTTGATTTAATAAGGGCTGGATTTAAATTACATCAATAACGGCGCGCTTGTAATTCCCAAAGGTGTAGGGGCAGCAAGTCCCATTGATCACATTCAGCTAAAAATAAAACTGGGCTGGGTTAAATGGTAAATTGTGAAAAGTAGTGACAAGTGCCTAGGTACATACACAATAACGTACCCAAAACTCGATGTATCATTAGTAATTTTTTACGACATACCAGGCAAGGAACACAGTCGGCACATTTTTTTCAAGTCCCAGACCAACATCGGACTGGAGATATCATCTTTCGTAATTCTATAGGTTTTGTTGTATAAAATTGCTTGTCTTTAATAACTTGAAGCGACATTTTTATATTCAAGCTTAACTAGAATTATTCCAGCTTGTTATAATGTGCATCACAAGTTTTAATTAGCAAGTGATCAAATTATAATAAAACACAAAGAAATGTTTTACAAACAGTACTCATATTTTTATTATTTTTAAATAATAACCGCGCATCAAGTGCCCATATTTTTATTTTCCGCAATTACAGTTATTCACTTGTAGTCATTATAATGTATAAATTTGCATAATTGTCATAAAATTTATGTAAATTCTGTGCAATCAGCTGCAAGGATTAGGTATTTACAAAACTATATTATGTGAATTAGCGCCATCTATTGGCGTTCTGTTAAACTACGTAGATTAGCGTTTACTTCTGCTTGGTAAGAATTAATCTGCTTGTAAGCATACTTTTACTACGATGTATTTTAAAGAACACTCGATAGATGACGCTTTACTGCTATTTTATACCACGAAGTTTTTTTACACAATCAGTTTATATTAATAAATTTATCCTAAAAAAAATATTTTAATGGTTATTTAATAAAATAATGTTAAATAATGCAGATTTTTGTTCCTATTCTTGCGGTCCCTAAGTTTTAAGTGGTAGCATTTTGTGTAGTTCCAAGCAATCTCGTGGGGGGCGCCAGCTGTCTTCGGCAAGCAGTCATCTATGAAATCTTCAATCATAATTTTATCTGAAAAAAAAAATGTTTCAATATTTTTTCAGAGTTTATTTTTTGAATCGAATGAGTATTATAATATTTTGAATGTTATAATAGTGAACGTGTGAAAATTATCTGATGTACAGATATAAAATTATCTTTACAGGGTGTTACAAAACTACCCGTAAAGCCAAAAGAAGGTTAAATGGGGCCTTACAACGCGTCCATTCACAATATTTAAGAACCAGTAACGCTGTATAACATACATAATATAATATAACAAGTGTGAGTCGGACTCGCGCACGAAGGGTTCCGTACCAATATTTGGCATAAAAAAACATGTCTGTTGTATGGGAGCCCCCTGAATTAATTTTATTTTAATTAAATTATTTAATTTTGAAATTAATATACGTACTTACAACTAAATATTCTGTGAATATTTCAAGCGTCTACCTGTTGCCGTTATTATCGCAAAAAAAGGCAAAAAAATCACGTCTGTCATTCACGAAAATACCCTCACAGGGTTTATAATGTATTTTATTAATAACCGCCAATATTCCCGATCCACGCGTACCTACCTAATATACCTTAAATATACAAGCTCAATTGAAACTGATGCCTATTTGAACCGGATTGTACTTTCATTTTCACTCGACAGGCCCGTTGGTCGAGTGGTCAGAGACTTGGCCACAAAACCAAGGGTCGCGGGTTCGAATCCAGCTAGGGGCACATGTTTCGTGTGATGAACATGGACATTTGTACTCGAGTCATAGATGTTTATAAACGTATTTAAGTATTACTATCTGTTCGCCTAGTATCCATAGTACAGTCATAGCTTAGTTTGGAACTAGAGAATTGGTGTGTCAGTCTGGAGAATTTATTATTATATATGGACAAGTTTGGACGGAAAACTCTGTGCACAAATAAAACACTTGGCAATTTTTTACCTCTCTGTGGCACCAATGACAAAGCTGTATCTAACTTGAATACTCCTTCGTTTGACATCAAGTCGTATTTCTTCAGCAGGCACAAGATCCATCTCTTTAGAGAAGTATTTTCGACCTGAAAAAATTTAACCGCTTGAAATTATGACACTCATAAAATCATCAGTAACAAACAAGCATGCTTGATAATGGCCACCGTAGCAACCTTTTTTTTCCCGGGGGAAATCCTCATGGATACACACATCGCCGGGGAGTGAGGTGTGCTATGCCGGACTCTTACCGGCTAAAACCCCCGGGTCTTCCATCTATGCCGCTGAAGGTGTGAGGGGCGACAGAGGTACGCTTGCGCAGTCTTCTCTATCGCCCCGCGGCTCGGCCCGTACCTAGCGCTGGTACAGGCCCCAGCAGACCGTAGCAACCCTAGGCCAAGCGTTCTGCTTTCACAGGACATGTCTGGGTTTTTGTAATGCCCTGGGAAGTCATGGTTAGTAAGCTCGTTCTTTTTTATTAAATACATACGTACATAGATTTGATAAACCTCCAGGTAAGGGCCGGAATTTGAACCCGTTACATTCGCATATGAGGCAAGTATAACTATAGAGTTAGCACCAAAGGCAAAATAGACACTAACCAACCAGTTTCCATTGGCTAACTTGATGATCAGCTCAGGGGATACCTTGGTTTCATCGAAGCATTCCATATGCATTTTCTTAAGTCGATCCGTCTTCTCCTCCGTAAGACACTGGAAGATGGAAATTTCAACACAATTTAAAACACACTTAAGAGAGACTGTCTAGTCCTTAGAAACCCTCCCCATGAAACCAAAGGTCGTGGATTCGATTCGCTTTTTCTTGGCAGTGTTTATCACACTAAGATGTGGCTCTTGTTTATTCTGAACCTAGATTGTTGATAGTGTAAAGGTGATTTGTAAGACTGTAAAAAAATTATGTATTCATAGCGCCTCCTCCTATTTTTACCTTCTTAAAAAGGAGAAGGTATCTACTGTGCCTAAAACTTGTTTTTTATTTTTTTTATCATGAAACTAACTAACTACACTTCACGCCACTTCCCTAGCGGGGTAGTCAGAGAGAACCGACCGCCATATGGCACGATCCTTACACACCTCACTCGCCTCTTCAATATTCATGATAATTTTCATACAAACTCTACGGTTTTTATGGCTATCATCACCTTTTGTTTGAACATAAATAAAAACTAACCACTTTTTTATTTTTAGTCGCGGGGAATTTCCTTACGCACCGCCACCCTACCCAGGGGGTAGAGTGGTGTGTGGAACTCCCGGGGCCCTCTGGAATTGGAGGTCCCTGCTCCGGCCAAGGATGATGAATGGCCGGGGCATACAGAACTAACCACTTACCTGAACCAAAGCGACCACAGAAACAAGCAAAACAAAACTTGTCTTCGTTTCCTTCATTTTAAAATAGGTGCCCTAGGACCTAATAACTGAGCCGAGTTATTTCTTGAACTCTTCTAGGGAAACTGACGAGATTTAGCAATCCAGCGCTAAAATCAGTTCCTAAATGTAAACATTGCAAATATTCTCAACATAACGGCGGCGGTAAATGAACGACTATTTACGGCTTATGACACGGCACGCCAAAAAATTGGCTCAATATAAAACCTACCGGTATATTCCTAAGGATTGCAAGACCTAGGCTAATAAATATCCCACGTACTTGTATTATTTATTCACTTCACCACTTATGCAATTATTTCAATAATAACATTTCCCGAGAATCGAAAATCGGATCGGAACATTGACCAAACTGGGGCTGTCCAGAACTTATTTCTTGATCTAAAGCTACCAACCTAGCTTGTCCCATGTTGGTCTGAGACTTGAAAAGAATGTGCCAACTGTGTTTCTTGCCTAGCATGTCGTAAAAAGCGACTAATGGTATATGGGGTTTCGGGTGTGTGATTGTGTAGACGACAAGTTAGCCACTTGTCACTACTTTTTCACAACTTTTATTTTTGGCTGAATGTGGCTAATGGCTTGCTGCCCCTTTGACTCTGCCTACCCCTTCGGGGATTATGGGCGTGGTGTTATGTAGGTATTTATCTGTAAAATCAGGTCAATGTGTGTGATAGTGTCTAATATTTGCAACACTTGCAAGCATACGTTATATTTCTATAACAAAATATATTGATATTAATTAAAATTCTCATACTGTTTCCAAAAGATATTTCCAGGTTCCTAAATGTGTCGTATTGTATGTGTCAGACCTTATCTTTGTCCTATTCTTTCTTATTCCTCCAGTAAGTTTGGAATTACATCAACCTATTGTCTCCATTTCTAACGAGAACACTTGTTTATATAGCTAGACACAGAATTTTCAAAACAATAGTATTTTAGTTTACCTTAGTATCTGCAAACACTAGTCTAGTATCAATGAAGCAACAGAATCCGATGGGAAAAGACATGCTTCCACAATGCATTGTGTATTATGCGAAGAGAGTCACGGTATACGTTCTGCTAATGGCTATGACCATGGTGACCATAACAATGAGCTGTGAGAAATACTTCGGGAATAATAAGTGGGAGAGTAAAATTTGGGAGGAGAAAACCGATGCTATTGAAT
This sequence comes from Glyphodes perspectalis, assembly GCA_951394215.1. NCBI lineage: Eukaryota > Metazoa > Arthropoda > Insecta > Lepidoptera > Crambidae > Glyphodes > Glyphodes perspectalis. The sequence goes on from OX596219.1 coordinate 12,485,084, forward strand.
AAGAAGATGTTCGTGTGGAGATTTTTTGTATTATCTAAATAAAAATAGATAAGTTGACATCTACAAGACTCTTATATAGTATCACTAAAACTATGAAAAGACTCACATTTTGAGTGAGTTATTTTGAGCAAGCCTTATTCTTATAAATGTGGTGGTTAGAGAACACAATGCACTGCATTGAATAGTGTCCTGTGATTGATCTACTCCTGTTACAATGCAAGGAGTATTTGACAGAAGAGATGGAACGACCAAATAGCCTATGAGTTCCCGAACGCTGAGACTACATAGTAATGTCTGTAAATACGTGTTGTATCAAATGTGCATATTGAATTTGTGAATATGAGACCTAGGGTCCATACCTGGGGAACCTAAATATATGTTTTTTTTTAAACTAAAATTGCAATACACAAATATGGAATCCATTGAATAACAAGCAAGCTTGCTCGATGGCGCATTCGGTTGTGACCCTGCCCCATGCGCCAAGAGTTGTAGGACAAATTTTCGTATGATGAATACTTGTGTTTGTTCAGTGTCTAGGTGTTAATATCCAATATTATTTTTTGTAAATTTTTGTTATACCATTGTTGATTCTGATATCCGTAACACAAGTGCTTAAGCTACTTACCTCGGAGTCAGATTAATGTATGTGATGTAGTTTGATATATATTAGAGGTGCAGTGTGGGAACAAGTGACCTGGAACTCTTAGTTCTGTTCGCTAGGACCATTGTCTTCAATAGACGCTTTCATCCAAAAGATCCTAGGATACAGCCCTGAAAACCCATATGTCAATATCTGCAATCATCATCAATCACGATGTGGACGGTCACCAATCGCTGTTCTGGAGGGATGCTATCACATCTAGGTACCAACCATCTCTAGAAATTGTCGTTCCAAAAGTTACCTACATTTATTTTTCGCTTATGAAACAACAACTGATACTTTATTTGTGTATTACTTACAATTAATAACGCATTATTTAGTAGTTAAGTATTTTAAGCTTAAGTTAATATTATATTGGGTAAAATAAAACACTTAAATAAATCAAATGTTTCAGTTTTTATTTTTCTAACACTAAAAGTAAATTCGTTCAGGCAGTTCGGTTACTCTTGATCCTGATAATTTGGACGATCACATCAAATAGTTTTTGTACTAAATTATGAGATATTTGCAGAAATATGTAGAAAAAATGAGCAATTTAAAATTTATAGCAGTATGTTTTACCTTGTCGTTAACCTTTTTTAAAGATAAGATGATATTTCTTATACTAGACCTTACTTTGAAGCATTTAAAGGAATTTTGTAGAATGTCAAAGGATAAAGCTTTTGTTAAAACAATAAAAGTAAAGTAATTCAAAGTTTATTTTAAATCTTAGGTATTTGCGTTGACATTACAAAAAAAAATTAAACAATCGGGCTCAAAGTGATAGACTTACAACATATTATAACAAAGATGAAACCCAATCTCTTGGTCGTTATAAATTATGAGCTACCCAAATCTAATATTTCTTGTAATTGATTTCCCGTTTCCATTGAACATAGCCGGGGTCTTTGTTACATCTTTTGAATTTGAAATATCTGAGACAAGTATGAATTAATTTTGAGTACCAATAAGCTGGTATGTTGCAATTTTAATAGCTCTTATATTTTTTTACCAAACTATGAAAACGCCAAAAGATTAGGAGTTTAGCATGTCTTTGTAAGACTGATTACGTAGGTATGTTCTATAGTAGCATAGAATAGTTATTCGATTTAGATGCATGAAATGCAAACAGGGAATCGAATGATCGATTATAGTTTTGGTAACTTGAGCTACATTATAATAACTGGCATCAAAAAGAATGTGTTGCTTTTCTGAGCACGATTTAAGTCTTTAAACGTATTCCATTAGAGTATAAATTAGCTGGTTCCTCTAATTAGATTTATACTTGTTCTCAGTCCGGGAATCTTGGTGTCTGTTTGTTTACAGGAAAATGGCGTGTTTGGGATCCTTCTCGTGGTAGCACTTGACGTAGTTCCAGGCGGTCTGGTGGGGGGTGTTGCCCTTGTTGGCTAGACAGGTGTCGATGAGTTTCTCCACTTGAGGCTTGTCAGCTATGGAGAGGGTGATAATTAGAATATTTATTCTGTCAAGGATTGTATATTTGGACAGACTGCTTTAGTCGAATAGTTGAATTCTAACAGTTAGGAAGCCGTACATATTTTACGGGAAAGAAAAATACCATTGGATTTTTTTTATAAGCTTGTTAGCTAGTTCTTTATTGATTGGATGAAAGAAATTGCTGCGGTAATCCTCTTCATAGTCATTACATCATCTTAAAATTACTGTCAATTACTTGCGCACTGCCAGTTAGTTTAGTGCGATACTGACAGTATTGACTACGATACTTTCTGTAGATAATTCAAGTTAATATTTATATTGAACTAGTTTTTGCCCGTGGCTTCGCGTGGTAGTCGCGTGGAAATAGTAATTTGAGTAGCTTAATTTTCATGGAGTAAAAGCTATTCTATATCATTTCCCACAACTCAACTTAACGCTTTATCAGATTTCATCTTAATTGGTGAATCAGTTTAAGCGGTAACAGGTAACAAACAGACAGACACACTTTCGCATTTATAATTTTAGTACGGAAACAATACCTGGGTTGGCAACTTTGGCCATAGCGACGTCCTTCTTGAATTTGCCGTCCTTGGTCATCAGCTCCGACTTGATCATCATGCAAAGGGCATACTTCTTAAGAGCATCACTTTCAGTCTGCAACCAAAGAAACATTTAAAGCCTATTTCGAAATAACAGTCCATTGTTTTGAGATCAATTTATCTGCACTTACATAATGCAGAAAAAACTTCGTTGTTTGATTGCATTGGATAAATTGCGAAACTACTGGACTATTAAGTTCATTAATAACTTTATAAACGATGTTCTTCTTGCTAACTTAATGTCCTATTCACGGTGGTGACTCCCATTATATTATAAGCCGTTGATAGTCAAGCGCTTGAATGAAACGACTCCATCTCACAAATGGGATCGTGATTATACATCTAAAGTTATTTGAATGTGCAAGTTATATAAATAAATATAAATAAATAAATAAATATCCGACTACATCACATACATTGATCTGACTCCGAGGTAAGTAGCTTGAGCACTTGTGTTACGGATATCAGAATCAACAGTGGTATTACAAATATATACTTAAATATTGGATATTAACACCCAGACACAGAACAAACACAAGTATTCATCACACGAATGTTTGTCCTGGGTGGGGATCGAACCCACAACTCTTGGCGCATGGGGTAGGGTCACTACCGCATGCGCCATCGAGCTTGTCATTATCTCATGATGTTTCCCTCCACCGCCGAACCAGCATCATAAATATGAAGATAGATTTGAAAAGTCTAAGCCTTCGCAAAGAATACGAAGGCGCGAAGTGATAAAAACAAAAGTAATCGAGTAATCGACTGGCTCGTTGGTCGAGTGGTCAGAGACCCTGGCCACGAAACTGAGGGTCGCGGGTTCGAATCCCGCTAGGGGCAAATGTTTCGTGTGACGAAAATGGGCCTATGTACTCGAGTCATGGATGTTTATAAACGTATTTAACTATGTCTATCCGTTCACCTAGTATTCATAGCACAAGCTTAAGCTTAGTTTGGGACTAGGGAATTGGTGTGTCAGTCTTAAGAATTTATTATTATTATTATCAATATTTTAAAGGATAACTCAACCAAACATTAACTAAAATGTACGTATATCTGTAAAATATCCAGACCGTGAGAGCCAACGTAATAATAAAATCACTCTTGTACCAGTTACGACCCTGTTTGGGCCGGCTGCCAAATAACAATGTTTTATTTAAGACGTCACAGCTTCTGGTTCAAGGTTAAGGCTTTACGATCGCATTTGTTAAGCAAACTGCTTTGCTGCATGAATACAACATAGTTTTAAATATACAAAAAACTTATATTGAGTCGGGTTGATGGAAAGTTTTGGCTAATTAGAGATAAGTGTCTAACTCGTCGCCTACACAATTACAAACCCTACACCCGGTACACCATTAGTCGCATTTTATGACATCCTGGACAAAGACACAGTTGGTACATTTATTGTCTCAAATCAACATGCATATACACTATATATACCAAGACTGGACTATAGTCGAGTTTTGATATAATCATGTATGTGTAATTTATATTATGTTATTAAGATTGAAGAGATTGAAGCCCTGAGGCATTCTAACATCTTTATCAGAACCGGTTAGAAGTCTACGCGTTAAATTTATATCATGTAAATGACATCTCTTATTTTGCAAAGGCCTATAGCCTATAATGACCGCCCATCAGTAGGCCGCTTACTTCAAGCTAGTAACACTCTCATGTTGCAAAATCCTATAGATTAATATGACCGCTCATCACCAGGGCGGCTGTAATTATATCATGCTATTAATACCCTTTAAGGGGGGTACCAACATAAGGGGAATGATGGCTTCCTTTCGGTCTAGCTGTATGTTTGTTTATCACCTTTGTGGTGTAGAAAATGTGGCAATACTCACTTTGTAGTCCCCACTCTTCAACTTGTTGACAAGCTGCTCCTCGGCCTTGGTCTCCGAGAGACATTCCGTTTTGTGCTTCTTCAGTTTTTCTTTTTGTTCATCGGTCAGGGCCTGTATACCAGAAAAAAAAATCCTCAAAATCTTGTTATAAACAGAAATATATTATTAAAACATATTAGATTTACAAAATCCATTATCTACGTTTCACTGTATCTTAAAGGAGGTATATAATTAAAAACCAATGAGAACCTCCTCCTTTTTTGAAGTCGGTAAAAATACGTAAATGTTGAAATATTGTCATAAGCTGCGATAGTTTAATAAAAGCAGTGGTTCGGTGAATATATCAAAAATATATTTAGACACTGAAAAGCTTTGCCAATATATACCAAATATCTTCCCTTACGCTCGAAAAAACCTGGATTTCTTTGCCAGGTTTGTTAATACAAGTTACATAAATGAAATTTAAGAAACGCCTAATACACTGGATTTTCAAGAAAAAAATTTGCAAATCATGGAACATAAGCAAAAATTTACATGGCAATGACAATGACAATAACCTTTTAAAATCATAATAAATACTTGTATAAATAAGAAATTATACTTTATGAATAATAAAATACAAAAGAAATGAATATAAAAACATATTGAAGAGAAAATAAATAACTTTACAAAAATAAATTGCAGTGATGATAAAGAATAAAATAAACAACAAAGAAACCAAAACGTATGTTGACTATTACCAATGTAGAAATAATAATCATACCTGAACCGCCACAAGGCAGACAGCGAAAACAACGAACGCCTTCATATTCCAGAGAGGAGCGACTCAAGAAACTTGGAACAGGACTTGTGGAATAGTGGCTGGCTTCGGAGCCCGCTGCTTATATAGGCCGCTGTGATTAGCCTGCGCAGGAGTCGCGGTTTGCGTAGCTACGCAGGACGTGATGGGGTCGGCAACATTTTGATGACGGAATACATTGTCACTTAAAATAAATTTTCCAGACTGACACACCAATTTCCTAGTATCAAACTAAGCTTATGACTGTACTATGGATACAAGGTGAACGGATAGACATACTTAAATACGTTTATAAACATCCATGACTCGAGTACAAAATGTTCTTGATCGTTACACGAAACATTTTCCCTTATCGGGATTCAAACCTGCTACCCTTGATTTCGTGGCCAGGGTCTCTGACCACTTGCAACGGGCTTACCACTTTTTTATTCCTGTTGTAGAATTCATAGACTGCTCGAGCTTGTGGAATCTTGAGCAGGATATTATGCCTCAGGTTCGAGCCCTATTGGAGATAAATGATCATGCAACAGTCCTGGCCGTTAACATGAACAATATATATATGATATATATTTAATTAGCATTTGACTGTCGCTCCGCCTGAGACTCATAGGAAATACCTATATTTAAGTGCATTTTTTCCGGGTTAACTATCCTATATTCTTTCATACTAAAAAGCAAAACTTTTAAAATGATTTGGTAGGTTTAGAGGGTCCTTGCAATTGATTTAAGTTACGATACTTCATTATCAACTACTTATCACCTTTTAAAAAATATTCCTTTTACGATTTAAGGTCATTATTTTTTGAGGAAGTACTTAATCTTAAATACTGACTCAGTTGAATTCCACCATATACCTACATTGTTACTTATATATTAAATATACGTAACAATGTAGATATATGGTACATAATTCGATCAGCAACGACATTTACTATATGAAATCGCAACTCATGATATACTTATTATTGAATGTAGTTAAGTGACATTTTACCAAATGCTGATTTGAGCGGTGTCTGGTATTTACATTGAAGCGACTGCCGATCTGACCTTCGTAACCCAAGATAGGGGAACCAAATAATTTTTGGATCATGGTTACAAATCCAAAATTGTTTGAATTTGCAGGTTTCATCACGATGTTTTCCCCTCACCGCCAAAGTCAGAGAGTCAGAGAGTCGCCAGAGGTACGTGCTCGGGTTTGAACCCTTGATATGAAATGTACGAACTACTATTATAAATTATAATCGAGTCATATCCTTTTCATTACTGTCTTAGACGATAAAACTAGATCCCAATGTGAAAAGGTTTGTCTCCCCTGACCAATATATGAGTTAGTCTGGAATGATCTGGGATTAGCTTGTGTCACATGTCTGAACCAGTCTCGTCTGGACACACTACCTGATATTTTGTGGTACTTTTCCTCTCATTATAACTAATTTGTGTCGAGATAACGTTTAGGTAGCAATTTATTTACGAGCCACAGCGGAGGGGTGCCTCGTAGAGCGTTGGATCGAATCCTCAAGGGTGCATTTTTTTGAAATCTTGGTTGGCTGCAACAATGGGGAAAATCCAATTTGTTTGGTTTCCTGATAGCTGTCTAGGAGTCGGTAAGTCGTTTACAGCACCTGGCTGTTATAAACAGAATTGCTACAAAAAAAGAGAGCAGCCTAAACACTTGTCCCATGTTGGTCTGGGACTTAAAAATAATGTGCCAACTGTGGTTCTTGCCTAGCATGTCGTAGAAGACGACTAATAGTGTATCGGGTTTTGGTGGGCGACAGGCCAGCCACTTGTCACCACTTTTTCACAATTTTCCATCTAACCCAGCCCAGTTTTGTGTCTGGCTGAATGTGTTTAAAGGGACCTGCTGCCTCTTTGACTCTGCCTACTCCTTCGGGGATTATGATGTATATTATGTTGTTGTCTAAACACTTGTATGTCTGCTCTGGTCTTTTCTTCAGTTAATTGCACAAGCCCCTACGATACAAACCATTCTAGTATAGGTGCCACATGAAATCTATCTATCTATTTTTAGTAATTTAAGTGATTCTCTTATCTCTAACTTATGTAATGTAATGTGTATGTTAAAAAAAAGTATAAAATCATTCCAACATACCAATGTTGGAATGATTTAATACTTTTTTTTTAGGGACAGCAGAACCTGCGTAGATTAAAGTAGAAAAACATACCATACCCAGGAATGTCTGTTCTTTGTATGAAAATTCAATCTCATCCCACCCGGTAGTCGACTGAAAACTTTTTGAGGGTCAAGAGGAAACAAATAAACCAATCTTTTTTTTAAGGTCAAGTCGTGTTGAAAACTAAACGACTATTTCATACGGCGTGACTCTATCTAGCTCAAGTGCCAACATTCCCCCCGTGGCGATGCGCGCGCGCACGTTAACAGCTAAATTGCACCGACAACGAGCGGTCGTCCCGATCATTGATTTATTGTTGTCCGTTGACCCTACCGGACTGAGGCTTATTTACAATGCAGATTGTGCAATTTTTGATAGTTTATATACTCGGAAGGTGTTATAATACAAAGATATATATATACAAACGTATACTATATAAACACTAGATTCTACCCGCGGCGTTGCTCTCGTGGTATATCGTTTAAACATAGTTTATATGTTATTCTAATGTATAAGCTATACTATTGTAAAGTTTCATTAAAATCCATGCAGTACTTTTTGCGTGAAAGAGTAACAAACATCCACACATCTGCCGACCTGCAAGCGCGTTTAGCCATGTTCAGCCTAAAATTGAATTAAGTTGCGTCAGGTTGTTAATGATGCGCCCTAGAGGGGGGGCTCCGAATACTCCTGTGGTATCCCTGCCTGTCGTAGGAGCCGACCAAAAGGGCCTTTGGGGTTGTGAAGTGTTTTTCCGGGGGGGCTGCATTCACTTCGTTCAAGCAGCCCCAGAGAAGATGACGACACGTGGATCCTCGTCCGTTAAATAGGATGGGGTGACACTGTGGTCTGTGCCGTCATAAGCACCGCGAGGTGTTCTGGGGGCGAGGTTGCCTCTGCCTCGAGATGGGCCGCATGGATCGGCAGCGGCGTAGACGTAGATTTCGCGTAGAGTCCCGAGTGGGGAGCCCGGAATCTGCGCCACGCCCGAAGAATGACCACCGTGAGGTTTAGTCGGTAGTGGAGTGTTTGCCCCGAACCTCTGAGTCCGACACATCCCTCGTAGGCCGAACCTAGGTTTACTTGGACGGAGCGTAAATGCATTTCCACGTAAAAAAAAGAAAAAGAAAAGGTTGTTAATGGTGCCCAAGTGGCTGGGTCGTCTGTCGCCTTTTACGACAAATTAGGCAGGAAATCTGGCTTGAGACTGGCATTCGGTAGTGACCCTGACCCATGCGCCAAGAGTTGTGGGTTCGATCCCCAGCCAGGACAAACATTCGTGTGATGAATATTTGTGTTTATTCTGTGTCTGGGTGTTAATATCCTATATTTAATATTTATAATTCTGTTGATTCTGATATCCGTAACACAAGTGCTTAAGCTACTTACCTTGGAGTCAGATCAATGTATGTGATGTCATCGGATACTTGTTAAAAAAAAATTTGTACATTATTTTTAAATGCCAGACCAACGTAGGACTTCAAAAATATAATAATAATTTTGGCACCATTTACATCAATTTTCACGAAGACAAAAATGATTTATACAAAACATTATGTTTTTACATCTACGGTGAGAAAGATAGAATGTATACGAGAACTCAGAACATGCTTCTGTACCTTTTTATTTTCAACTGGGCAGAAGTTATGTCTGGTCTGGACCCGAAAACAAATATATAAATACATACGTACATATATACATATGTACATCATATCATCACGCACGTAATCCCCTAAAGGTAGGCAGAGTCAAAGGGCAACTAGTACCCTTAACCTCATTCAGCCAAAAAATGAAACTGGGCTAGTTTAAATGGAAAATTGTGAAACAGTAGTGACAAGTGGCTAGCTCGTCGCCTACACAATCACACACCCAGAACCCGATACACCATTAGTCGCCTTTTACGACATGCTAGGCCAGGAACACAGTTGGCACATTCTTTTAAAGTCCTAAATCAACATAGGACTGTCTATCTATCCTTCGTAAATCATATTTGTACAGCTTAAGACGAATGGGTGTGGTAGACTCTCAGGGACCTTCAAGAAGAACGGAAGTAAAGTCCTCTCCATGGAGAGGGCTTCTCTGAGGGGCGACCTTATAATGTCCTCCTAACCGATATCGGTCACGGCGGCCAATCTCAACAGGATTAGCCAGCTGCGCAAGAGATATTATAATGCACAAGTGTGTGCGCAAACATAAGTGCACTCTCTATTCCTTCACTTTCATAGTCCGGTGAAACGGCAATTCGACATGACTGGAGAGAAGTCAGGCGCAGGACCAACAGCTTAACGTGCTTTCCGAGGCACGGGGGTGATTAAACCGCCAACTTCCTGACTCCGGGCTGTTACTGAGTAATTTCAATATTGAAATACCCAGCCACATATATTTGGCCCAACCCGGACGATCTTATACCTAGGTATTCAGGTCGTTTCTTTAATTAACTATGAGGCTATTGCGTTGTCCACTATCTGTGCATAAAAGAACCTATGTAATAAAATCGGGTTTTTCACATCATGCCACTTGGCTCAATAAAAATCTCTGGTTTATGGCCCTTTTAACCGGAGTGTGGACCTTGGTGGAATATACCTATTATTACATAACAAAACTAGTAACAGTGAAATAACTCACTTTGTTTTTGAAACATTATGTGGAGTGATACTAATTTTAAAAGCAAACAGTCACTATAAAAATGGACATTATTTAAATAACTGATAAATCAATTCTGTAATTGCTGTCCAGGATCATAAAAAAGTTTAAAATAACTAAAACCCGATTACGGGATGTAGCCAAACGAAATGATCTAGAAGATTGTGTAAACATACGTGCAGACTTTAAAATTTCAATAAATTCATCCGTTTTGTATTCGCTTAAAAAAGACGTGTAATAATTTAAGCTCTAAATGAACTCTACAATATTTATGGTAGAGTTACTTTTATGGTAGAGTTTTATGGTAGAGAGTACTACATGTTTTGTGCAATTTAATGAAAATGGTAACGCAACGAATTAATAAAACAGTTGATACTGGAAGCAGCACGACAAATATGTTTAGTGTTATAGTATTATGATATGATATTCGGTTCTCTCAGCCTACCCCGTTATGGAAGTTGCGTGAAGTTTATATAGTTAGTGTTATTGCGTATTAAATAATACTATTTGAGATTCTCAATAAAAATCCAGTTGGGAATCTTTACTGTTATTTTCATGTATACTGTGCATGCTGCAATGTCGTATAGGCATTGCACAATTTGCCTCATTATTTTTACTGCCAATAACAATCGGCAAATTGTCCGTCCTTTTGTGTAGGCAAGAGACATGAGAGGACTGTCCGCTTACGAGATGCTTCTTGAAAGTAACTTCGCCCACTATTTGTTAAGAGAAAGATACTGTAGATACTGTAGATGTAGGTAAAAAACTGCGCTACACAGTAACTCAAGTAAATAAATAAATATAAATAAATATCAGACTACATCACATACATTGATCTGACTCCGAGGTAAGTAGCTTAAGCACTTGTGTTACGGATATCAGAATCAACAGTGGTATAACAAAAATATACTTAAATATTTAATATTAACACCCAGACACAGAACTAACACAAGTATTCATCATACAAATATTTGTCCTGGGTGGGGATAGAACCCACAACTCTTAGCGCATGGGGCAGGGTCACTACCGAATGCGCCATCGAGCTTGTCAAAACGGTAACAGTGTTAACTCAATATTTTGTCATGACGCAATAAAATTGAAAGCATCTTAGTGTTAAGTTCATTTACATAATGTTCCATCTAACCTAACTCATTAGTGAATCTCAAAAGAATGCTATAGTCCTAACAGTAAAGTTAGATTATCAAAATACCTATACTGAATACGTATTTATTGTTTTATCTAATACTCGAAGAATTATAAAGATACAGCCCTTCAAAGATTTAGGGGGCTTTACGTCATTTGGACGGTAAAAAGTTACGCACCTAGTGACGTCACGCAAAGAGTAAACTAGCCTATTAAATTATTTGGTGAAAAGTGGTTGATGAAGCGTACTGCTCCTTGGCCTCTACCAATCCCTGTGTACTCGTAGATTACGAACGTGCTATATGTATGAATGTGATAAGATACACGGGATAATCTCGTTAACTCTGAAATTTACAGAGGAAATCGTGCATATACTTATAAACCCATGTTGGTATGGGACTTGGCCCATGTTGATCTGGGACAAAAAAAAATGTGCCAACTGTGGTTCTTGCCTAGCATGTTGTAAAAGGCGACTAATGGTATATCGGTTGAGTGTGTGATTGTGTAGGCGACAGGTTAGCCGCTTGTCACTGCTTTTTCACAATTTTCCATCTAGCCCAGCCCGACTTTATTTTTGGCTAAATGTGGTTAAGGGGCATGCTGACCCTTTGACTCTCCCTACCCCTTCGGGGATTATTGTTATACTTATAAACAGTATCTAATTCAGGGGTTCCTAAACTTTAAAGATAGCGGAACACCAACCAAATACCTTTTATATTATGGAACCCCTCAACAAATGATTACTCATTAACACTGAAATTTATGTAAGAACCTTTTTTTAAGAAATTGCCGGACCTATTTCATGGAATATACATTTTATGGTGCCGCGGTTAATAGGTTTATGATGGGAATCCCTGGTCTAAAATATAATATTTGTGCAAATAAAACCGTTTGGATAGGAAAAAGACTGCAATATATCTGCAAAAAGTCGATGAAAATGTTGCAAAGATAGTAAACATGGCACCAACTGGCAAGCAGGCTGACATGCGCCTTAGGTGCCCTAAGCCACGGACATACGACACTAGGCTGTACCTAGACATACACGTGCCAATGTAAACAATAACAAACGAAGATGTGAAGAAATTCCGCAGTACTGATAATGTAACATGGAAGACATCTTGCTTCTGAAAGGTGAGTTTGAAGTGATTTTTATATAAAAAAAATAAGTTTACATTAAAACGTTTTAGCAGGATATTATTGTAATTTTGTTACATACGTGTAAATAATTCAACTTAATGTTTTTGCGTGAATTTGAAAAAAAAAGGTGGGTTAGATTGCTAATTGTGAAAAAAAATGTGACAAGTGGCTAGGTCATCGTTGATCTAAAAGGTAAGTATGACTTATCAATATTACTATTAATGTGGCTTAGTGTTAGTAATAATGTAAGTAAATATATTTTCGTGTAAAATAGTCTATAATAACTCAGATTTGCTTTGATTTAGAACGTATGTTTTCTACATCAATAAAAAAATGTTTTATGTTGTTTTCAAGTAGTTGATGCGCTTTTAAAAGATTACAGTATAACACTAATACCAAGCCTTGTGATTAATATTAAATAAGCCTTCATTAAGGTTTCTCTGATGTGACATTATCTGTAGTTTATATGTTTCATCCTCCTAGATTTATATAAATCTATATATTGTATTATATACATCAATCAGCGCCTATGTACAGTATAGCAATCACATTACACCTAAGTCAAAACAGCTTTTAGTAAACAAGAACTTTAAACTAAAATTCTTAGGTATTACCTAATCTATCTAAATACGGCATTGAATTATTATTTATATTTATTTTCATACGTAAAACACATTTTTAATAATCGTTTCATTACTTCATTAGTTTTTCCTCTGACGTCAATGCACCCAGTCACGAATATCCAAAGTGCCCAATTTAGACATTCTTGAATTCACAACACGTTTGTTTGCTATCGAGCCTTTCCTAATCGCAAACTTTATTATAACTTTACTACCTAATCAAAATTCCTTTATACGTCACATTTATAGAAGACCATTTGTTGCGGTTGATACTGTCAGCAGCTCACTTCAGGATGGTACAAAACTCCGCATTGCGCAGGTCAATTCTCGGCTATGTTCACATTCGTTTTCTAAAACAGGGACGGAAAACGCATACACCGAGAATAATACAACAAAACTGTGATATTACAATAAATACATTACGGGAAACTAGTGAGAATACAAACACAATAGATTTTTGTATTTGGTGACTGAATTTTGGGGACATTTGGCGGAGAATTCGAGTGTATTGTTGGGAAACCTGTTTTTGAACGGTGAGTGGTTGATTTTTACTGTATCATTTTACAGTTTTCATTTTGGTAATTTGGTGAGAGATAAATAAGGTAAGGAGACAATTTTTGATGGGGATTATAAGGATAATAAGAAGGGAACACATTTTTTGGGAGAGTTATTGAGTGAAAATTTCAAATTAATTTTTATCAACATACCTTGTATGTAATATCATGATAATATCTGTGATATTGATGTATTTTTTCTTACAATAATAAAATATTTAGTAAATTTTCATAAAACCGTAATAACTACACATAAAATCATGTCAGGTATTATATTTTACTTATATATTAATCCCGTTATTAAGTTATTTTGCATGGAATATAAGGATAAAGCCTTGTTACAACTGAATAAATGTATGCCACTATTAATTTAAATTGTAGATTCGTACTGAGAAAGTATGAAAACATACATTTAACCTTATAAAATAACATTTAAGACAACAAAGAACGTTTAACAACGACTAAACGCAAACGAACCAATAACATTAATCAGTAAAAAGCATTCCATATGCGTCCTGCGTTGTTTAGCGACGTCAGGACGTTGACATCGAAATTTAAAAAAAATGCCCCACTAGGGGCTGCCCGCACTGCGCCGAATCGATCGGCCCACCACGCACGCGCATAACCACCCTCACGTCAGTGATTACGCGACTCGGCTCGCCGTTGGTACTCGACATGCCGAAACCGACGCCTGTCGAAGATCTAGTAATCCCCCCACAGGACCAAAAGATATGCGGGACAATATGCGTCTGCCAGATGACTGCAGTCCTCAGCGCAGTAGCTATAGTCTACCTCACCGTTGCGATCTACATGCCGTACACCAGAGCTATCGCATCAGGAATTGATCCGACACCAATTATGTGCACCACGACAAGAGCTGTTAACAAAGAGAACTGTGATTGGGGATCTTGCGGAGAATGGTGTCTAAGCAAGACTTCGGGGGCCTGCATCCAGATTTACGTTAACGTCAGAAAGAACGGGTCGTCTTTACTCCTGTCTGAATGTGGAAGTGCTGCTAACAAAACTTGTTACGGAATTGATCAGGAAAACGCGAAGAAATACCACTGCATTCGCGATGAGTGCAAGAATTTAACGGGAACCTTCAATTGCACTGAAGGGAAATGTATAAACATTACAGATGCATTCGAATGCGCTTTCAGAGAAACAGATCCACCGTTAAAATGTTCAGGTAGAAGAGGGAAGATAACTTGTATAGACGTTCAAGGGCTGTATTCTTGTAACAGGGGAACCTGTAGGAAAATAAGAACTCCGTATAATTGTGATCGCCGCTGCGTTGACATTCCGACCCGCAACAAAAACGTCATAGTCCTAAGTGGTGATAGAGTATTTTTAGCTAAATGTGCTAAGTTAGCTCAAGAGGAAGGTGGTGCTGTTGTCTGGAACGATTCTGGTGAAGAAGTGCTTATGTTGTCATGTCACGCCGTCCACAACGGCACATCTGGTGTAGTTGCTGTCGATTGCATCAATGCTGCATTGCTTCCTCGTACAGAAATCGCAGATCTGACTAATTTCACTTACCTTCAATACTTATACACAATGAGAGCGGCTCCGAACCGTCTCATAGCGCCTTTAGAAGTAGAATTAACGTTAGCTAATGACAGTCGCCTTATGATCAACCTGGAAGGCTGCGTGAATACTTTAGCTGATGAGTGTAAAGAGTTCCTTAAAGATTATGGAAGAGATGGCACCGACCATAACGCTAAAGCAAGATTCCCGTGCTTCTACATGGAGAACAGTCCAGACACTGTTGTAGCTAGATTTGATTTGGAATCAACGTATCGCCAGTTTCTAGTGGCGTTGGTGCTTCCAACAGTGCTGGTTGTAGTGTCGTGTATAACTTTGATGTTGTGTCAAAGAACTGTTGAGGTTGGTGATGATGCCAAGATGAGGTTCAAGAGCTGCGGTGGTGGTCAAGCTGAAATGCAACTGTCTCCAAACGATCCTGTTTCTCCACTCTGAGATCAGTCACGTGAGCATATGATATAACTACAACTGTATAAAGAACTTAACCTGAAACTTCAACATTTCTTTATCATTATTACATACCTACATTCTCATGATTATTAGCACTATACCTAAACATAAACAAATAATTATATGCAAAGTAAGCTAGTATTTTTATTTTGACTGGCCCGATGGTCGAGTGGTCAGAGGGCCCTGGCCACGAAACCGAGGGTCGCGGGTTGGAATCCCGCTAGGAGCAAATGTTTCGTGTGATGAACATGGGCATTTGTACTCGAGTCATGGATGTTTATAAACGTATTTAAGTATGTCTATCCGTTCACCTAGTATCCATATCACAAGCACAAGCTTAGTTTGGGACTAGGGAATTGGTGTGTCAGTCTTGAGAATTTATTATTATTTATTATTTTTAAAAACTTCAAAATTACAATCATAAATTGTTCATGATCGTATGTTCTTACGGAAACAATAACTTAATTACTTACCAAAACAATAACTACGGAAACGTCGTCGCAGGAAAAGTCCCATACGAAAATCAAATAGCAATTAACGGCTAAAACTAACAGCATTTTTCAGTCGACACGCAAATAAATTCGTCCTTGACACACTTATACGGTGACAAGGAGAAGTTTCGATGGAAACGTTTGAATATTTCATTCTGAATACAAAAGTCGGTTCGATTCAATTTTTTATAGCTGATTTAGTAGATGTAACTAATTCAGCAACCGCTATTAGGTACGAGCCGGAGTGATTACGGCAGTTAAATCCAATTGTTTTAGATTACATGATTGTCTTTCGGCATTATCTAATTTCGTAATGTTACAATTAGAGCTTCAATTGAATAACTGTCACGCATTCGAGAGTAATAATGATGATAGAACGATTTTAAACGCTTAGATGAGATAGACAGTTTTATTTTATAATAACTATTTTACAACAAATACATTAATAGTAAAAGTATTCCATATATCATTATAAAGTTTTTCATAGAGTTTAACTCAGGGTAGTTACTATTTAGACAAACACTGCTTGTTTTTATCATCAAACCATATTTTTACATACTTACGATATAAATCTGTCTGAAAAACCCTAATGTATATGAGATATATTTCGTGTTTAAATGCTGCTTAGAACTTATAATTTTAAGCATGTCTTCCAATGTAAACAGTTAAATATCCTATCTAATAATATCTGCCTAGCCCGCTAGGGAAGTGGCGTAAAGTTTAGTTCGTTTTTAAACAATAAACTTGGTTTTGTCTGAAACTGATTTTCTTCTCGTATTATATTTACTAATCAAAACATTTTCTCCTCTTTTCAGGCGTTCCCCTCCTCTGCGAGGGTCCGGCTAGTTCACTAAGAGACGACTAAACGCTTGCGATGCTTTCTACTGGCTGAACCTCCCTCATGTCTTCGATGAGCAGATCCCGTGGCAGCCTCTCGCCAGCCGGGTCCGAGAGGTCCACGCTGCCTATGGGAGCATCAGCAGAGCCAGGCAGCCCCGAGTTCAAGCCATTGGAGCCTACGAGGGAGCAACTGCTTGCACACTTCTTCGAACGTTTCAAGTTCTACACCTCCCTCTGCCTCGGCACGTCAGCTATTCTCGCGGTCTTCGCATTCCTCTTCCTAATTCCCTTCGTCGTGGAGCCCGCCATCCAGACTATACTCGCCGAATTCGTCCCTGAAGCCGGCATCTGCGCTGTCTCCGAACATGTCCAAGCAGAAACGTTAACCAATTGCACTTGGGCTTCCTGCAGAGAAGGCTGCACAACAGCTCATACGAAGTGCCACAAGATCCGCGTCAATTTAGCTAGGAAACCATTTGAAGAAGGTGCTAAGGTGCCTACCGAGTGGGATGAGACTGATTTGAAATTCCTAATCAATCCGGAGGGCTGTGGGTATCCGCCTAGAGTCAACTGTTCGGTGTTTGCTAGGGAGTATGCCGGGTCTAAGGCACCGAAGATATTCCCTTGCTATTATAGCCTGACGCGGGCGGACCTGGTGGTGGCGCGGTACTCGTGGGAGTCGACAGTGAGAGGGCTGATCCTGGCCCTGGTGCTGCCGACGACAGTCTTCGTGTTCAGCCTCAGTGTGCTCGCCTACTGGCACTGTCGTTGCTGCGATAGGGCCTGTAATAGGCGCGTCCACGCCGAATCCTTTGCGAGTAAGGAAGAGTAAGTATTAATTTTGAATTTTTTGGTTTTGTAGTGGATGTCTTGATTTGCATTCCGTAAAGCGTTGTGGATCGATTATGTGTTTTTCAAATAGTTTTTTTAAGTCATGGTGATATAGATAGCTAATTTGATTGATAAAAATTGGTGTGAAATTTCAAAATAGTAACGTCATAATTACTTGTCATTAAATAATTTTTAATTCAGTAGCATAGTTTTAGTTAGATTAAAGATTTTCCAGTGAATAGAGGTAATTATGAGTTATTATGTAACAATATAATAAAAGTCTATAAGTAAAATATATATATTTCTAAATTGAATAGGTTTGCATTAAAAATACAAATAAATAAAAAATAAACTAGATTAGCTAATTATTGCAATGATTAAAATTGCAATCTTTTAAATATGAGTAGGTATAACAAAATATAAATGACTTTTATTGTTTTAATGGTTTTTAGTATATTGCTAATATATTTTTTTACAAAAAATTATTATATATTAGTTAAGGAAATTAAATAATATGTCATACATTGAACGTTCAAAAATCTAAGCAATACTGGCCGTTCATCTACAATTTTATTGACATCGACAGTTTTCATTGAATTATTTATAAACCTTTATTCACTGACCACATTAAATAAAATTATTGATAATGTAAATAAAATAAAATAAAAATGATTTCCATTCGATTTTTATACCGTAGCTGTTTAATGATGATGTACATAACTACTGGACTTTCAGGGTCCGATAGCTTCAAGTTTGGCGATGGAGCATCATAGTGGAATTTGTTGTTGTTGGAATGTTTCACAAGTACGTTTCGTGTTGTTGCACAAGGGGTGATGTGTTCACCAACAACTCGGACCTTCACTGTCCGCCAGACTCTCTTCTGACTTATCTTCGCAAAGTTTCTACAGTAATCTCCACTATACATTTTGAAAAAATCAATAGTAGGTACTCTTCTCAGTATCAATATTTTGTGTAATGTATAATTTTTTTTTGATGACTTTAAGTAGGAAAATTATGAAAAAATAAAAACAACCACGAAATCCTTCATTTTAGTTACACTATGCCGGTTTTTAGTATTCTGATAACAACATTTTGGTTCTAAATTTAATATTTCCGTAAAATTTATACCGAAGCCTTACTAACTAATTAGTTACTAATATATCGAATACGATATGATTACAATATTTAAAAAATGGTGAGGCCATATTAGAAAATGGGAATACCACCAAATTCCGATATTTTTGTTAATTTTGAAACTTTTGCGAATATAAGTTGGAAAAATGTATTAGCGTGTCTTAAGCCACTGATATTTAGATTGCACGGTTGTGAATAAAACGTCATAACCGATAGTGTAGTTTCGTTTCCAAAATAGATTAGCACCATTTCTCAAAAAGCAAGTAAACTTTTAGAAAGTAGAATAGCGTCTTAGCGTTACTTAATATACTCTAAAGTAATACCTTCTTACTATTTTTTATACTGGCGTGCTGTATTTAACGGACCAATTCTTTACCATATATTTTGAAGATTGTTTACTATATAATCACAGATTTTTTTTTTTTTAAGAACAATATCAGGTCCACTACAAAATTTTTGTCCCCTTAATTTTAATACATAAATAATTTAGCATAATATTTGGATCTAAAAAATCTATCATGATTGAATGATAAAATTTCTACAAATTTCAATTTCCCAACATCATCACTGATCTGTAGTAAAGATGTAACAAAATGAAAACAATATAGGACGAAGACTTCTATAGAACGCAATTTCCGATACAAATCTATCTGTATTTAAGTGTAGTTTTGTCTCATTGCAGCAGCAAGCTCCTGTGCGAATTGGATGACGACCCGAGTGACGAAGTGTTCTGACGCCGCGCTTCTGTCGCCCGCCGCCGCGTCTCCCCCCGCACACCTTCCTACACACAGCTGTAAAACAGATCGTTGGCTATTTAGTCGCATACGATGCGTGCTAGTAACGGACGTTGTGTACTTTGGATACAAAGTTACGGTCATTTTACATTTAAGTTGTAAAAATGGAGTATCTGTCTGAATACAGTTAGCCAGAATAATGTTACACCTCAGTCAAATTAAATTAAGGAGTCATCAGCAGTATGAAACCCTTTAAAAAAGGTTTTCAGCGCAACGGTCCGTTTTTATTAAGGACTTTTAAAGCAAACTTGGTTTTCTTCGAATAATCTGCAAATTTTTGACTTTAACATGTCGTTAGAAATTTAAAATTATTGAAATGTTGCTGCGAAAAAGTATCCAAAGTGTACAAATAGTATTTGGCACGTAGTCACTATGTAGAGACCAAATACCTACTAACCGAGTGCGTTTCGTAACAATTACTTGAAACGTAGTCGCTGCGTGAACTACAATCATCGTAGCGACTATCTTCACGCAACTCGTAAATCGCTACGAAAACAAGCAATGCTACGAGAAATTTGCGTAGTTGTTGCATGGAAGAAAACAAAGCGTAGCCGCTACGCCTTCTTGTCATTACGGACGTTCACGCAGCTATTACGTACAAAATGGTCGAGTAATTGAAACGTAGCCACGTTGAATAATGTTTAACCGCTGTGAATGCGTATAATGGTCGTGATTACCGAGCTAACTACACGTAACGATAATTGTCACTTAAAATAGTAATCGATCTTGTAATCCCTAAAGCTTACGTAGTTCAAAAACCATGGATTCCTAGAAGGTATTTTCTTATCGAAATTTCTAGGAATATACACGAAATTTAATTACGATTAGATAGATCTTTGACACTTAACGCATCGCGATGAAAATGGGGTGGTATTTTGGGAACAGACAGTATTATTCGATATTTCGGCGGGCAGCCAGGCTTTTGCTTGATAAAACGTTTATACTTAAATATTTTGAAAATCGTCAAAAAGAAGCGTCTCTTTGTTGTAAAGTTGAGCTATGCCGGATATATTATAGTTAAATAAGTTTTATTTCCTTTTATGCTTTAGGAAACGCGTGACTTTAAAATTGTGTTCTGTACAAAATTTTTGGTAATCTAATAATAAGTATAGGTTAGACTATAACTATAATATAGCAAATGCAAAAAAGCAAACGATAATAAATTTAAAATAATTTAAATTCCACGTTATTAAATTGTAGCTAAATGAATTCTATGATAACATTTATAACTGTATAAAATACCGACTTTTAAGTTAATTTAATTAACTATTTAAATAATATTTCCATTCGTTGTATAATTGAATTCTTCTTACCTTAGTCTGTATTTATTCAAAGATCCACATCTATGGCAAGTAGTAAAGTTTATTTATTAACAATATTAATTAATCCAAAAACATTTTTATGTTCTAATAGATTTAATTAAAATAATGACATATTTATCGATATGTATCGTTCTGCATCTAAAGATATTTGTTAAATAAAAAGTTAAACATATAGGTTTGAATTTTAAAGTACAATTTAAATATAATATACTGCCTTTAATATTTTGTAAAATATCTGCCATATTTTTGTGATATTAGCGCTTACTGTGTGTATTATATGTGACACAAGTAGAACAAAATATAATATATAAAAAAAAACAAAAGCTAATAATGATCATGGAAATATAATTAAAATAATATAATTCTATGCCAATCATATCATCAACTGTGTAACTTCTGTCGTACAAAAACATACAGCAAAATTCATAAAAAGATAGTAAAATATTTTATATTTGCTTTTCCTTATTCACAAATTTCATTAAAAACAAAGGACAAATAATAAATTATATAATAAAAATCCGTATTCTTTTTTAGGGTATATGATGTAGTTTTTTATTTTGTTTATAACTTTTCTAAAAAGTTATTTTCATAGTTACAATAATAGAAGTAAAAAAAACACTCCAGTTTTCTTAACTAAAATAATTTATGAAATTATACATACGTAGGTACTCAGTATTAAATTTAGGTTTAACCTTTTTTTAAATCACCAACGTCAAAAGGCAATTCTCAACAAATCGTATTTGTATATAATTCGAATAATTGTACTTAATGAATTTCGCTGTGAATCAAATGTAAATAATATAATTTTCGGAATTAAATAATATTTACAATTAGAATAGTATTTACTTATTAGTTTATGCAAGAAAGCATCAAGCGCAAGAAAACACAAATTGTTATGACAAATAAAGCTTATTTTGTAAATATCTTTTATTTTAGTATAATTACATGTACATTCATATATCACCCGCAATTCTCAAAGGGGTAGGCAGAGTCCAACCGTTTCGTACCCTTTAACCACATTCAGCAAAAAATAAAACTGGACTGGGTTAGATGAAAAATTGCGAAAAAGTAGTGACAAGTGACTACACAATCACATAGCCAAAACCCGATATACAATTAGTCGCCTTTTACGACATGCTAAAAGGAACACAGTTGGCACATTCTTTTTTATTTAATACTGTCCCATTTTGGTTTCGAACTCGAAAATAATGAATCAACTCTGTTAATACAAACTGTGTAGCAAAAGGCGACTAATGGTGTATTAGGCTGCAAACTGGAGGCAGCCAGTACAAACTTAAGCAATGAGGGTTTTTTTTATTAAAACATCAGATAGACGGCGTAACTGTGACGTACGGTCTTGTCACCCTCCTCATTGGTAAGTTTTCAGAACAAACTGACATGCTGCCAACAATGAGCTAATAGGGACAGTGATAAGACTCGAGACTCTTGTGCCGTCTAGCGGTTTTTGTATTTTTGAAAACCCTCATTCTATAAAGTCGCGCGAGCCGCGTGTTCGCCACCGCGCCCGCGCTCGCGGCCGTCCAGTTTGCAGCCTTATGTACCTATATTGGCGAGGTAGCTTGCCACTTGTCACTACTTTTCCACAATTTTCAATCTTACCCAACTCTATTTTATTTTCAGCTAAATGTAGACCAAGAATCTTGCTTTTCTGATTCTGCCTACCCCTTTGGGGTTTGCAAGCGTGAAGCTATGTATGTATGTTAATATAAGAAGAAACAAGTCCCATTTGGTCTAGGACTTAAAAATAATGTACTAACTGCTTAGCCTAGCTGCCTAGCATGTTTTAAAAGGACTTTAGCTTTGTCTCTGAAAAAATCTATCTCTATTTTGTACCTAGTACTTATTTAATATTACATACATACATACTTAACATTACGCCCATAATCCCCGACGGATTGAGTAGAGTGAATGGGGGGAGAGTTAAACGTTTTTGAATCGAAATTTGGCTAAGATTAACTAAAATGGTCAATCTGAAGTAAACTACTAATAACTAAAATGTCTAATAACAATTGATCTATTTGGAGTGCGGTGACAACATTATACATACTTTATCAGCAATTTCTTTATACTTTTAGATTTTTGCTCGGTAATTTTCAAACTTTGAAATAAATAAATAAATATCAGACTACATCACATACTGACTCCGAGGTAAGTAGCTTAAGCACTTGTGTGACGTATATCAGAAACAACAGTGGTATTACAAACATATACTTAAATATTGGATATTAACACACAGACACAGAACAAACACAAGTATTCATCATACGAATATTTGTCCTAGGTGGGGATCGAACCCAAAACTCTTGGCGCATAGGGCAGGGTCACAACCGAATGCGCCATCGAGCTTGTCGAAAAAAAAGTTATTTGAAGCAATAAATAAGATAATCAAATACTTACTGTACCTGCGGTTTCTCCTGCGTTTATGTTAAATATTATATAACATATAGTTAAACTCCTTTTTCACAGCTTTCCATCCAACCCAGCCCACTGTCCCATGTTGGTCTGGGACTTAAAAAGAATATGCCAACTGTGGTTCTTGCCTAGCATGTCGTAAAAGGCGACTAATGGCATATCGGGTATTGGGTGTGTGATTGTGTAGGCGACAGGTTAGCCGCTTGTCACTGCTTTTTCACAATTTTCTATCTAACCCAGCCCGGCTTTATTTTTGGCTGAATGTGGTTGAAGGGGCATGGTGCCTCTTTGACTCTGCCTATCCCTTCGGGGATTATGGGCGTGTTGTTATGTGTGTGCATATAGTTAATTTATCGAGAAGCCAACAGGCTATATAGCCTCAATAAATTAACTATACAACACAAAGAGCTTTTTCCAATTCGGACCAGTAGTTTCTGAATTTAACGCGTTCAAGCAAACAAATAAACAAAACAAACTTTACAGCTTTATATATATATATATTAGTAAGTATTATATTATTAGTATTTTAGTATTTGTATAAGAAGTACAAGATGTTTAAAACTCACCCTGGTTTAGTAGATAATTTGTCTTTTTTAAGTTAAAGTAATTAATTTTGTTTTCAAAAGGTTGTCTGAAAAAACTTAAAGTAAAAAAAAAATCTATTAATTCAATAAAACTCTTCACATGTTTCTATAGGTTCTCAACAAATATAATACACGATATTAAAATGTTACTGCAAATAAATTTCTAAGACAGTGAAATGTTTGCTGGTGAAAAAGCATTCTAACTCGTGCAACATAACATATTATAGCTAAAAACGATTAAAAGGTCTACACTTAGGTACTGGGCAGTGCTTAGGTTCTAGGAAGCCTAACACTAGCGTATGAAAATACGAACGGGTCGATAATGGCTAATAATTTAACACATTGACGTTCGGTTGGGGCTTAGTGCATAGCGATTAGCGGGACCTTTCAATTCAAGTTTAAGTTTTATATTTCAAGATCACATAATATCACGCCCATAATCCCTGAAGGGGTAGGCCGAGTCAGACAGCAGGCCTCTTTAACCACATTCAGCCAAAAATTAAACTGGGCTGGGCTAGATGGAAAATTGTGAAAAAGTAGTGACAAGTGACTAGCTCGTCGCCTACACCATCACATACCCAAAACCCGATATACCATTAGTCGCCTTTTACGACATGCTAGACAAGAATCACAGTTGGCAAATTCTTTTTAAGTCCCATACCAACACGGGACTTTTATATTTCCACACCTGAAATAGACTGTGATCTTTGACGTCATATTATTCCGAAATCAGCATTTCTCAATAAATAACACAGCGTGATCCCGGTATTTTAAGGTCTTTCGTCGATTCGCCTCGCGAGCTGTGCGTTTACTATTTACGCCCTTAAAGTCGTTAATTCCCAACATGGTATGAATCGGGAAGTACTATTTTGTACTTCGTCGTTTCGCATCGTGGTGCGAATCAACAAATGGCAATTTTGACTGCGTGGATTCGCGCCGCAATCCATAATGATTTTGAGCACTTTATGCAAACAAAAAAACATGAACTCTACAATCTGGTAGTGGCTTATGTGAACTACGGGCTCGCACTAAAAGTGGGGGTACTTTCGCCGAGCTAGGTGTTGCTTGCTCGGGTACCTAGGTCCGACTAACTTGGTGTATTGTATATTTTACTGTAAAAGCCCGTATATTGGTCAATCTTAAGTTATACTAGTAAATCTTAGGATTTACCGACATGAGTTGGTAAATGTAAACATTTCTAGTTTAGGTTATATTATGGGTTAGTTAGGTTAGGTTTATTAACCTGCGCCCTACAGGGGGGGCTCCGAATACTCCTGTGGTATCCCTGCCTGTCGTAGGAGGCGACTAAAAGGGCCTTTGGGGCTGTGGAGTGTTTGCGGGGGGGCCTGCATTCACTTCGTTAAGCAGCCCCAGAGAAGATGACGACACGTGGATCCTCGTCCGTTAAATAGGATGGGGTGACACTGTGGTCTGTGCCGTCATAAGCACCGCGAGGTGTTCTGGGGGCGAGGTTGCCTCTCCCTCGAGATAGGCCGCATGGATCGGCAGCGGCGTAGACGTAGATTTCGCGTAGAGTCCCGAGTGGGGAGCCCGGAATCTGCGCCAACGCCCGAAGAATGACCACCGTGAGGTTTAGTCGGTAGTAGAGTGCTTTCCCGGCCTCTGAGCCCGACACATCCCTCGTAGGCCGAACCTAGGTTTACTTGGACGGTGCGTAAATGCATTCCTCACGTAAAAAAAAAAAAAAAAAAAAAGGTTTATTAACCTGATTAAAAAATTCCTTACCTAACCTAACCTATAATATAATCTAATCTTAGTTAGGTTTGGTTAGGTAAAATTTTACAAGTTAAGAATCCTAAGATTTACTAAGTAAATGGTGGTAAAAGTTCGAATTGTACACCTGTTCGGACTTTTACCGTTAAGAGTTGGTAAATCTTAGGTTTTACTGGAAAAACTTAGAATTTACCATAGTTCGAGCTATTACAGCAACATATACACTTAGTGGCGAGATTAACTTCGTCAGCGCGATGCAGGTGTGTAAGGATCGTGCCATATGGCGTTCGGTTCTCTCTGCCTACCCCGCTAGGGAAGTGGCGTGAAGTTTAGTAGCAGTAGTAGATGCAGGAATATATTGCGTTTCTGCATGTTCGATGGTCGTCATCTGTTTGCATATTATTGGAGCTAATCTTCACTATCTTGTGGCGTTGTCGCCACAGGCTGATCACATTGTATCACGTAGATCATAATAGTAGTAATAAATAAATAATAAATAATATATTCTCAAGACTGACACACCAATTCCCTAGTCCTAAACTAAGCTTATGTTTGTGCTATGGATACTAGGTGAACGGATAGACATACTTAAATACATTTATAAACATCCATGACTCGAGTACAAATGTCCATGTTCATCACACGAAACATTTGCTCCTAGCGGGATTCGAACCCGCGACCCTCGGTTTCGTGGCCAGGGTCTCTGACCACTCGACCATCGGGCCAGTCCAGTCAGTTAGTACATTGTTACTCCTGTGTTTTGTATCTTTTAACTCTCCTAACATATATTTTATGCGAAAATAGGTCATGTCATCTTCCTAACGTTATGTCCCGTGCTTAGACAGGGTCCGTTTAGACCATGATCCAGGATTTAGCGAGCCTGGTAATTACATTGAAGCGACTGCTGGTCTGACCTTCGAAACCCTAAGATAGGGAAACCAGACAATTTTCGATCATGGTTACAAATACAAAGTTGTTTGAATTTGCAGGTTTCATCACAATGTTTCCCTCACCGTTAAGCTAGTGTTATAAATACGTACATAGATTTAAAAAATCCAGAGGTACATGCCCGGGTTTGAACCCGCACTCCTCGGTTAAGAAGCGCGTGTCCTTACCATTGAGCTACCATCGCTCTTCCATGTGAAATGGGTAACTATCCGCTAATCCTATTACTTAAGTCTCGTATCGTTGAAGAATTGCGAGTGTTTTAAAAGGGTTCATTGACCTCAAGGCACGGAAAGTTGCGTTTCTCTGCATTGGCGTACGAACTAGACCTGTTTGTGGCTTTGCCGTCGAAACTGCTATTTCTAATTTTATATCGAGCTTTTTGAGCTAATAGGTCAGTAATAACTTTTACCGGCTTTATCATAGTACGAATGGTGTCTTTAGAATTTAGTTTCAAATTCTGTGGGTGCCTTTTGGTGTTTTTTTTCAAAATAAACATGCTTGATCGTATCGTATTTATGTTATTTTTTAATAAATAAATAAATCCTTCTGACTGACACACCAAGTCCCAAACTAAGCTTATGCTTGTGCTATGGATACTAGGTGAACGGATAGACATACTTAAATAGGTTTATAAACATCCGTGACTCGAGTACAAATGTCCATGTTCATCACACGAAACATTTGCCCCTAGAGGGATTCCAACCCGCGACCCTTGGTTTCGTGGCCAGGGTCTCTGACCACTCGACCAACGGGCCAGTCTATTAATTTAATATATTGTATTATGTAGATATATGTAGATGTATAAAAAAAGCAGTGGTCGTCCGTGGGCACAACTCGGCAGGGCGGACTGAAAACCAGCGTCATGGCTTGCCATGCAGGTCATGGCTTAAATGCTGAGTGAGGCCCCTTTCCTTTGGACATCGCAAACCTATGTCTGGTTATCGTAAATTCTTTTTTATTTTTTCTCTTCTATCTCTATCTAAAATTGTCGTAATAAGTTGTATTACTCCTTTTTTTATTTTGTATGTATTTGTATAAATGTACTATTCTGGTTGTGTTGTGATGTACAAATGTAATAAATGTTTCTTTCTTTCTTTCTTTCTTTAATCTATATCGGGTTTTGGATATGTGATTGTGTAGGCGACAAGCTAGCCACTTGTCACTACTTTTTCACAATTTTCCATCTAGCCCAGCCCACTTTTATTTATGGCTGAATGTGGTTAAAGGGCCTGCTGTCAGTTTAACTCTGCCTGTGATGTTATGTATGTATATGCATGTATGCTCCCAAAAATTCAAAACTAAGTGTTAAATTTTGAACTAGCCCCATTACCCTCAACACCTGACGTGAGCTAGCTCTCAAAATTGAAATTTTAAATTCCAGGCTCAACATTCGTTGGGCCTAACTGGGTCAGAGCCTTAATCACCGAGTATTCACATAACCGCATGCAGTCAAAGTAATTGCAGTCATTTCACTGGTCATGTAAAAAGGAATCGTGTCAAGAGCGCTTCTACCCGCTCCGAAAGGTTCCGTACCTTAAGAAATTGTATAATACTTGAGTATTGGAGTGAGAAATTCTACTCCATTTCTTACAAATCCTTGTTAATTGCTAATAATTATAAATGAGAAAGTATATCTGTCTATCCGTATGTTACATATTCATTCACGCTTAAAAGACTTGACATATCGTTATGAAAGTTAGTACTAAAATAGATATGAATATCAATATGAAATGAAATATGAAATGAATATGGAATATTTATTGCGAATATAAATTTGGGTACATATTGAGCATGAAAAACAGTGCCATTATATTTGATTCACTAAATTTTACTTTTGCAGGTACTCTTAGGATCGTATCCTTACCGTACCTTTGCAGGTGTATGTGAACCTGCAAAGGTACGGTAAGGATACGATCCTAAGAGTGAATTGGTGATACTTTTATACCAGATATACGAGTATTAATACATCCCACAAGTAGAGGTCTAGTGCCTATAGCCGCCGAACGAAACGCATCAGTTTAAGATCCGTCAATTTACCCAGGCGTGTTTGCTCAAAAAATAAAATAAAATAGTAGCTTGACAGGCCCGTTAGTCGAGTGGTCAGAGACCGTGGTAATGAAACCAAGGGTCTCGGGTTCGAATCCCGCTAGGGGTAAGTGTTTCGTGAGATGAACATGAACATTTGTACTCTATGGATGTTTATAAAACGTATTTAAGTATGTCTATCCGCTCACCTAGTGTCCATAAGCGCTTATTAGCTTAGTTTGGAACTAGGGAATTGGTGAATCAGTTTGGAGAATGTATTTGTTTATTATTTACTAGCTGTGCCAGCGGTGTCACCCGCGTTTATGGTTAATATTATAAAGACTATTTCCGTCATACATGATTTCTATGTTACTTTAACCATTAAGGCTGCACACGCGACGGAAGCTTAAAAATGGAGTAACTTCTCCCGTTTTCCCAACATTTTCCTTCACTACTCTGCTCCTATTGATTGTAGCGTGATGAAAAGTATACTATAACCTGCCCAGGAGTATGAAGAATAATTGTACCAAGTTTCGTTAAAATCCGTCGAGTAGTTTTTGTTTCTATAAGGAACATACAGACAGACAGACAGACAGACAGACAGACAGACAAAAATTTTACTGATTGCATTTTTGGCATCAGTATCGATCACTAAACACCCCCTGATAGTTATTTTGAAAATATATTTCATGTACAGAATTTACCTCTCTACATATTTTTTATAAGTATAGATTTTAATTACATACCTAGGCTTCAAAAAAGCACTCATGAATCGTCAGAACTAATCAATCTCAATCCAAAAGTGTGGTCTTCCATCGGTGGAGCCAACATATCGAAATCATGGTTTGAGCGTGTTTTTATCATTAAAATATTTGTGCTGAACACTCGCTCATTAATTATCTGATGTGTTGTTTACTCTACTAACTAACTAACTAAACTTCACGCCACTTCCCTAGCGGGGTAGGCAGAGACGGAACCCAAATAACCCAAAGCACATAATAGTTAATGTAGAAATTTAGTATTTATACATTAACATGTATATAATGGCTGCCTACCTAGAGAAATGGCGTGAAACTAGAAAATTACATGAACATTTTCGTTGTGACGTTATCGATATTATTTAGTTAGTCCTGTTAATCATATGTTATATATACACATGTTATATCTACTACTGAATAATATTCTTTAAATAGCTTTTAGAATAAGCCACTAATGAGGCCTGAATAAGAGGCTTAAAGTTCTGCCATCTGTATAGTGAACTCAGTATTAACTGTGATGAATAATAAATAAATAAATTCTTCAGACTGACATACCAATTCCCCAGTCCCAAACTAAGCTTATGCTTGTGCTATGGATACTAGGTGAACAGATAGACATACTTAAATACGTTTATACACATCCATGACTCGAGTACAAATGTCCATGTTCATCTCACGAAACATTTGCCCCTAGCGTGATTCGAACCAGCGACCCTTAGTTTCGTGGCCAGGGTATCTGACCACTCGACCAACGGGCCAGTCAAAATATAAAATAATGAATAAGCATAGGATTAAAAATTTAACTAATCCTGCTGACTACCCTCCAGTTACAATAAAAAAAAATCTGTCGAATTGAGAACCTCCTCCTTTTTTTTTAAGTCGGTTAAAAAGAGAAAGGTTGGAAGAGAAGTCTCACCGGCTTTCTTTAATGAAAATCTGTAAAAAAATCTTTTGTGCATCGTTTCCACAGAACCTAATTGACAAAAGGTTTGAGCTAAGTAGCAAAAAGTTCTATGGCTTCTGAAAAGCCTTTGTTAGTTAAGTCTAGATGTCCTTAGGGAACCTATAGTTGATGTAAGTGAGTAGGTCGCTGCGAGGTTTCGGCACGTGTTGGTAACTTTGTAGAAAGTTACGACTTGGTTCAATCTAAGTATCTGGTGTTGCAAGGGTTAAGGTCAAGTAAATAAAGTAGTTTTAAAAGGCAGTAGTCCTATAATATTTTTAATGCGAAAGTTTGTATGTATGGATGGATGTTTGTTACTCTTTCACAAAAAAACTACTGAATGGATTTTAATGAAACTTTAGAATAATATAGCTCATACACCCGAATAACATATAGGCTTTGTTTCATCGATGTACCACGCGAGCAGAAGCTAGTACTTTATAAGATAGAGTAAGATAGGTTAAATATCCTTAACCGTTATTTATTTTGGTTTTTTAGCCCCGAAGTAAGATGAGCGGCGGTAGCCAAAGGGCAAACACGCTCCTATTAACCTAGGGGTGTAGGTTCGAGCGGGGTGTAGGTATTTATACTACTAGCTCAACAATAGGGAAAAACATTGTGATAAAACCTGCACATTTCAACAATTATGGATGTGTAATGTAATATAATTGAAGGGGCCTGCTGTCTCTTTGACTCTGCCTACCCCTCCGGGGATTACGGGCGTGAAGTTATCTATGAATGTATGTACGGATGAGTAACCATGATCCAAAATTGTCCGGTTCCCCTATCTAACGGGTTACGAAGGTCAGATCGGCAATCGCTTCAATGTAATTACTAGATTTGTTCATGGTCTAAGCGGGCCCCGAATTAGCCCTGGACATAACGCTAGAAGGGTGATGTAGGGCCGAAAGTAAGATGTCCCATGTTGGGCTTCGACTCAGAAATAATGTGACAACTGTGTTGTTTGCTTATCATACTTAGTAATATTAAAAAAAATAAAAAAAATAAAACATTCAGTCGAATTGAGAACCTCCTCCTTTTTTTTGAAGTCGGTTATTAAAAAGGAAGGAAGTGATTGTTTGTTTGTATTGAATAGGCTCCGGAACTACTGGGCCGATTTGAAAAATTCTTACACCAATAGAAAGTAACTTTATCAGGGAGTAACATAGGATATATTTTATTCCCATATTCCCACGGGAACGGGAACTACGAGGGTTAAACCGCGGGGCTGCTAGTATCGACTAAAAGTGTACCAGGTATTCGGTTTGCGGTTATAGCTAGCTGTCACTACTTTTCAAAATTTTTCATCTAACCCAGCCCAGTTTTGTTTTTGGCTCAATGCGGTTAAAGGGGCTTGCTGTTTTTTTGACTCTGCCTTCCCCTTCGGGGATTATGGGCGTATATTATGTATGTATGTATTTTTTTTTACTTGGAAAGCTCCCACAAGCTGTCACTCTCTGCCATGTGGAGGCACTTAGCGGTGTGTCGGACTCGAACCGACTAAACTGTTTTTTTATCAATACCACGTCTACTAATGTCTCAGAAATCACGCTTTTTGAATCAGTCTCTTTTATTTTGGGACTGAACTATTATAATATTTTTTTATCTCTTTATTTCCAACAAATTTCATTTTTTAAGTCTCATTCATTCTTTCGAACTTTTGTCAAGTTTTTTCAGGTTCCGCACACGAGTACTGGGAAGCACGGAGGTCAGTAATATTTTATTTGCTCGTACAAGGATTTTGACCGCTCGCGTTGCTTGCATTTTAAGTTAAACCTCAAAATCCAAGGAATGTTTGAGCTCCTCTTAAAACTGATCTAATGAAATATTGATATTGAAAGTCAACACTTAATTTTTTTAAGGAAACTAAGACTAAGATATAGAATTTGTAGAATTATTTGATACATTATGAAATTATTTGAAAGTAGTAATTGAAAACAGCGTCTCTAAGCCAGTATATTTAAAAACATAATTAATCTATAATTATCTGTCACATCTATCTATACTTATAATAAATCTGTAGAGAGGTCAATTCTGTACATGAAATATATTTTCAAAATAACTATCAGGGGGTGATTAGTGATCGATACTGATGCCAAAAATGCAATCAGTAAAATTTTTGTCTGTCTGTCTGTCTGTATGTTCCTTATAGAAACAAAAACTACTCGACGGATTTTATCGAAACTTGGTACAATTATTCTTCATACTCCTGGGCAGGTTATATAATAGGAGCAGAGTAGTAAAGGGAAATGTTGTGAAAACGGGAGAAGTTACTCCATTTTTTAAGCTTCCGTCGCGTGTGCAGCCTTAATGGTTAAAGTTACATAGAAATCATGTATGACGGAAATAGTCTTTATAATATTAACCATAAACGCAGGTGACACCGCTGGCACAGCTAGTCTATACTAATTTTATAAAGAGCAAAGATTGGATTGTTTGCTTATTCGTTTCTTTGCAATAGGCTTTGAAACTACTGGACCGATTTGAATAATTTTTTCACCAATGGAAAGCTACTTTATCAGCAAGTAAGTAACATATGCGAGTAATATATTTTATCCCCGTATTCTCACGGGAACGGGAACTACATGGATGAAACCGCAGGGCGCTGCTAGTTCTTAATATCTTTTATATCTAAAATCCATTACTATGTCGAATTAATCCTATGCAATAAGTTAGTTAGTTAGTTTTAGTGCAAGTAATAGAAGGATTTGCTTTCATTGTATGAATGAACATTATATTAGTGCATTAGTAATTTTAGAACGGCTATTCTAATCACAGTTATTTACTAACATCAGATTTGATTTTAAAATCTATTATTTAGAATGAAAACTCTCTGATGCAAAAAATATCACCTATTGACCTGTATACACCTACTTTGTTATTGATCAAATCAATCAACAATCGAATTAATATATCTCTCTTTGTTCATTGGTCCATTTTCTTAAACTCTGTTTTAAGGTCAAGGCCCTAATATTTAATCAACGGAATCAAATGATGCAGCCCAAAAGATTAAAGGCGTTTATTAATCAAGTCGCTCCATGTAAGCAAACCTACCCCAAACTACGTAACGGACGTCATCTAAGAAAACTGCTAACGCGCATTGCGACCACATTAGCGTGCGACAAAACCTGCCCCCTAATCACATTTGTATGCCACGCTGTTTTAAAGCGCAAGGGAAAATAATCCCAATAAAACGCGGCTGTGAAACCCCAGAATTGTAAAGCATGAAAGACTGTCTGTCGCCGTACAACCAACGAGCTATCACGACATGGGCTGTATCGACCCAGGCGGGCGACGCGCGCACTCAAACAAACGAATGTACACGATTTTGGTTTTCGAAATCGCGTTCAAAAATTCAAAAATCGAACCATTCCTCGCTATTTCACAGCAATTTTTAAATACACTCATTCGATTTTACGATTAATTTAATTTTTCATTTTAAACATACATACGATCGATTAAATTTGATTAAATCGAATTAAAAGTTGCGTCCGCAACTAAATTGGATTAAGTTTAACTTTTTGTGTATTTTTAAATTATTTTTTCGGTTTTGTTTGAGGGGTTTGTGTACAGACATTCAGGTTTTTGAAGTGCCAATAAGCCCAATACGCCACAGCCCCGCTCCCAGTAGCGAGTGAGCCGCGCGGTCGCGTCGACGTCTGTCCTCCGAGACGTCGGAAAACACAAAAAAAAATCAAAAGACGTTTTGAATTAAGAACGGCATGGTCTCGTTGTGAATCTTCTAGTGTCCTACTGCATGAAAACAGAACACTTGGGTACGCCGTTCGTGTGAGGTTTCAAAGGGCTGGTTTACTTGGCATCTAGGCCTCTATTTTTGGTCTGCAACACATTTGTAATATTCCTTTTACATACCACTCAGCGATATTAGCTTTTACTTTACCACACGTTTTAGTTTCTTCAAATCTGTCCGTTTTTTGTCTAGTCATTGCTGCATTATGCTAAATTGACAACAGATTATTTATCAATATCTCCTTCTATTTGTTTTATTAAACAACCTAAAACATTCCATTAGTTAGTTTATAACGTTAATGCGGAAAAAAATATTTGTTTTTCATAGAAAACTGTTACATAAATCGTTGTTGGAGCTCGTATGGTTTGAGTAGCTAATAGTAGTTCGAAACAAAAGCCTTATTAAGTAGCATGTCACTAATACGTTCTTGTGTAGGTAAGTGAAGTGTATTGAGCGATTCCAGATTTGGTTATTACTTAAAACAATGACGTCAGTACGTTTTCTTTACGTTGAGGTTAGGTTATGTAATAGTTCTTTAGTAATAGCTAGAAACAAGGTGCCTTCGGCTCAGACATCGAGGTTTGGGTTGCCTTTTTGTTAGGGATTCGGAACTATAAGTTTGGATCTTTTGAATAATTTATAGGGAGATTTGTGTGACATCTATGGACGTTTAAAAACATCGAATGTTGAATTGTTTCTGTTAAGTTCTATGTAAGTATAAAGTATAATATACATTGGTTATCGAATGACCACAGTGTGCTTACAGAGATAATAGTTTCTGTGTATGAAAAGACACAATCAGTTGCGTATGTATGTATTTACAAACTAAAATGTTGGAATGCAAAATTAGACTGAACTGTATAAAAATTGAATATTTATGTTTTCAAACTGTCGTGAATACATTATATAATAGTACCTTTTCGGTAGTTAAGCGGCAGTCAGGTCCATTTTTACAAAACTTAAAAACAATGTTATCACAATTACATAACATTTAAATGTCATACATTATTACATTTATATACTTAAAAGTAAATTAGCAGTCGGTTTATCATTCTTATTAATACTTATATAGACGTATACACAATAATATATATTGTGTTTTGTTAATATATATTCCTCGAATACAATAAGTTGTAAAAATAATTTCCAATTCAATCAATCTAGTATTGTTATGATCATCGGAAAAACAACAATGGGAATTTGTCGTAGATAATTGGATTTGCATGATACTTACATAATTAATTCAATCCAATTAACCTATATACAAACTCAACAAAATTAACATAGGCTTCATTGAGCTCCGCCCATTGTACAATAATTACTGATACATACATGATTAAATTACCTGGGTACATATTTTTTTATTTTTTTTAAAGACTTTTTAAACACAATGTACTATTTTTTTTTTGTTTTCAGATTTTGATAGAAGTCAAAATATATACACCTACATCATAATGTTTGGTATAATATAAAATATAGATTGTGATAAAAATCTTTATATTTGCATATCACTGCTTTGCATGAATACCCGAATAAACCAAAATTTTGTAAAAACCGGTTTATAAGACAGCCAAATGCAAATGGACTATTTTGCATTTGGCTGTCTTATAAACCGGTTTTTACAAAATTTTGGTTTATGCGGGTATTCATGCAAAGCAGCGATATGTTAATCTAAATTCATATATTTAAACAACATTGCAAAAGTGTACAAAAATATACTTAGACTAGCTTTTACCCGTTTCGACTTTCTTCGCATAAGTTCTCGTTTGTGTTTATTTTCATAATTTTATTGTATATTTGGATAATCAGAAAGCCTGAATAATGGTTTACGGGCTTTTGGGTATGTGACTGAGTAGGCGACGAGCTAGCCACTTTGTCACTCCTTTTTCACAGCTTCCCATCCAACCCAGCCCACTGTCCCATGTTGGTCTGAGACTTAAAAAGAATATGTCAACTGTGGTTCTTGCCTAGCACGTCGTAAAAGGCGACTAATGGTATATCGGGTTTTGGGTGTTTGATTGTGTAGGCGACAGGTTAGCCGCTTGTCACTGCTAACCTGTCGCCTACACAATTTATTTTTGCCTGAATGTGGTTGAAGGGGCATGCTGCCTGTGACTCTGCCTACCCCTTCGGGGATTATGGCCGTGATGTTATGTATGTATGTAGAAAGCCTGAAAAAAAATATTTTACCAATAGTCGAATCTTAATAGACAAGATGAAAAAAAAACAAAATTATTTATAAAAGTACCTACATATAATTACTAATACGAATTGTAACGAAACTTAATTAACCTAGTGTATATACGAATGCAGATACGGAGTTCAAAACAAACTTCATCCTTTTGAACAAGTTTTTTGCGCGTTGTTGCCGATAGGCAACAACTCTTTAAGTCACTCGCCTACGTTCACGCGTAAGCGCCATGAATTCACGGCGTTTACGACGTTTTGGTCGTGAGAAAAATGTACTCTATGAGCGATCTAGCGCTGCGTGTTTTAATAGCTTAATTAGACGACAATTGTTAGTTTTAGCGCTGCAAATGCTGAAACACGCTCAGTCCATGCTTCGTGATAGTATTTTTGTTTGACATAGCTTCTCTATACGTAGTAATAATAGCTCAATGGTTGCACATTATTTTTAAGTCCCACATCAACATGGGAGTTTACGGTGACGTATTTACAGTGTTGACCCCCAGACCATGTAGTAAACACCAGCTGTCATATCTCGGTACTAAAGCGTCATCAGTAATTTTTTATCACCTTTGGCCAGCTCTAATATCTGGCCATCCTAGGCCCGGGCCTACTGGGCCTCAGTGTTAATCCGCCACTGGGACTTTAGCAATATTTTATCAAAAATATGACATAAAAAAACCCACACACGTCTGTTATAAAAAATAAGTATACCTTTATGGATAACATAAACTTCTACCATACTTAACCTAAAAAATCTTATCCACATTTTAATATATTTTTATATCTTAGCTGTTCCTCATAAAACATCCTACATCTCTGGAGCACCATAGCATATCCTCCTAATAATATATTTAACAAGTGAGTGCTCACGGGTCCTCCCGCCTCGATCCCTCGGCCCTCCCATGTCGATTGGGAATTGAAAAACGTATGTAGCACGTTTTTTCATTATTTAAAGTACTATTTAGCTTTATAGATAACTGAAACAAACTACTAGCTTTAAGGTGAGATTAAATAAATAATAATAATAAATAAATTGTTTATAAGATATACCTAAACTCATTACACATATTACATTTGACAAACGCATACATGACACATACACATTATATATTGTACACATGATAAAATATTAAACACACAAAACATAATAATATAAACTATGATATAGTACTTATACATACATATAACATATATATATGATTTGTTACATATGCAACGTGAACTGTTATTGTACCTCTATTAACTGTAATATATAATATAATAATATGGTGCAGTCTGTTTGCCCGGGCTAAACGCCCGCGCCATGGCATCCGCAGAATACCAGTGGTCGTGACGTGCGCACCCTGCTCGTCATGGTTCGATACTGAGCGGAGACCATTTTGGTACCTATCTTTATTGTGCTTGTAGAATATTTTTTGTAAATTGTATTTTTACTTCATTTATTTCGTTTTCACATGTATTTTTGGTACCAAATAAACATTTTTTTCTTTTTTTTTCTTCTTCTTCAAATTCTTCCGACTGGCACACCAATTCCCTAGTCCCAAACTAAGATTATAAGCTTGTGCTATGGATACTAGGTGAACGGATAGACATACTTGAATACGTTTATAAACATCCACGACTCGAGTACAAATATCCATGTTCATCACACGAAATATTTGCCCTAGCGGGATTCGAACCTGCGACCCTTAGTTTCGTGGCCAGGGTCTCTGACCACTTGACCAACGGGCCAGTCCCGTTCCAGATTACACCAAACTAGAATATTTTGACATTAGAAATGTCTTTTCGTAAGCTCTAGTGTAGGCTTCGATTTCACGAAAAAGTGCGATCCCCTTATATCTCGGAGAGTTGTTAAGATATGATATTCAAAAAAACTCACAAGATGCTTATTCACGAGAGCTGTAAGGTGCAAAAAGAATTGGTCGAGAAAAAAAAATGAAAATTTTTTTAATATTCGTTTTGTTATTAGTTGGTACTTCACTTCTAGACCTTTATTAAAGTGCCATCTAAGATAGTCAGTTATTCTTTAGAAAACAGATTGTCAATTATGTCCCGTGCTTAGTCGAGGTCCGCTTAGACCATGATCCAGGATATAGCGAGTCTGATACCTAAATACAATGAAGCGACTGCTGATCTGACCTTCGTAACCATTAGAGAGGGAACCAGATAATTTTGATCATGGTCAATAACGATATATTGTATGTATACAATTTATACATACATACATCCCGCTCTTAATCCCCGAAAGGGTAGACAGAGTCCAAGAAGAAGCAAACGCCTTAAAAAATATTTAATGAAAATAAAAAAAACTTTAAGTTGGGTTATAACAATATGAAAAAAGAAAGAAAAACATTTATCGACCAATAATCAAAAAAAAAAACAGTACAACAATAAAAAAAAAATCTATTTCCATAAAACTAAAAATGAAATGAAAGAAAACACCATTGATTAACTAAAATAAGAATGTTATTATTAAATTATCTTCACCGTATTTTTCGATAACAACGAAAAATGTTTTTATCGGAAAAATCTCGTTCAAAAACATAATAAGAATTAAACAAACAATTGGCTGAGAATAAAGCGAACAAAGGCTGGAGTTCGCTTCCTCGTTGTTTTCTTTCACAAACGTACCAGTCGATGTAACCGGCAACCACCATTGTTATGGTATGATAAATGCCTATAAATAATGTAGATGTGAGAGATTTGTTTTATGAAAGACTAGCTGCCCGCGATGTCACGCGCGTTTGTGGTTAATGTTATATAGCATAAAGCCTTCCTCGATAAATTAACTATACAACACAAAAAATATATACACGGTCGAATTGAGGTCCTATTTAAAAGTCGGTTGAAAAATATTTTTTTCA
This sequence comes from Glyphodes perspectalis, assembly GCA_951394215.1. Lineage (NCBI taxonomy): Eukaryota > Metazoa > Arthropoda > Insecta > Lepidoptera > Crambidae > Glyphodes > Glyphodes perspectalis. The sequence goes on from OX596219.1 coordinate 12,524,302, forward strand.
ATTCGGACTAGTAGTTCCTGAGAGTAGCGTGTTCAAGAAGACAAACAAATAAAAAACAAATTCTTCATCTTCATAATATATTAGTATAGATTGACATTTCGTAGGGTTAAATTATAAAAATGACAAGATATATAATTATGATAAAGTTACTTTGAGTCGAGGTAAAGATTTACTTTATTTCTATTTGTTTTATCTGAGGTATTTTAAAATATGAAATACGCACTATATAATAGAATTAAGAATAAACTAGTTCTACACAAATAAGTACAATTTTTACTGATAAAAAAAACAGAGAAAAACCCCAAACGATAACCAAAAGGTACATTTAAATAATCTCAATACTGTTTTATTCCTATTTGAATTTCAAAAAAAAGCTCAGTCAAGATTTAAAAATATATGGCATTATAAACGTACAATAGCTTATTACTATCGTTATAATTAAAATATAACATACATCAAACATCAATGGGTTGGAAATATTTATCAAACCACCTTGAAAATCTACTGTTCCATTTTCATTGTGACACCGCATTCATAAATCTACAATATAAATATAAATTCATTCTAAACCTGCAGCCCCAAAGATTTCATTACACAATTAGAACCGAATCACGACAAACAAAACCGCAATCGCAAAAAACAATATCAGCTTATCAAACAAAACAAGCGTCTGAGAACGCTTCCTCAAGCAGTTGTTTTTGCGTAAACAAAGAGCTTCCTTTACATTGTTTTTGAACGCACGGCACTATCAGAGTCCATATTGAGCGTTCTCGTTTCATGCATTCTACAGTAACGGCGGACTCTCTCATGAATAAACACTATTCAATCTACACATTTCGCTGTTTAAGTACCGCCTGGGCGGGACTATTTGTTTTTAATTAATTTATTAAACGTTTCGGTTTCCGAAGTCGTAACTTTTTAATTTTATTGTTAAATAGCTTTTGCTTCCGGCTCCGCCTGCGTAGAAGTTTGTCTGTCACAGTAACAAATTATATTCCTGAACATTTCTCAAAAATCAGTCTATCTATTGGTTAAAACCGCATGAAAATCCTTGCACTAGTTTTTCGCGTAATTTACTCGTAAATTTTTTGGCTAAGATAGTTGAAAGACTTTACTGCTACTTTGGCTCTACCTATCTGTACGAGGATTAAGGGTGTGGTATTTCTGTAACTAACTAACTAACTAAACTTCACGCCACCTCCCTATCGGGGTAGGCAGAGAGAACCGAACGCCATATGGCATGATCCTTACACACCTCACTCACCTCTTCAACATTCATGATCCTTTTCATACAAGCTCTACGGTTTTTATGACTCCTAACATCACCTTCTGATATTTCTGTACATATAAACATTCAGCTATGTTCATCAGGATCAAGACCGTTATATACTTAAGTACATAACAGACCTCAATCGAATCTTAAGCTACTGCACTGAATATCTTGCATTGTTCACTTCTCGCGTCACGGCGGCATTCCAAAGGCTGATTCCGACCCATCAGACACATACTCTATAAATTGCCAATATCTATATACATTCAAGGCTATTTTTAGGATTCCCAACCTCTTACAAAACAATGCATCAGGCAAATTAATTTTTGGCTAATTTTGCTGACTCTGCCTACGGGGTACCTCTTACTTTAGCACACATACCTACCTACCTACCCCCTAACATACATACATCATACTTTGAAACATGGTTCAAAGTTAAATATGATTCATACAACTTTGTTAATACTGTTGTTGAAAAGAGACTTTCTTGCCGGATTCTTCTCGGTAGATGCAACATTCCGAACCGGTGGTAGAATCATATCTCTTTAACTGATTTTGACGATTCATACGTGTTTCTCTGAAACCTATTAAAAAAAAAGAATATTTTGACTTTGACTTTGATAACTATGTATGCTAGTGAACTACAGAAAACTGACGAAAATATTAACGAAACTTAAGTCTAATGTATGCTCTATGGATTAGCTTGCATGAAAAGGTTAATGAGCGTAAAAGAAGCAAAAGGTGTGAGCCAGATTGTTGCAAATGGAAGGATGTGATCTCTGCCTTCTCCCATGGGTATACCGCGTGACGCTAATGGATTAAGGTAAAACAGTTTTATTCAGAAGCTAACTTTATCGCGCGACACTGCCCGCAATAAGTCAGATCGACTACAGACTCTCGTAGTTGCACAAAATTTTTAAAATTTTACGAGCTGTCATTAAATTTAGTATGTTTTAAATAGCCTATATGCGAGTATGGGCCAATAGGATGGCATGGGTCTTTGTTTTTTTGAGCTACCTGTAAAAGATGTCCTTTGATTGGGAATTAATTAATCCCTTTCAGAGTAACACTTGCATTATTATCAGAAAGGTTTTATTTGGTTCAGGCGTGAAAATAGTTAGACCTACTTAGCACGTATAGTGCCACCGACTCGCACAGAGAGTTCACATAAATCAATTGATAAAAAGTGCCGACGTCTCATCTGGCGAGTTTAATTTATTTTACCAAAATTTAAGCGGCATCCTGAAAATCGTTATGACAGTGAATGTGTTAAAATAGCTCCATACAATAATGCCTTGTATTTTATTTGTACAGAATCGATGCAAATAGCTGGCATTGTTATGGAGTGGCGCTGTTACAGAGCGTTCCATGCTAATTCCAGCCTGAATCGATAGCACAAGGCTGGATGCTGGTCTGGCAGACAGTCTGGCGTCGGCATCTGGCTTTGTCTGTGGTCTTAGTTGAAGCGATTAGCGGGGCGATCGACAATCGTTTTTTTTTTTCTATTGGATATGTTGGAGTAGTTACTCTACTAGGTACTTTAGCTAAACAGTCAAAAACATCGTTATTCCTAAATATCACTATTGCAAACCTCTCAGGCTCAGTGTAGGCGACAAGCTAGCCACTTGTCACTACTTTTTCACAATTTTCCATCTAACCCAGCCCAGTTTTGTTTTTGGCTGAATGGTTAAAGGAGCCTGTTGCCCCTTTGACTCTGCCTACCCCTTCGGGGATTATGGGCGTGATGTTATGTATGTATAAACCTCTCAGAAAATCTCTCCGCTGATCGCTTACACTAAGACCACTGTAGAATCTTCATGGCCGGCGCCAGCCTGTCTGTTAGACTGCATCTAGCCAGCCTTGTGCTATCGATTCAGGCTGGATTTAGCTTGGTGAACGCTCTGTGACATCGTGTGACTGAAATAACAACGTGAGCTACAAAATTCTATCTTTATTCAATCGTCACAGCATTATGGTCAATATCAATCATCTTCCTAGCGTTATGTCCCGTGCTAAGATGGGATCCGCTTAGACCAAGACCCAGGATTTAGCGAGCCTGGTAAAAGGTCAGATCGGCAGTCGCTTCAATGTAATTACATTGAAGCGACTGCCGATCTGACCTTTGTAACCCTAAGATAGGGGAACCAGATGCAACTACAGCTGGACTCAACTCTTAAGAGATGATAGCCTTATGGGGACTTTTCCCCTTAATAATTTATACTCCTATATGGATTGTAATTATATAAATTATACTAGCTGACCCGGCGCACTTCGTAATGCCTCGTTCTCGGATTTTCTTTACCCATTTTATTTTATTTACCGCGCAATTTTTTTTTCTTGCATAAGAACCTTCACTTGACCATAACAAACACAACTAAAAAGAATTAGCAAAATCGGTACAGCCGTTCTCAAGTTATAGCTTTGGGGTGGACCACCCTTAACATTTAGGGGTATGGAAAATAGATAGTAGCCGATTCTCAGACCTACTGAATACGCATATAAAATTTGGTAAAAATCGGTAAAGCCGTTTCGGAGGAGTACGGTAACTAACATTGTGACATGGAAATTTTATATATTAGATATATTAAGTTGTTAATTGATGATCAAATCAATGTTTTGCTTGCATATTGTAACATCACAGGCCGTGGTAATCGCCACGCTTCGTAGCTCAAAGCTTCACTCAATCATTGAACTAGCAACAAGCCCTGTCTTTGCTCGGGTGGCAGACCACATACTTAACCAGCGGTTCTCAAACTAGCACTTATAGCAACGGAACCCTTTTAAGAGGCGGAGTATCTTACGAACCTAGAATAATTAAACAGTATCGTATACGTAATATTAAACTTCGACGGATTTTTCTCTTGGAGCCATATAGTATCGCTTTAGTTTTTTATTAATTATGATTAAGACCTATTTTTGTGGTCCCCCCAGAAAGGCTTCGCGGGGCCCTCAGAACACACTTTGAGTATAGATGTACTAAAGAATTAACCCAGTTATTAATAAAACAGATTCAGTACTTTTTGAGCCCATCACGTTTAGACAGACAGACGCGACGAAGGGACATTGATTTGTAATTATACTGTGATTTCCTTTTCCTCTCGAAAGTAAATAAATAAAAATCCAGAGGTACATCACCGGATTTGAACGAAAACGCCTCGTACGTGACGAGCATGCACCATTGAGCTATCACTTTTCTGTAAACATATTTATAACTAGCAGCGTCCCGCAGTTTCACCTGCATTAAAATATAGCCTATGTTACTCGCTGATAATGTAGCTTTACATTGGTAAAATAATTTTTCAAATCGGTCCAGTAGTTTCGGAGCCTATTCAATACAAACAAACAATCAAATCTTTCCTATTTATAATACTAGTATGCTTTTTAATATATTCTTTACATATATATTATAAAACATGAACGTTGATGAGGTGTGTAAAGATTGTGCCATATGGCGTTCGGTTCTTTCTGCCTACCCCGCTAGGGAAGTGCCGTGAAGTTTAGTTAGTTACAGAAATACCACAGTCTTAATTCTCGGACAGGTAGGTAGAGCAGCAGTAAAGTCTTTCAACTATCTTAGCCAAAAAAATTACGAGTTAGTATAAAGCAAAGTCGCCGCTTCTGTCTGTTCGATTAGATCTTTTAAACTACGCAAGGAATGTTACTGCGGTTTTCACCAATAGATAGAGTGATTCAAGAGTTTATAAGTATAGTTTATATTGTTTTGTGCTCACCGTGCGAAGCCGGGTCGGGTCGCTAGTGAAAAATAAATTCAACTTTCTATGCCAGGCTTTGATGAAACATTGACTCTTTGCCGATATCGTGTGATCTTATCTCGGCGGATGAAACACCCTTGGAGTGATGCTTGAGCTGATCGCTTAAAGCCACATCAAAGGAAGCCCCATTGAGATGTAAGATGATGGGATGTTTGAAAAAATATCCCTTTTTTAGTAGAATGCACAGTAACTATAATGCCTCCTATCCCCGAAGGAGTGGGTGGAGCCCAAGTATGGATCCTTAGAGTTAGATGGAAAATTATTGTGAAACTAGCTATCGCCCGCGGCTTCGCTCACGTGGTACATCTGTGAAACATAGCCTATATGTTATTCGGGTGTATGAGCTATATTATTCTTAAGTTTCATTAAAATCCATTCAGTAGTTTTTTGTGAAAGAGTAATAATCACCCATCCATACATACAAACTTTCGCATTTATAATATGTATTAGTAAGGTAATTTTTCATAACAAATTAAAAATAATTCTAGTTATTTAGTTACATACATAATATGAATCGTCGTATATATTTTTTTAAAACCTCTTTCTAGACAGAGGTGTTTACCAACATTTATTTATGTAGATAGAGCTAAATAGGTTCTCACATAAATTGCAAGAAATCAATATGCAATATATTGTTTACTAAAACCGACTATATATTAAGGTTTGATTGTTCATATTAATTGTAACTTGTATAAATACATAAATAGAGTTATATTTTTATCTCCTTGTCTCATATAAACAAGTCTAAAAAAAGCTTATAACATTATAAATGATTGGCCCATACTTCCCGGTTATATTTTCATCCCTATTTTCCGATACGGATCGTAAATTCTTTATTTATTATACTAAGCTCCTTTGATGAATCCAATAAAGTCATCGGAAGTGAACCTCCTTATATCAAACTAGCTGTTGCCCGTGGTTTCGCCTGCGTGCAGTTCAAAATGTAATTCGCGTGGGAACTTTAAATTTTTCGGGATAAAATTTAGTCTATGTCCTGATACAAGGTATAAGCCTTGTATTATGACAATGCAAGCAATGTAAACGCCTTGCTAGCTTGCTATGATGGATAGATCAATCCAATAATTGTCAGGTTTCCCTATTTTAGGGTTACGAAGGTCAGATCGGCAGTCGCTTCAAGTCTTCTTAATTACCGGACTCGCTAAATCCTGGATCATGTGTAAGCGGACCTCGTCTAAGCACGGGACATAACTCTAGGAAAATGATGATGTAGAAATATTGACACAAAAAATTGGAACGTCTTTTAACTCTTATCATCATCAGTCTAACCTCGTGCTTTATTGCTTAGGCCTCTTCTAATGAACAACACTGGGTCCGATCTATGTCTTAGTCCATTCACTTCCATATTTTGAACGATTTTTGTTGCACACACCTGTTAAAATAATAAACATAATCATAGACCTAAACTAACAAAAACCTTTTAACTATCTACCAGATCACAGATAGAAATCGCAGCCAAAAAAGTAAACCAGCCAAAAAAAAATCCACAGAACCAAAACATGTAAATAAATAATCAAAAACAAAAATCAAGACGCCGGCAGCACAGACGCAAGCTGCACTAATCGCGATGACATGACGGAGCCGAGCTGAAGCGGTCGCTATGGTCACTCCTAGAGTGTTCACGCCAAGATGGCCGACGAAGAAAAAATACCCCCAACTTTTCTCGAGAAACTCCTCTTCTACACCACAGCCAGCTTCGTTCTACTCGCCATCTTCAGTCTCTTCGCCTTTCTCTTCTTAGTTCCCTTCGTCATTGAGCCAGCATTCACAACTATCTTCATGCAGTTTGATCCTGTAGCAGCATTATGCGTCACAGCGTCTGTGAAGCACTTAGTCGGAGTCAGTAACTGCAGCTGGGCTTCCTGCAGGGAGGGTTGCACCAAAGACCTTTTCGAATGCACCCAGGTTCGGGTGAACTACAAACTGGGGTACGCCGCCAACATCACCGCTACTGAATACGAGAACCTGATCAGAGTCGAAAGGGCTCTCAGAAACGACTACGAATACGATAGCAATTACGAGTCAGGCGCTGATAAACCGTACGACATGAATGAAGAACAAGACTTACCCGACGTCCCCCCCACAGGACTTCAAGGGAACGATTCCGAGTGGTATTTTACTGGTGCCCGTCTATTCCCCAACGTGAAGGGATGCGGCTATCCGCCCATTTTGAATTGCACCATATTCTATGGCAAATATCGGCCTATAGGCACCAACTACACTTGTTACTATAGTAGAGTAGACCCTGGACTGGTGATTACCGAATTGGACATGTGGCAGAATACATTAAATCTGGTATACGCGATGGCGATACCGATACCTTCGTTTATAATATCGGTGATCTATTTGACGTTTGCGTATTTTAAGATCTATAATACTGAGGAGGAATCGGAGCAGGCTCCGTTGAAGAGTGATGCTGAAGCTATGGCTACTGGTGACGATGAGAAGCCGACGACTCCTGGGTCGGACACTTTCAGGGAGGACCTGGCGTGCTTCGGGCATCAGCTGAAGATGCAGCTGGCGAATGAGAAGCCTAAAGAAGGCTTCGAGTCCAATAGTCCACCTATTTCCAATTCGGCGTCGCTGTCTGGGTAAGTTGACGTTTTTTTTTTAATTTTACGTTATATTCTACTCTTAGGGATCGAATGCTGTGCTGATACGTACTTATTGTCGGGAATTAAAAGTATTTTTATTTTAATTATTTTATTGATAAACTCTTAGGTAGCTTTCTAAAATTAAAGGTTCTTTACGAACTAGCACGTGTTCCTGAATAATATAGTCCACAATTTAATATCAATTATAATTGGATAAGTTTAAGAATTTTGACGAGTTCCTATTTTTTTTGTTTCACATATCCCCCGTATTAATACATCTATGTACGAATCGAAACGAAACGATCAAACGTAAACTAACCTATATGTATAAGAATAATCCAATAAAACTTTCAAAAATATTTTTAATTACATATTTTGGTTTTAAGGAATACTTATTATCTTTGTAAATCGTATAATCATTATACAAGTTTAATAAAAAAAAATTAAAAAAATCGAATAAAACTATAAATTTATGTTATCACGAGTGTTTTAGATATATTAAAATTGTATTATAATTTATAATAAAGTTTTTATTTAAACAAATCACATTGTACTTAAAAAAAAAAACCTACTCTGAAGTAAATTTTGACAAATATCTATCAGTCGAAAATTGATTCAGTAATAATTTTTTCGTTTTTTATTTTATACGGTTTTTGTTTTTTTATTATTAATTGAATACTTTAGTTACATTAACGTAATCACACTATGTCACTCGTTTAAGTCTGTTTCACACACATTAGTCCTGCTGACAGGTACACGTATTTTGTATTTAAAATTTTGGAAATTATCCTAAAGTAGGTAGGGACTTTGAAAGCTTTTAGCGTAAACCTCGTACACAGGAACAATACTTTATCAATATTGTAAATAATACGTATGTATGCTAGAACTTTCAGACAACATTTATACTCTTTTACAAATATTATTAATTATTTTTTTTGTTTTTTTTTTAATGAAGTAAATTTTACATATATAAAGCATTAAATATACTTTTTATAATTATGTATATATTATTTTTACTATTTTAATTTTTTTGTATTTTCATAAAGAGTCTTAATTTATTTAATTGTTATATTTTGAATAAGTCTAGAACCATATGCCGAATTATACTATATTTGTCTGAATACTAAGTTCTGTCTATAATTTCGTAATATTAAAAATATCTATCCATTGTATAGTGACCTACATAGGACACCTGCAATAAATACTCATATGTACTATCTCAACTAGAAATACATAAAAAAAATATAGAGGATATATTTTTCCACAAAATACAAAACTGACAGATATTATTGTCTCCTCACCAGGACCAAGTCATCATTCGTGAACGCTTAATGTGAAAAACAACAAATATTCACACAGAGGTACGTTCGGCTAGCTTCAGCTTTAACTCTAAAAGCTTAAAGTGCATTTTGCAATACACCCATTTATATCATGTTGCACATTAGATATTCCGGAAAACAACTCCCACTTTTCACAATATGCTTGAGCTTTTTATTAATAAAAAATACATGTAAATATATTTTCGGCAATTTGTTAATCTTCGATATGATATCTTTTATATTTGTAAGAATGTACATTCAGGGCTTGGCCGACTTTTTAAATCTGTTAATTACTTCATTTGTTGGAAAAAAAACAACGAAATAGAAAAAAACACAATTCATTACATTTCAAACGATCTAAACCATAATTTGAGGCAAGTACAATCAGTTTGTTGACTTTTCAAAATTTTGATTTTTGTTTATTGTATTTAAAAAAAACCCTAAATTGTGTTTAGTTTTAATTTTAGTTGATTCATTAATTTTTTGACTTCTCTTTTTAATTAATCTGATTAAAAAATATATATTCAAATTAGAAGTAAAAAAAAATAGTAAACAAAATATGTAGTTTCTAAGGACATAGGTAAACTAGGTATTTTTTACATATAAATAGGTAATTGTTTTTAAATTTACTAATATAAGCACTTAGTTAGTCACAATTTCTTTTACTTTAATAATATATTCCAACTAAATCTTAGGCAATATTTTCTCATTAAAATGCTTTATTTTTATCACAACAGCGTTGCACCAGTTATTTCAGATGTCATCAATTTAAAAGTTAAGCAGATTTAATTACTAAAAGTATTTTTTTTTGTACATTTCAGATGACAGGAATCATGAAGATTCGGGATCGGATACAAAGTACACCACGAACTGAGGTGAACGTTAAGAAACAGACGTTTTTGAAAGATGTCGAAGTGCTCGAATTGTGATTTTATATAGAAAGTAAAACGCAATACTTTATGCCCTTTTTCATTCACTGCAATGTGAATATAATGTGAATATAAAAAAAGAAAACTACGAAAACGAAACAAAAATGTTCGTAAAGACGGAAAATTGGCGAAAGAGATTTTTATAAAGCGTTGTGAAATTAAAATGATATTGAGCAAGCGATTTGTAGCAAGAATTTTTGAGGCAATCTTTATTATACATTTAATGAAATCTAAATGTGATTAAAGTTAGAAATTATTAAACTTATATTTCCTGGTATTGTCCTGGTAATATTACCTACCTACCTACAAAATACAGTGTCATTCGAGTCAAAAAAGTCAGTATGCTGACTCCCTATACGATTTTTTTCTGAAAGTTTCTACCATCAGAAATACAAATGTTGGTATTGCTCAAAAACTGTGTTTTGTTTCAGAAATTATTGCCACAAATGACGATTTATATTAGAGAATAATAAATTTTATCTCCTATAGTGAATAATGAAATAAATAAGATTTTATTATGCTCGTACGCTAAAGGTGTCAAATGCACGCGTGCTAATAATATTATATGAACATAAAAATATATTGTATTATATATGACTTATAATATGAAACTGTTTACAAAAACGTATAACAAAATATAGAAGTTGATTTCGAAAGAAATAGTTGGAAAGTGAATTCTAAAATTATGATGCGACAATTATTGTATTTAGCAAAAAAATGTTTATTGATAATACATCGACTAATCCATGTAATAGTTATAATTCCATGTCAGTACAATTCGCAATATCATTTAATCATAAGTATAGTTGAAATTTAATTTAATATTCATTTTTAGATTTAGGATGCCCTAATCGTTGGGCCCCTAGTATTCTCTTTAGATGCCCCTGATTAGTAGAACGTATATAATTTTTAATAATAATTTTAATGATTTGATTCCAAATATAATTGAGCTGTAACAGAATAATGATAATTGAGAATAAAGCGTCCAATGGTTTTGGAAATGGTTTTTTAATATAAAGCTAGGTGCACACATGAGTCGCACAGCAGATGCTCTGATATTCTGAAGGTTGTGCAATGTTGCACACTTATAATTAATACTAATTCGTTGCGTTTATATTTATGTTGCAAAATTGTTCGTATTGCCATAGACATGTTACCTTGAACTTATTGGACAAATGTTATTTAACACCAGTAAAATCAATAAAAGCAATTAATAGATATGTATTATATAAATTATATATATCACATAAACTTAGTGGGTGTGTTTTCCTATGAGAAAATAATGTTGAGTGACATTTGTCCCATGAACACGCTGAGTAAATGTGCAACACCGTACAACGTGAAACATGTTGCGCGACTAATGTTACGCAACAGACGTTGCTCACTGCCCAGCATTGCGTGGAATGGAATAGACGTTTAATATAATCCTAGCCATACCGCTGTAGGCGGTATCGATTCTTCCGTCCCATGCCAACTCTATTTAAAAATTCATTAATATTATTGTCCAAGCTGAACCGAACCGAGTATTAACCGCTAACCAAAATAGAAATCATTACCTAATCGATATCTCATGTTACAAATAAATAATTATATTTCAAATGACCGTTCTAATAATCCATTGAGGCAACTTTTTATATAAGAATTTGATTCTTGTATAAAGTAATATAAATTGGAGCGCGCGTAAAAATTTGTGATATGTCAATGCTTGTCAAGTGTGTATGTATTTTTTTCTTTAACTGATATAAATGATAAAAAAGGCTTGTGAATATCGCGTAATGCTATTATGTGACCCTAGACGTGATATCTCGTCTTATTTTCAATAATTTCTTTTTTCTGTGTATTCTGGGACCACTTTTTCTGTGAAGGTTCCAATTTCTGTAAATAATGAAATTAACTGTTTGTCATTTAATGATTATTTTAAATGTGTTTTTCAATAAATTATGATTGTTAAAATTATTATTCGAATGTTCAGAGTATTTATGAGGGGGAAGCGAAAAATTAAATATTATTTATTTACCACTTAGACTGGAAAAAAATTAAGTATGTACTAGTTAGATATTGCTAAAACCTACGCACATGTCTAGATATAATGTTTGATGAATTATATTTAAGAGAAATAAATCATCCCACTTTAAAATGCAAATAGATAGAATTTTAATGTTATTTTCTTTAACAAAATTGATATTGTTTGAAGTAGTTTGCCTATAGTCAAGTGTAATTTGTGTATTTGAGAAGGAAAAGTTAAATCAAGTATTTAAAAAAAAAAAAACTGTTATTTTTTTATTTACAATTATTTAAATACTTACTATTATATCTTACTATCATAATAATGTTTACTTATTTCGTACTTTCTTGTAATTTTTTTAGCAAGGTTAGATTTTGGGTATTTCCAATACCAAAAAAAGTCACTTATTTTTCTTACTGCATCAACTACTCATATATATGTTGTGAAATGTGCTAATAAATTCATTTCATTATCATATAAATATATATAACAGCTTTAGGTATAAATAAGTGAAAAGCAATTTACAAAAATATCATTGTAATGTTACGTCAAATTATTTTAGAATTAATCGTAATTATTTTATTTTCCCTCAATGTCTGAATTTCGGTTGTGTAATTACAATTAGTGTATTTTTATTGTAAAATATGTACTTTAAAATGCCCAAATGTTGCAGTTTATATTTTAATAATAGTACGCTTAAATGTGATTGTATCCACTAAATATATTTAATACGTTCACTTTGCTTAAGTATTTACATATTGGTAAATAATACCATATAAATACAATTTATTAAAAAAATATATTCTTATTTTTAAAGACTTATTTACTAAGTTGACGTTTGAAAATACAGTTATTGCTAAAATGTTGCAAATTATTATATTTTTATGATGATAAATTGATACAGACTAAGAAAATAGTATTAAAAGACTTTTAATAAAATGTGTTATTTACCAATATAATAATTACGTTCCCTTTGACTTTTCATTGTAAGTGTCAGCTTTATAAAACACAATTTTTACGTGTGATAATTGTGATGTATAAAAAATTATTGTACTTAAAATTTATTGCAATAATGATGTCCAAAATGTTATAACACGTTGATATCGCTTCGAATAGTTGTCTTCATAATTAATTGTTACTTATGTGTCAACAGATTGACGAGGCAAGCAAGTGAATAAGGCAATACTTAATTATAGAAAAGTCACTGTAAACTCATTAATATAATACAAGGCAATTTTAAATATATGCGAAACCTTTTACCTACTTATTAAACTCATTATTCTAAGGAACCAATTTAAAGTAAATTAAAATTACCATCTTTTTTCATACAAATTTGATAAGCTGTTTGGATATTTTGCATGATAAATGCTTTTATTTGGTCCCTAAAATAATCAATAATTAGGTAAGAGGTTTTCCTATGCTGAATATAAGGAAACTTAACTGCTTCGAAAAGTGCTTACTGATCTGAAATAGGTAACATGTACGAAAATCACTACCTTATCTTGCTTGCCTTCACACTGTATATTTTTGGGTATAATTGCTATGTTTGAACTTGGCTTATGTTTCACATAGTGCTATACGTATGTGTAAAAAGGATGAATCTGTATTTATCTGTTTACAAAACCTGATGAAGCTTGGAACGCATTGCTTCTTTGAAAATGATTTAACCTTGACTACTTAAAATCTCTCTTTTGTACTTTTAATTAATTATACCGTACATATAAAAATTTTGCTTCAGTTAGTAGTTGCATTATCTGCTTTAGCCAACATTAAATAAAAATATTCTCAAAAAACTTTATTAAGTCGATAAATGGACTATTTTCAAAATTATGTCTTTATAGTCACCCTTATTTCAACAGTTATACAAGTAAATTATTATAT